>VWZS01006021.1:1494006-1814238 GCA_013397075.1 Rhabdornis inornatus | reverse complement strand
TTCCCTTCCCTTCCCTTTCTTCCTTTTTATTCTTACATTTTTTCTTAGGCCATGATTTAAAAGCCTACAGTGGATAAAATAATCTTAAATTCTAGAACACTGGATTATAAAAATTTGTTTTATATCTTGGATTTTAAAATCATTATTCCAAAAAAGTTGCAATAATGGTGTCAAGATTGTCATTTAGGATGTTTCCACTCTATTAGATTCACTGGTGTACAAATCCACTTTCATAGTGTTAACACTTTATTAAACAGCTGGGACACTGCATCTGGACAGAGGTCTTCATGTTGCTGCCAGTCATTTAAAAAGTAATGTGTAGACTACCTGAGTAGCCCTTTATCTATCCATAAGAGAAATATATCCTGCAACAGCTTCCTACTACTGATTTGCAAGAGCAAAATAGAAAATTATTCCAGACTAGCAGAGCACTGTAACTTCTGTGACAAAACAGCCTGGTACTTGACCCGTTGGGAGCTCAAACAGAAAAATACTATTCCTTGGTGATTCGAGCCCAGTTTTGTATAGTCCCTCTTTTCTCTGCAATGGAATGTGATGCAGTTCCTGAGATATCAGCTGTACACTCTCGTCTGCTTGGAAAAAGCAAGTCTTCTTTGGGCAACCAGGAATTCCTGAAGGCTTTGTTTCTTAATAGCTGACACCCTCCAAAAATTACTGGGTGGCTCCCATGTCATTTTCCAATATTGCTACTTCAGAAGAATCAGTCAGTCAGACAAAGCTTGCCCACAAATGAGGCACCACGAAACTCTTTCTATTCCACTGTCTGATTGATAGGTCTGGCAGACCCACCCAAGTATCCTGGATTTGGACGATTTCGAAATCTGGTCGTGAACATTGTGCTTTTGTGTGTGTTGTCATATGACACCCTCTGGATTCAAGAGGCTGGATGAGAATGTCAAGTTTCAGTAAAAATTAATATTAACAAACAAATATGTTTAAGCTCTTCTTGTTGATAAAAACTTAGATATGTGATTCTATTCCTCCCTGGCAATCCAGTAAATGGAAAGAAACAAAAATCATTTGACCTGTATTTATTGTTCTATTTAGGTGTCAGGGGTATCTACTCATCTATCTGTATGTCTATCTATCTATCTATCTATCTATCTATCAATACTTTTCAAGGTTTTGCAGCCTCACCTATGAATTTTGAATGCTTGCATTTGGCAGTAATTAAAATCTCATTCTCAAGGTTCCTTGTTGAGGTCAACCCCTCTCTGCCATTTTTTTTTGCTTCCTGGAGAGTGGGATCCAGGTGCTGGCTCTTTCATTATATTACAGAAGCCAGCACACTTTATTTTGCAGATTATCTGAAACTTATTTTTTCATTGCTTTCAGTCAGTCCAGGATTTTGGATGTGGAGAACATCAATTATCAATCTGGGACCTTGGGGAATTTAAGAAAAACCTGCTCCACTTTCTGCCCTCCAACATGAAATTATTGTAGTGGTAGCTTGTATCTTCCTTTTGATACCCCACAGTACAAATTGCTAACTAATCTTGGGGGAAAAGAATAAAGATTAAAACCAATTTTGTCTACATTGTGTGTTCACTAGGAATTGGGTATGAGACATAGCCACTATCATACATTTCAAAATTAAATCTCTCTTAATCTGAAAAATCAACATTTCATCCACTTTGTTTACAGCACATCCATTAAACTCTTACCTAAGACATAAAACAAAATTTTGACTTGTAATAGAAAATACCTAAGAGATCAAAATTTGCAATATACCACAAGCAAGACTTAAAAACTTATTTTTCTGCCATCCTCCAAAAATGAAGGCTAAAGAAAGGCTGCAATTCCACACCAGTGAGGCCATCAGGAGGTAGCAACAGTTACAAGAGGGAAGAGACTCCAAGCAAGGAAGTCTCTCAGACTTTAACATTTCCTTTGACAGCTCTGAGCACCTGGCTTAATTCTATGGTTTGTGTTTTCTAATATTTTAATACTACTATGCTTGCTTTTCATGAATGACCAATAAACTGAAAAGCAAGCACTGGCTCTTTTAGCTTAACTGACCATATTGCAATTACAGTTTTTGTTTCCTCATCTAGTTCAGATTATCACACTGAATGATATTCCTCTAACATCTCCATCAGAGACTTAGGACAACTGACTAGCTGTACTTTCCTGCCACTCTTTAAGCACTGTCTCCACCAGTGGCACACAGTAGCTGGCTGTGTGTGGATTCACAGTCTGCTGGAAGGAAATGGGTTATTTAATGCCATTTTCAGCCAGTCTGACTAACCTGTTAGCTCTGCACTGCAAAGAACAAGTACATGGTCACAAGGTAGTGCGGAACATTGGATGAGGATGGAACATTTAGTATCATCATTTGAGGTCATATGCCATTACTGTGACTGTCTAAATTGCCTCCAAAATGAGACGTGAAAGGGTGTTCGTTTCTGAAACATTTGCATTCTCTATCAGATGACATCCACGTTACCTTACCCTACTTTTTTTTTTAGCTTTTATACTCTTAAACTTAACATGAGAGAAAAATATAATGATAACTTATTTATTTGTGTTTTATTCTTCTGGATTTCCTATGAAAAAGCGTTCTGAAGTTTCTTTTTATTTTTTCCTCAGGTGCTACAAGCAGCAAATTTTGGAACAAACTGTTCTTCTTTGTTATTTCAGAGCAAAAGATATGTTAGAATGCAAATATCCATAATAGGACTAGGAATCTTATAGGTTTGTTGGAAAGAAGATGTTTTGTAACCACTTGAGACCATGCTGGGTCTTCAGTTCAATGTGTTTCATAAAAAAAGGAAGGGGTATGAGTTTACTTATTTAAGCAAAGCCCTTGAGCACCTTAAGCATTTAAAACATTGAGACTGAACATACTTAATTGCTTTGCTGTATTTGAGTCATAATGATTATTGCAATAATTAGTGTATGCTCAGTTATTTCTTGTCAGTGCATGCATTTAAGGGTTATTGAATGAATAAACTGATTAATAATATTTGCAGTGAGAAAAGGAAATATAATTAGCTTTATTATAGTGAAAATACATTTTACTTTAAAAACTCCCTCTCCATGCAACACAGCGTAACAAACTTGTGAGAGGATTTGGAAATTCTCCATATGTTTGGGTTTTCTGTTGGATTCTTGGTTGTTTGGGGGCATTTGTGTGTGTGGAAGGTGGGGGAGTTGTTTCTTTGTATGATTTGAGTTTTTTTGCTTGTTGCGGAGGGATGGTGTGGCTATTTGTTGGAGGAGAATTGCTTTGAGGAAATACCTCAAACAGGAAACAGGCAAGTTTTTAAAAACAATGTCTGTCCCATTCTTGCCTTCTGGTCTGAGCATCCAGGCTTTACAGGCCTTGGACTACCCCTCAATTTTGATGGTTGTTGTGGCCCCCAGTCCTTTCAGACTGTTTTCCTCCCAACTGGAACGCAGAATCATTGAGATCCCAAATCTCATGCACACATCACAAACACAGAACTGGAAAATGTGTAACTTTCAGGCAGCAATTAATTCCTCATGGCTTGAAAACAATTTTTCCCATGCTGTGACCATCCCTCTATGTTAGCTTCAAGATTGCTTTCAACTCTGAAACGTCCTATTTTCTATAAATTTGTGGAGGGAGGGAAAGGAAATGCCTTTTAATAGTAATTTTAAGATGTTCTAATTTCAATTAATCTTTCAAACACTTAACCAAGTTTCTCACGTAACCAAATTACTATTTTGACTTTTAACAGTGACAGCACCAGGACATGATTCAGCTTTATGTTGTTTGTTTGTTTTTTTTCCTGAGCATTCATACATTAGGAGTCAAAAATTCAAAATTCACTTACAAGGAAGCTATTTAAAATATTCATTTTGAAATTTCCACTTAATAGTTAATTGATAACATTCATTTTCTTCCTTAGAACTATACTCTAATAAATTAAACTTGTCAAAACATAAAATACTATGGCAGTTCTTACTACTATATTATTCAAGAAATTTGGAAACATTTACATGTTTGAGGTGTTGCATTCTCAGTAGGATTTATGGACAATATCAGTTCACTTGGTGTTATGTTGGTGTGCTTTATAAAATTGGAAAAGACTACAAGATTGTTTGAAAGCATGTTGAAATCTCAGTTTTGTACAATACATCATGCTTAAAAACTAGTTTTATTTGCAAATGTATTAGTCCAATTAATCTCAAGTAGGAAAAATTCACAATCAAGAAACAGCAATTGCAAAAAAGACACAGCTATGTTATCATCTTGATTTTCCAGAGTATATTTTCACACAAGTATGATTTTAGACTTAGATAAGATAACCATAACGCACAGTTACCTATAAACTAAATATACATTGTTTTCTTCCTCTGCATCAGTAATATGAACTTCTCTTGAGTATGTATGGTCTTCTAGCTTTGTTCACATGTAGCTGCCGTTTCAGAATATAGGGATTTTTTCTCTTCGTGATTTCCTTTTCTTGGCTTGAGTTCTCTAGATCAAAAGCATCTTGCTGAAGTAACTGTAGGATGCAAGAAGAGACACACTGTTATACACTGTTATCTACTTTTTTGGTAGTGAAGATTATAAACCCCTCAAAAATTTAATAAAATATTATTTTAACATCTGCCACCCAGAAAAATCTTTACTATCTTAGCTGCAGCACTAATTGGAAGAAAAAAAAAAGCAAAGACAAAACTCAAGCCACAAAACTAAAACCAGGCTAAAGATGAGCTGAGCCCTACAGATGTGATATTTAAATTCCACTTCAACAAATTAGATAATTAGTTTTGACTAGAAAGGAAAGCTGGTGTGGCATATGTGTTATTGCATATTTGGTTCTAGGGTAACTCCTTTCCAGCAATAAATGCACTGATGAAGAGAGTCTTCAGAAAACTCTGGTTCTCAAAGAGGTTGCAGTCCTTTGAATAGACCACCCGAGCTATTATGAGGATTGGGAATATACACAGTTATATAGAGCAAAGCCAGACAAAACAAACAAAAACCCAAACAACAAACAAACAACAAACTAACAAAATTATCTGGATTCAGCTGGATTGTACTTGAACCTGAGATAGATTAAGAAATTTGCTTTACTGGAAAGTGGGTAGTGACATTGAGTTGTCTTTTTTCACTACACAAAGCAGCTTTTAGTGTAATATCTAACAATGCAAGTGGATTGCACCTAGTGTGCTTCTGTGTAATCACTGTAATCACTGTACTAAAATAAATATCACAAATGGGCTATAAACAATAATTATTTAAGAGCAGCAATCTTCATACAATCACAATGTCAACTTCCAGGTCCCTCTTTAGGTGTAGGGAAACAAAAAGCAGGAGTTACTTTGCTGCCAGTTTCCTAGCAATGATAAGGAAACCAGAGTACCTGGTAAAATGGTATGTACACACAGGCATGTATCCCTGCATTTTCAATCCAGTTTGCCTTAGGGTCTTAAAACAGAAACACTGGCTACATTTATTTATGCTTCAATAGATCTATAGTAGCTTCATATCTGTTAAGCTGATGTTAATTATGTTTTCTGGCATAGTGATGACTTTCATATTTATTTGTTTGGTTACCTGGAATGGCTACAAAGAGCGGGGAAAGTATGTAGTTAAGAAAAGTTCTTATTTATCCATGGCTTATTTATCCAAGAAACATACACTCAGATCATCAGAAACTGCACTCACTACTCTTCTGCACTGTTTCACTACTGAAAGAGGCATATTAGAGGCATCAGAGAATATTAAAAAAGGGAAGGAAAGCTCAGAAAATGTGATGGAGGTCACATGGATATGGATTTTTACATCACTACAAACAGAGCCTGAGACTTTAATAGCAGTAGAAATATGCATTTGTGACAGTTTTTGTTACCTCCCAATGCTGAAAGGCTCTGCTGTGGCAAACTTTCTGGAGTTGATATATTGTCAGCATTGCTTCCAAGCTGAAGCCATCCAGAGCAGCAGGGAACTGTCTTCCTGGAACCAGATCCTCCTCATCTACCTCTACTGTTTCCCCCATCTGATTGTTTATGTTGTTGACAAGATTGCAGACATTTAGCAGGGTCATTTTCCAGTAAGGAAGTTTTGCTCTGTTAATCTGAAAATAAAAACACCCACTATTTAACGCATTTTGGGTTTTTTGTAATCATGTGCTACATTCAAACGTTTTGTTAGAAACAAGTTTATGTTTCTGAAGTGCTTTTCATCTGGTCAACTTTTAGACAATAATTAGAGTGCTGAACCTAGGACGACTCATTTATTACACACGCCAAGTCTGCTTCCTTGCAGCCTTGCCCCCCAGGTAGATATAAATGATGAAAAAACTAAACTGCTACCAAACCAGAATGGCAGCATTTCATAGTCATTCTGCACAGGTGCAAACAAAAACACAGATGGAAATTAATATAATATAAATTCACAGGTGTAAATAAGGATAATGAATCAAACCCACTGGATAAATTCCCAGCTCAGGAATCCAAACTGGATGCCTGTGGTTAACTAGACACTCCTCCCTAGTACAGAACAAATACCAGTCCTCTCAAAATTCCCTGAGAAAAGGAATGGAGTCCCTGCTTCAGGACAAGCTGTCTGATGAGTCTGGGTCCGAAGTTACAGAATCTGTAAGCCCCAGGAGTTTTGGATGCTGGAAAGTCAATAGCCTGGGAGTTGTTAATTGAAGGTCTATGGGCTTAGGCAGATGGATGAAAGATAAAACATAGCTGTAAAAACAAAGTATTCCTGATTTGGTAACTGGACTGAAAAACTGAGACCAACTGTATTTAGATGGCCCATAAAGAACCTGTCCAGAGATGATACAGAAAGACAGAAAAAAGGAAATTTCACCGTGGTTTGTCTCAAATTTTGCTTGTTCCAGTAATGCATCATTACATCATGCATGAGCTTTTAAACCATCTTAAAGAAATGTTGATAATCATGATTTTTACTTTTCTACTTTTCCAAGCATTTGTGGCAGTAGTCTTCTTCCATTTCGATTATCAATAGGAAAAAGTAAGTTTAAAACTTAATTCTTATCTCATTTACTGCTTTTCATTATTTTGTCATCTTTTTTTCATTCTCCCACTATTAATTATTTCTTCTGCACTGTATTGCTTTTAGTGCTGAGCATAGAATTTAGTTTCCCTAAACTAGAACTGGTGACATAGCAAGTTCCAATCAAAAGCCAAATAGCAAATTCCTATTTATTCCTGGCAAGGATTTCCTTGCTATGCACATTAGGATTGAAATGTAGTTGCTTCTTTTCCTGTATGTGAGAAGTTATACGTATATTATAACTATAGGTATACCTATATATAGGTATGACTATAAGTCATACCTATATTTATAGGTATGACACTAACACAGACATTGCCTTTCACACATACTTGACAGCACTAATGGAGTGTGGATGCAGTTCTTACTTGGCTGAACATCAGGTAATCACATAACCTGTTTCTTTAGGGCATCTTCCCAACAAAGGGGCCTTGCATGCATTTATGCATTTACATCATTTATGTACATTCATCACACTTGACTATTTTTTAAGGGAAAAGAAAGAAAATTCAGAGAAATGAGGAAGAAACGAGAAAAGTTGGCATAACTCAGCATTAGCTACAGAAAGTTTTCTTTTGGCCATGATCATTACTCCAACATACACCTGATACACGCACAGCCTTCAAAATGAGAATGATTTAGCCTTTTAATAAAACTGCTTTGCATTCTCAGATTCCTGACAACATTCCAAAAAAATAAGATTATTTTGTTTTGAGGCTGAGAAAACAAATCTGAAATCTTATTTGGAAGCTTGTAATTGGTTCTGCACTCTTTACTTTGAGCTCATCTGTTGTCCTATTGAAGTACCCTATTAATGAAATTATTTTAAAAAGATGTGACAATTTCAAAATAAAATTAATCTCTTTGCAGAATATCTAATTTCATTAACAGAAGTTAAACTAGGAAAAAGACCAAATGTCCAATACACTTTCAAAATGTTCTTTGGTTGTTTTAATATATTTTTGAAATATAATAATATGGACCTTTCCATGACAAATTAGGAGGCTTCTCCAGTTCACTGTTCTTTCCTGGGTATACAAAAGAAATGTGAGCTAGCACTGCAATGGCTAAATTGCAATGGAGCATGGAATCTAGAGGCAGTGCTACATGAGCAAGTGAGATTTCTGAGTTAAGTAGGAACCAAAAATATTCCAGTGGATGGAAAGGGAAGAGTAAAGGATAGGGTGATTTTTCATGCCTTCTTGCATAATTTATAGAATCTTTTATATCTAAAGTTACTATTTTATGTCAATCTGATGCACATCTATGCATAAAGGAACTTTGTGTATTAGTAAAATAGTTAAATAGCTGATTTCCTTAGGAGAAAATAGTCTTAGCTCCTACTTAGGAGGTTAGGAGAAAACAAATTGGCAGTGCTGTCTGCAAGCTTCTAACTAATATTTCATTTGTTAAGGGAGTCTCATTTCTATCAATGCCATGCATATATCACCTCAAAGTATTTTTACTTGAGTACATCTGCTTCTGACTTCCTGCTACCATTAACAATTCAGTCAGACTGAATTTTGAGTTATTTTAATTGAACATGGAGTTTTCCAGGTCATGTCCAGTCACTGAACAGAGCAGCCACATTATTTTTCTGCTCCACTATTACAGCAAGCATTAAAATCAGACTGCTTTGCTTTCAGGGTTATGGAAAACATCTGAGGCAGTCATCCTAAAGGTATATGTAAAAAAACAGTTTAAGATGATGATAATCCAAATGTTCAGGTTAATTTACAATGTGTGATATATTTTATATTATATGTAATATATTTTATACATTTATGCATATTTTCCACACAGGTCTAAGCAATATCAACTAGAGTAGCTCAACACATGTTTTAGAAAACACCTACACAATAAAACAAGGAACCCTTCTCTACGAAGATAGAACTAATTTTTTTTTAAGAGTAACTTGAAAAATATCAGAATGATCTGAAGAAACAAAGGAGGCTGCAGTATGAACTAGAATTTAAAAGGTGTGTAAATACTGAAATGAATATGATGTATGTATTTCTACTGTTAAACATGCTAGTAAAATAAGAATCAGCTATATATAATTTTTCTCGCTTCATGGATCTTGAAAGAGAATTTAAGATCCTCTAAGAAACTGAAATAAGCTTATTTCCTTCTCTGACAAAAGGCTTGTCCTATGCAAGACAAAAGAGATTCCCAAGTTATAATTTATATTATATTTTATTTCCGTTTCTCGTTGAATAATACCACTGATAGTTTCCTTAAGATACTTCTTTTGTTGTAATCCATCCATACATCCCAAATGCAATTTCTCATTAGGAAGAATGATATCTGCTTTTTGCATTCTTGTCTTTATCTAGTAAAAGCAGTTAAAAAGCAAAGTCATAACGAAGTAAAAATCCCAAGCTAGTGTAGGATCTCTGTAGTTCCTTTCCATAAAATAATTGAATTATGTTCAGATTGTAACCATAGAAATAATATCTTTAATCAGATATAGCACTGAGCTCTGTTAAAGAAGTTATTCCATGGTGTATATTAATTTTTATGTGATGACTGAGTCAGGAAGTCAGTAGCTCCTAGGGAGGTGTAGGTTCCTCCTACTTCTAGGCAGCTCCTCAGACAAGGAGGCTAAACTCTGGGCAAGTACAGTCAGAAATAGGCATCCTACAACAACGAAAACTCAGTGGGTCCATAACTTCATAAAATTAATGTTGGGTGGCATCCCAAAGGTGGAGTATATTCCAGGGATGATACATTCTCCGAGGAATACTTTCGTTTTACTTTTTTCCCCCTCTAAATAACATAGTCTCAACCTTCTTTGAGTTCAAAATATTATTCATGCAACTAGTGTTTTCAAGCAAGCATTTAGGAAGCTGGAAATAGTGTTACCTCTTTGATATGAGTAGAGTTTTCTATTTAAAACAAAGGAGAGACAGGAGATAACTGTCCACATACTTTTTGACAAGTCAAGTTTGGTTGTTTTACCAGATCTTCCAAATGGCTTTTTGGATTTTATCTTAGATCAATTTAAGGATTTGTTTGATCCCTGTATCTTGGTTCAGGTGTAACAGCAGGAAAGGGTGATAAACTGTATTAAGTGTGGAAGACAGGTTGCAATAAGCACACTACTTCTTTACTTCTTTACTACTTCAATAACCACTTCTTTAAGGATGGAGAGTGATTCAGCATACAGGTGACTTTAACGAGCAACTTGAAAAGGAGCAGCAGGCACTGAACAGCAGTCTGTGAAGTTAAAGGCATAAGGCAATTCTTCCCGTAATATTGGATAGTCTGCTGAATATTGCAAGAGGTGTGCTTAAGCCCTGGCTGCAGTCTTCAACTATAGTCCACAAGGGCCTACTTAGGTAGATTTTTGTTCTACCAAATACTAAATTCACAAGTGATAATCCATTTTGCTGCACTTTTAGATCTCAGCTTTCATAAACAGTACATTTTTTCCCATCTTAATGCTGTTTAAATTGTTAGGATTACCTTTGCTGATTACCAAGTCAGTGTCAAATACAGTTAGTGCAATTTAGCAGTAATTGCCCTCAAATGGAACCAGATCTCAGGCATAACATGTAATGCAACGGTATTACACACACTGTCTTCAAATTCGTCTATCACACCAGAACCATATTTTGTTGCAATAAGGGTTAAAATCTATCAGCAGACAACAGAAAAAAAAAATAATTTCAGTAATGAATGGGATAGTGATGTCACTCTTGTAGAAGATTTGATACATAGTTTTAGTGCTTCCACCATGTCTTGCTTTGATGTCAAGAGACAACGCATATTCAACTAATGAACTTTACATGGTGATTTAAGGCAGTATAATGCAGAATTAAAACAATGTCTCCAGCATGAATCTACTGCTTCTGTCAACTTCAAGTATCAGTTGACTGTGGTAAATACCCTAAGGAAGCTGATTAGCAAGCTACATGACATCAAAAAACATAAGAGTATTATGGCAAACATCATGACATTATTAACTGGTGCAATATATTTGTGTATTTGGAGTTACCTGAGCTTGTGTTCTGTGGTGAGAAGGAGGATAAGATGGAAGTTATATTCACAGATCCACTAAAGTCAGTATCAGAGATATCAATAGCTGCAGGGTTTTATTCCAGGGCGTGCTATGCTTTGCCACACATCAGAACACCTATTTTTGTCAGCCTCCCACATTTAAATATGTCTCAGAAAAGGAGTAGTTATTAAATCTTTCTGTACCTTAGAAAAGTGAGTGGCCAACAGGTTTATTTGTAATCTAAGGTTAATTATCATGCCAGTAAAGAGCACTGAGATCCAAGAACTGCCAGACCAGATAAAGAAAATTAATTTTCTGGCCTCATACTTCTTCTAGTCAATCTAATAATCCTGTGGAAAAGGTCACATACACTTCAATACAATATATGCAGAAGACTTCCAGGCAGGTTTTGTCTTTTATAAGCCAATGACTAGCCTTCAACTAGTCATTGGCTTATAAAAATTTCTTTTTTGGGGGAGAAATTTTTCATTTCTCATTTTATTTTCCATTAGATTTAAGTACCACTTAAACTCTACTGGAATATTGAATTAAAATGTTCACCTTTTAACCCATAGCACTTGTTTCAGAGTTTGTTCTTTATATGTTACTGAAGATATATCAGACATACATATTTCTTAAATCATTTATGGAAAATAATTGTGTTGAGAAAGTGTCTATCAGCCTGTCCAATACCTACGTGCAACGCTTTCTGTTTCACCTTGTCAATATGAGGTTTTCACTGAATTTTTATATATCCATATTAAATAACGTAAACATTATTCACAGTCTGGAAACCTGTCAAGGAAATGCCATTTACAGTGTTAGTATTTTCACAATCATGTCCTCATGTTTCTGTACTGGCACTATGATTAAAATCTTAAACCAAAATTGGCATATGTATTAACTATTTTTGCTTTATGATTGTCTTAATTTTATATGCATATAGGAATCGTTCTGCATAAAAACAGCACTTACAGATTTGACTCAAGGTCAATTTAGCTTTCATCGGGCATAATCTTATTGGAAACACATTTCCTCACATAAATTTACATCTCTATACATAACACAGTTTTGACAGTTTAATGAAAGTACCAGTGTTACAACTGAGGAACACGTTTAGTGTGTCACATCAACACCTTTAAATTTCCTTTGAACTGGAGCAAATCTTGCACCAAAGTAAAACCTAACACTGAACTTTTCTGTCTAGACCATAGGTTATTACTTTGTGCAAAGACTTTTGGGTTTGTAATGAGAATTCATTTGCTCCCTCCCTGTCAGGTAAAGGAAGAAAAATAATTACCTTTGATGTGTACATATTGGTCAATAAATCTGCTTCTAATGCTTTCATTTCCTCTTCTGAATCTGGGAATAAACCAGAAACATATGTTTATTATTTGATCATAAATCATGGACATTTCAATTCAGTATGCAGAACTTAGACCTTTAAACTATTTTTTAAAAATAAACAATAAACACAAACACCAGTGACCTAGAGGGACTGTCAGGAGTCTTCAGTTAACAGCAATATTATGTTAAAATAAATGCTCAAAACAGTTTTAAAGCATGATCAAGCTTATTTAACTGAATGGAAATGTTCATTTATCTCAGTTTCATAGCAGAAAGACTCATTAAACTGCAATTCTTTCAATATAAAAAAACTGCTGCAATATTCTTCATTATTTGCATAACAAATATTTGTCACCTTTGCTTACTTTGGAAGAAAAATTTGAATATTTATTTTCAAATAATACTTATTTAAATAGTAATTTTTTAGCTAAATGGCAGTTATGATTACTTGATCAATAATCAATATTCTTGATTATTCTTAATTAAATTAAGGGTATTTTTACTGATGTGAGAGAACTGAGCTTGACCAGTTTATGATACAAGCTCTTGACAATGAATGTACAAAAAGAAAGTATTCTGACTGGAAGTCTTGGGATTTTCTTTACTGATTTAATCGACCTTTGATAGCTCAGTAGACTTGCAAGACCTGTGATGTGGTAAACAGGGTAAAAACTGCTGTGGAAAGAGAAAACACACAGATACATTTCTTCACACAGCATCACAAGATGAAGATGAGAATCACAATGAAGATCTGGTGCCTTGGTAGCAGCAATCACAGCTCGAAAAGAAAAAAATTGAAGGAATCAGTCTTCAGGTAAAATAGAGTTCCACAAAGATTTTACCTTTCCTGGAATACCAACAGTCCAAGACCAAACAATGCATTAATATTTCAAACCATACTAAACCAAAATATATTTCATATTCATATAGGTCATATCCCAATTTCTTTAAAATAATCAGTGCTGTTGGCATGTAAGACCCTATCACTGAATCTGTGGATATATTCTGCTATGTCTTCATTTCAGGGATCATCGCCACTCTGCGTCACTACCTTTCACAGAACACGAGACTGTAAGGGACCACCTGTGACACTAATGTGTCACAGGTTTCTGTCAGTACAGAAGCCACCCATTACAATGCTCTTAAAAATGAGTCATGCTTAATAAATCTCACCACCATTGTCACTTTGTTTCTTCTTCAGGAAATTCTTCTAAATATCAACGTTTACTCGCTTCTGATTTCAAGTCTGATTTATTTCTAATTACAAATGTATCTATCCATGGTTTGCAAATAAATTCCCACACTGTAAATGATACCTTTCTATTTGTCATATTTACCCATCATGTATTTATTTAGAGGAATCACTGCTTTTCCCAGCTTAGTGCTTTTGTGCATCCTTACAAGATTAGCAAACAAGTGCAAGATCACTGTGTTTTTTCAGTCAAAAATCATTGCCCTGGAAATCCCATAAATGCTTCATTGAAAGGCTATGCCCAGATTCATTGCACTCTCACCTATTTTCCCTCTTTGCAAAAGCCTTGTATTCCCCAACTCATCAGAGCAGCCCTCTTCTGTACCTGATGTGTTCTCAAGAGAGAACAGCACAGTTTGGTTCAAAAGTCTCAATACTTAACCACCTAATGCTTACCATTAGACACAAAGGACAGCTTTCTTACATATCTATTGGTTTTGTTTATCTTCTGTGGCTGAAAAACCCCAAAAACCAGATAATGTCTTTTATTCCTCAGATTTCCAACAGTTGTGCTTTGGTTAAAAGGAGCTTTTAACAGGAATTTCTATTATTTCCTAAGCCACTGCACTTTGTATGCTGCACTGCTTCTTATTCCTATTATTTAGGTCATCAAAAACTTCTGTGTGTCATGCATATCCCCTTCCTCTGTAGGGATGCTCCTGCTCACTTTTGCATTACCAACACAATAAATTCATTAATTATTTTTAGCATTGAAGCTGTTGCATTTAGGTGACTTGCTGTAATGCTGATCTGCAGCCAGCCTTATTTAATATTTAAAATTTTCATATTAAATAGGACTAGTTGTAGACCAATCAGCAAGTCACTAGCAACTGATCTCCAAGCTGAAGCCTTTTAGCCCTTTCAGTAGGAATGGCAGCTTTACCATTAGCCAAAGTTCTGCTGGCAGCACAAGATCACCTCAGCTGAATTTCAATGATAGCATCTCCTGTGAGCAGGTGAGCACACACACAATGACAGCATCGTAATTTGTGGTGTCCTGGATCACAACAGCTGAGAACCAGAATAAAAGGACTTGTGCCTGGTTAGCACCTGGTTTTTGTTTCTATAAAGGATGGAAGATAGCTTCCACACATTAAGGCTGGAAGAGAGCTGCAGGCATGAAAGATGGGAAGGAAGGTATTAAGAAGGATTTGGATTGAAAAAAGAAATCTAGAGCACGTCATTCAGGAGTCAAGATTCCTTGAGTGAAGAATAAAGCAAGTCTTTAAGGGAGAGAAGGAAGCATGTTCAGGTAATTCAGGAGTGAAAAGAGATGGATGAGGAGCAAAAGCATAAAAAGAACAGACTGAGAGAGCAGTGCATAAAAAGCCTGGTTACACATTATTGTTATAATCAGAGAGAAATTCACACAGTTTGATTTATTCTTGATTCTACTGGCAAGAAAAATAGTTTCTATCCATATATTCACATTTTAAAGGAACAATTACATTCTACAAGTATATACTTTTGCCTGAGGGCAAACATTTTCAAAAGAAAATTTAACAATCATTTACTTTATGGTATAACTGTCCATATTAGTTACAAATTATTTGGGTCCCTTCACACAAGTTTCTCTGTGGCATTTCTCATTTACAAATAATTTCAAATTTTCAAGCAAATAAACCATTGTGTTAGTTCCCCATACAATTCATCTTCTGGGTTTTTTTAATTAATCTATTTTAATTCCCATTTAATTTTTTTTTTTTTACTTAAGAGGTCTTTCATGCAGGTTCTATAAGGAGTTGAATTTGAAACTGCTTCACTGAAAATACTAGTGAAGAATTTATTTAAAAAGCTTAAAAATATAAGGGGAGGAAAAAAATGTTAAGCTTTATCACTAAGATTATGCATTCTCTATAATATACAGAACAATTATATTTAAACTGTAATAAAATGCAGGCATTATGTTGTTTACATTTTTCTTCCACAGGGGAATACAAACTGGAAACTTCAATCTAAAGTGAGAATTAGGAATTCTGAATCCCTCTGAACGCTGAAGTTAAAAAATGAAGTTACCTGTTAATTTACCGGGTAATTTAGCGGAGTTAAAAATTAATTTTCAAGTTAGTTAAGATTGGATTTTGCAGGCTATTCTGCTTCATATATGTGTGCATACACCTGTTTAACTATCACCATACCTATTTAGGCATAAACTTTAGACATAAATGGCAAGCGATTAAGAGGTGTCATTTTTCAAAGAAGCAAGAAATGCATTTTAAGATATCACTCTCCTTTTGAGCTTTTTAAAGCAGCTGCTCTTGGAAAAGAAATGCATTTACATCAACCTTCTTACTGTGTGATCTGCCTGTGCTTCAGCGTTTTTTTTTGGTCATAATTTCAGATTGGTTGTTAGCAACTTTTTCCCCAGATAATAAAATTATATTTCTCTCTCTAAAAAGTGACTGAAGGGCATACATATTCATGTTGATTTGGATTACAGCAGCTATTCATATGAGTTGCAGAAATTACAATTTGTATCTTAATTGGGAAATACATGATATTCAATGAACCACAGCACAACCAAGCAGATGGTCTGCACTGATTTGTATTTCCAATGACTAGTCTACACTAATTGCCGTGGTATGGATGCTGTGAGGAGGAACGGCTCATACGAAGGAAGAAAGTTAGAGGACTGTTATTAAAAAAAAAAAAAAAAACCAAAAAAAAACTATGCTGGTCAGGACCCGTTATCAGAGCCTGCTCCCGGGCGCCTAATGGGGACAGCCGGCGGAGCCCGAAGCGACTTCACTTTAGGTGAACCTTCCTTCCTTTAGGTCCCTCTTAGGGCTCCGGGAGCGGCTCAGTGCCGAGCGGCCGGAGGGATTCGGGGACGGGCGGTGCGGGGCGCGCCCGGGGGCGGCGGGCACTTACCGGAGCAGAGGCTGCAGGAGGCCAGGGCCAGCAGCACCACGCACACCAGCTGGACTCTCATCCTTGCCGCGCCGCCCTCTAGAAAGTAAAGTCCATAAATCCTAGGGAGAGACGGAGAGAGAGAGAGACAGAGACAGAGAGACAGAGACAGAGAGACAGAGCCCCGCCGCTCCTCGCCCTCCGCACGCGTGCTGACGGGCGGCTGCAGGCACCAGACGGGGGACCCAGACCCTTCCCCAACTATATAAGCCGCGGGGTGATGTCACGGCGGTACCGCCGTCGCCTCCTGACGAAGCTCCCTCCCTCTCCCCCTGCGCTGCCCCCTCCCATGCCCGCTCCCGCCGCTCCGCGCCCGCTGACGCCACTCGCCGCCTGACGCACGCGGAGCCCCGCGGGGCGCGCAGCGAGCCCCCGCACCCACGGCCGCGGGCCGCGCCCGCCGCGGCTCTTCCCGAAACGGAACTCTCCTGGGATTTTATCGTTATTATCCTTATTATTTAAAAAAAAAAGTTTCCGCAGGTGCGCGGTGCCAGGGGTGGGGAGCGACCGCGCCGCCGTCCTCGTGCGGTTGACGCCCTTTGTCTTTCATCTGTAGAACCTTTCCTTACAGCAAGGGAAAGAACCGCACATCGGTGACGGCAGGGATGTTAAACCGGGGCTGGGCAGGGAATGCCTGACATGGGGCACGGCAGGGATATAACCCGGGCCACGGGTAGGAGTGTTGCATCGGGTGCGGGTAGTAGCAAAAAGAGGGGGAGAAACAAAAAGGGAAGTCTGTATGGGTGAGAGATGCAGGAAGATAACGGAAAAGCCATTTGATACAGTGTTTCACAAACGCGCAAAAAATTGAGACCCCACCGGGCGCGACTCCCTATTACTTCTGAAGAGCGCTTGCCACAGCCACCCGCTGCGGTTGCAAGAGAGCGAGCGTTCCTCAGAGACATTTCTCTCAGGATGCACTTTTCCCTGTTGATTTTAGCACTAGGTATCCTTCCTCAGCGACTAGCACAGCACAGGCTCCGTGAGAGCAGCAGCGGTCGGAAGGGAGCGGGACGCGCCGGGACCCCCGGCGGAGGCAGGGCGGCGGCGGGACGGGCGCGCTCTGCCCCGGGCGGGGCGCGGAGGGGCGGGGGCGCGGGGTCCCCATCTCTGCATCCCGTGCCCTGCCCCTGTGGCTGCCCGTATCTACTCCGGGGTCCCTTTCTGCCTCCCAGCTCTCAGATCCTGAGCCGTAAAGCCCCGCAAAATGACCCGAAGGTGAGGGCAGGGTCACCTCCAACGTGAGTATAAAAACGTAAAGCTGAAGACTGGCGTCAGCCTCCATCGCGCTACTGCTTTTGCTGCGAGGTTTTTTTGTTTTGTTTTTTTTCTTCTCAGATACAGACGAATGCTCCATGTGTTGAATACAGACACAGATACAATGCAGAACATTTCTGTCCCTCTTGAATACATTTAAGGACAGATACACGTGTCACACGTAGCAGGAACACACGCTGCGAGTAGATTGTTCTGTCGTGGATGTTCCCTTCACCGCAGAAATGTTCCTTTAAAATGCAAAGAGCAGAGATGGGTGTTGTTTTCCTCCCATACTCTCTGTGACTGAATAGATGTCTCAGAAACACGCAGAATTTTCGAAATCCTGCCACAAGGAAGACCTGGCGATAAAAAGTTTAATTAACTGAATTCTTCCCTGAAACAACTTTTGTAGCACAAGAGAATTTATATTCAAATGTTGCTTTGGTTTATGGTGAAATAAATACACACAGAAATGAAATAGAGTGCACTGTGGTGGTATTAGATGTTTTAAGAACACGGATTTTTGCATACAGTTGGGAACACATCCTTCTGTACTACTGAGAGGGAAAATAAAAACAAACAAAAGCCCCAAATCTCCGAAACACGTTTATCACATTTCATGGGTTGTGCTAGTCTACCAGAAAGTTTCAGCTATCATTCATCTGCCTGAGAACCGAGGTTAGATGAGGCAGACACTCACACTTCCCTCTACTCCTATTTTCTATTATTTCCGTGATATAGAAAGACCAATCTGCAGCTAATTTTGCTCTGTGGGTGTTCAATAGTTCAGAAAGCTCTATGAATGAGAATCATATTTCATAGATATTTTCTAGTGCCCACTTTCTGTCACGGAGTTCTTCAATAGTCTAATTACCCATATTCTTATGTAACTGGAATTTAAAGGAATGGGGTTTTTTTCCTCAGGAAGAGAGTAATTGCCATTTTTCCTGCCATTTAAATCTGTGCCTTTTTTTTTTTTTTTTTCCCTGAGATAATATTTGCTAGTGATTTGAAAGGGACAAATATATGGTATGTTTTGAACCATAATGTTTTTTGCCATTGGTCTGTTTCCATTTACTTTTTCTTGGAAACTGACAAGGCAGAAACTTCAGTGTTGAAAATCTTCTTTGCTTTCTTACCATGTTTTATGTTCCTGACATATTATCTTTAAGTTCCCTGGATCAGGCTCAACTGAGCTTGGACAGTTATATTTTTTTTCAGTAGAACTCAGCTGTCATCTGTTTCTCAGATACTCCTTTACTTACTTTTTCTACCTCTTTCCTACATCTGTTCCTTATACTGCTTCACAAAGAATTGTATAATAGGAATTTTAACCCTTTCAACAATTAATTTCCTAAATCACCTCAACTTCAAGTAATTTTCATATCACATTTCTCCCAATGAAGAAGAGAAGCTGTTATAAGGAAAAAAGCCAACCACTTTGCAGAGCTGTCTCTCCCCGTTTATTTTAAAATATTCTTAGCTAAAGAAAATATTTATAACTAGTCATTAGTGTCAGTCAGCTTCGGAAGCTCAGTTTATCTTTAGTTGCTCTCAGCACATGATTTAGATGGCCTGTCCAGGTCTATAAATCAGGTCAATTCACAACTGTGAGGCACTGGAGATAACGAAACAATCAGCTAAATGGCAGATTCATGGAAGAACAGATACATAAACCTCTATTTACTTTGTCATAAAACTACCATCATAACATATGGATAACACCGAACACAAAAGCTGTAATCACCAAACAGAAGAAGAATACCATTCTGTTAATGCTCCTGAAGTAGAAGGTACTGGGGATTATAATAAGGAGCTCTCAGTATTCCAGTTACTAGTCTTATGCCTTTGGCATAGAAATAAACACAGAATGAATGGAAGAAAATTCAAGATGTTCAATCTTGCCATTAAATATATTTACATCTCAGATTTTTTTAATCGGTTCTTTCTATTTTTTTAGCTAAAACCTAGCAGTAGTTATACAGGTATGAAAACTCCAAGGGGAATCACTCTGGGGGTGATCATCCAGAAAATGTTTCATACAGCAAATTGGCTAAAGATACTCAAAATTTTGAAGTTGATTTTAGTTGTGGTGATTAATCTGCTTTGCCCCTACAACAGTTTGGCCATCAGCAGATTTAGGTTAACATGCTGGGCAGAAAAGTGACGACTCAAATTAATTTCTATTATGTCAGGTCAAGGGACAAGCTCAAGCAAAGCAACAGGACAGGCAACTGTATCCAAAGCACATTTAAATCATGAATGTAGTCAGACACTGCAGCAGAATTTCCCTGGAATTGTGAATTCTCAGCATCTCTTTTTCTGAACTTAAAAATAAGTCAAGGGGGTTTATTGTGTTTGGTCAGCACAGTGATGCTCAAAAGTTGATGGTATATTCAACTGTTGAAAGTCCTGGAGATGACCTCTGCTGCAAAGGATATCAATCAGAAAAGAATTCAAAAGTAAAAGTCAGATGGTGATCTACACAATAGATCATTTTTAGCAAGTAAAACATTAACCATCCTGTCTACTTCAAAGCCAATCTCCTTCAGTCATTCTACAACTCAGTTTTTTAGGTTTGTGAGGTTGTGCACTTTAAGAAATCCTTGAGAAGTTGACAGTAGTATCAAAGAGCTAACTGATATAGAAAAAATGCAAACACATAAGCAACCACATTATTGTCTGAATCAGAATAATTTCTTTATATGTGTCGTAGCATGACAATATGCAACAAATTTCTGCCACATTTTTAAGGAGCCACAAATCCATAGAAACTTCCTGTGTGTCCAGTGAGCTCACCCTTTGTTTTCTAAAATTCTGGGGTCTAAAACTGTGAAAGTGGCATTCTGTGTAACTTCTCCATATGAGGTATACATGCATGACAGAGTGCTTTTTTTGATGATTTGGAATTTCAAACAGCAACACAATCTCAGCAGCCCAGGGAATCATGATCCTCAAATCATAGAAAACTTAAAAGATTCAATTCAACAGAATAATCTGAAGTATCATTCCTCCTTTTTTTCCTCCATTAAAGCACAGCTATTACATTTCCAGAACTTTGAGATTCTCTAACCTTCTCATGAAAAAATAGATTCTATATTTATATTACTATAAAGTAAACACAACGTGTATGCATGTACACGCCAACAGATAAAACAACTGAAAATCCAGAATTTTAGGGGACACACACACACACACACACACACACACAGAGACATACACACACACACACATATATATATAAATATTTGGAAATTGTTTAATGAAAGTCAGTTTGGATAAAAAAGGCCACAAGAAAGCAATCTTCACTCCTACTCCTAATTTCCATTTCCTTTTAATTTTTTTTCCCATTTTACTAAAATCCTTCTATATGAGAAAGCAAACAGTGCAGTTAGAAGTGCCACCACAGTGTGTCATGGGAGTTATGCTTCGGGCACCTTCTCCTCACTCTCACTTCTCAGCAATTCATTCCCAGGCCAGAGTGCATCTTTCTCATTTCTGTGATTACACATTTTCCCCAAATACCTAAGTTAATCAATTTTTCATTTCTCTCCAGTGAGCTATGAATATTTTAATTTAGGTTTCAGGGTATAATATATACAAGAGACATGGGTGAAAGGCCTGATATGACTTTGTTGACTATTGCATATTCATGTAATCCACATCAGATTGATCATGCTTTGAAATTTTGTGTTTAATTGATGAAATAGTTAAAAGGTACAAAATTACTGTTTTAATGCTGTTGCTCTTGGACTGATAACGACTATTGACAATTCCTGAAAGAGCAAAAAGAAATTGATGTGGATTGAGAGGGTTTACTCTCCTTTTCCCATGATATTCAGTTTTTGCCAGCAATTATTCTTCAGCATTCCTTGGAATATGGTAACCAAAGACATGCACTGTTATATTACACTGGCTCAATTATGCCACATAAATAGGAATTGGACTCTACACTCTGAAACTTTTGAAAGCATCTCTTCTGCCTCCTTCACAAACTTCTCAAAGAATTGTGCTTTTTCCTCGTACCCAAAAGAGAATTTACTTTAACTAGTTATTTAAAATTACACAGCCATGAAGAGATTTTGAATTAAAAATACTGTGGAATATTTCCTCTGTGCACAGTAAAGAGGCAATATGTTATTAGCACTCTAAATCACTGATATTATGCTGGGACCTTCAACTTTATCAGATACAAGTTCTTCCCCAGGAGTCCTTAAGAGATTTCCAAACAACCAGTAGCCTTTGATTTTTATTCTTTTTATTCTTTTTCTTTTCTATTTTTTATATAAAGGTAGCCTCAAAGAGTCACGGACATCCTTCCACAGTTCTTCCATTGTAACAAATGAAAAGACTAAGAATCACTCAGAAGTGTTTTCCTTTTTCAGTTTTTTAGCTAATTTTCTCCAGAAAATTTCATGAAGCAAGGCCAAAGCACCAGTTTTAAATTAATTCTTAATATACAAGGTTTTTTTCTTGACTATTTATGAGTAAATAATTTAGAAATCGTTAAATCTAATTGTTCTGGATTTAGGAGTGATACTCAGAAACAAAATATGGATTCAAAGAGCTGTGGTTTCAGTACCGTGCCAGCACACACATACCAAGTATATACCACTTCTGCAACTTCCAGCTTTTTTACCTAAGAGGGATGGAAAGTGTTTATGTAATTTGCACATCTGTGAACTGAAATTTGCATGCATAGTATTTAAGAAATTCCTTGGAGACTGAAAAGCAGACATCCCAGTAAAGACAAACAAAGTGGTAGTAAGAATACATGTTACAACAGCAAACATAGGCTACCAATCATTTACAACATAAGCAAAAACATCACTGAGAAATAAAGAAAGCACTCTTTTTGAAAAATAAAAAGTGGCTTTGCATCTGAAGAATATTTTGCATTTGCATAATACCTTTCAATTTCAGTGCATTATAAACATGAATTAACTGTAGCCATGTCTAAACTAGAATGCAGCTTATAAACATACACTGCTCTAGAAAGAAAAGTTTGTCATCTGTGGCAGCCTACAGCAGCCTAGATTTTACTGTTAAGGCTTATCACAGGCAAAGCTGAAGAGCTGCAGTGTTTATCTCTAGTCCTTATCAAAGACATCCAGAGCAGGGCATCCTCCTGGGTATATGTCCTGACAGTAGTTCCACATCTATGATCACCATCCATATCGTAATGGCATCAAGCCTTGGTGCACTCACTCCTCTCTCCCTCTCTCCCCCTGCCCCCCCTCCCAGCAGAAATATGTTATACTGGCAAGAGAACAGTTGCCCTGTTATAACTGCAGGTAACCAAAGGGATTCAGCAGGCACAGAGTGCTCACACCCCAGATTAACACGCTGATGTCAGCCATGCCTTGTGCTGTAGACATGATCTCAGCTTCAAATCACTATCCCAGTACATTGATTTGTGCTGCTGGAGCCATGTTTAATTGAGACCCAGAGGGGACTGTTTTCTAATCGCTCGATGATGTAGCCCCGATCCTGAAAACACCTCCATACATGCCTAATTTTAAGAAGATGAGCAGCATGACTCAAATGCTAAAACTTAAACTTGTCTGTATCTGTAAATTTCATGTACCCACACTGAGAGGAACATGGATTGTTGATTTAAACAGTGAGGCCTGAATTCCAGCTCTTGATTTTAGTTGAGATACCAATGGAATACTTTGGGCTTCAACTGAAAATATTTAGCAGTCAAAGACTACAAGCAGGTTTGAAGAGATTATAGTGACCTGAAGGTATCCTGTAGCATTTCATATTGTTGATTTAGGCAAAACTAAAATTTTCAAAATCAGGAATAAATATTTAGTGCAGACACAAACTTCAGTTTCTTCCCACTTTTCTCCTCATTGTCACCAGTCTCCCTTAGATGGACAAGTGGTCCAGCTGTATTCATGGTAACTTGAGGCAGCTTGAGGCATGAGACATGTCTCATGAGACAGCTTGACAGCCAATGTAAGGGCTAACAAATAATTGTATTCATGTAGTTACAATGGTCTCTCTCCATAGAGCCATATATTTAGGAGTAAGGTAAAACATGGGAAATTAACATCTCTGACCCTATTTCAGTGACTATCATGAAAAGGAATATTTATTTACACAGATGAGACCCCTTTGCTGTGTGAATAGCCAGCCGAGGTCTTGATGCAGAAAGAATAATATTAGAGACCACCCCTATACACCTAAGGGGATTTAGAAGGTGTGAAGGAGTTAAATAAATAAGCAGATATGGTGTATTGCCTCTGGCAGGCTTACACAGGTCCATGAGATAGGGGTAACTCCCTACAGTCTAAAGCTTCAGAAGGGGGCTGTGCATCACAGAGCAATGCCTCACTTCAGAGACTGAACTCTTACTAGAATCCTGGAATCTTTTAGTTGGAAAATTCTTCAAGTCGTCAAGTCAAGACATCACCAAGTCCATCCATCAGCTTAGTTCCGTTAGCATCAGCCACTAAGCCGTGTCCCATAACTGCACATCCCCAGGGGTGGTGACTCCATCACTTCCCTGGGCAACATATTTCAATGCTTGACAACCCTTTCCACGAAGAAATTTTTGTTAACATCCAGCCAAACCTTCCTTGGGACAACTTGAGGCTGTTTCCTCTCATCCTGATACTTGTTACCTTAGAGAAGAGGCTGACACTCACCAGGCTACAACCTCCTTTCAGGTGGTCTAAGAGAGCAATGAGTCTTATCTTCTCAAGGCTAAACAGTCCCAGCTCCCTCAGCTGCTTCTCATAAGACTTGTGCTCCAGACCCTTCATCAGCTTTGTTGCCCTCCTCTCAATATGCTCTATCACCTCAATGTCTTTTGGTAGTGAGGGGCCCAAAACTAACCACAGTACCTGAGGTGTGTTAAGTACAGGACAACACTGACAGAGTTTACCACTCAACAAAGTTTCTCAGGAACCTGGTGTCATGGTTTAAATCCAGCCAAGCTCCATTTAGCCCCTCACTCACTCCCCTAACATTGGGACTGGGGAGAGGATCAGAAGGGAAGATGCTGGGAAAGTCATGGATTGAGATAAAGACAGCTTAATAGGGAAAGCAAAAGCCACACATGCAATCAAAGTAAAACAAGAAATTAATTCATTGTTTCCCATGGGCAGTGTTCAGCCATTTCCAGGAGAGGACCAACACACATAACAGTGACTTGAGGAGACAAAGGCCATCACTCCTAATTCCCCCTATTCTTCCCCCCACTTTATACACCTTAATAAATGGTCTGGAATAACCCTTTGGTTAATTGGGGTCACCCGTCCTGGCTCTGTGTCCTCCTAACCTCCCATGCACCCCCCAACTTCTTCGCCAGTATGGCAGTGCAGAAAGCAGAAGAGGCCTTGGTTTTATGTAAGCCCTGCTCAGCAAGAACAACATGTCTGTATTACCAACCCTGTCTTCAACAAATCCAAAACACAGCCCCATAACTCCCTGTAAAGAAAATTCTTTCTGCGAAGAAAATTATCCCTATCTGAGCCAACACCAGCACATATAGAGATAAGGAATTGGCTATTATTTACATATTTGTTTAAAACATCTAGTTTTGATATAATTCCATTGGGTAGCTTGTGGTGGGTGATCCTGCTCACTATCTTTTCATGCAATAGGACAGTTGTGTTTTGAAATTCTGACAGTATGCAGACACCAGCACCATCACAAGACAGCCTACAGCCCTGGTACCAGGGTGGGAGTGTGTGTGTTTCTAACAGTAATTGAGGCAAGAAGAGAACAGTACATTCCTCTGCCATGCATAGCAACAATTCCATTTCCCCCTTCCACAACACATTACTGCTTGCTATCATCCATATTTGCAACGCAGAATATGTCCTTTTGCATGTAAAATTCAATAGTAGTAATTTCTTGCCAGATCATACTCGTTGTGATTCTATAGCTGATTTTATAGCACGTTTATGCTCCCACCCAACTAGGTCCATTTGGAGTAAGGCCTTAAAGCCATCACACAAGCCTGCACAGTAAGCCACAGTCACACTCAGGGACTGCCTGGCCTCCACCTAGTGCTAAATCATTTTTTAGCACCAGAGGAGCTGGGCTTAAATAGTAAAAGTAACCATACATATTAATATCAGTGGAAGTTAATTATCTAAACAACTTTGTGGATTTGGACTGAGTCAATATTAAGTCAAAAGTCTTTATACCTTCCACTAAATAACTCTGTTTCCTTTATACTGCTTCAGGAATTAGGATACCATTAGCTAGCAGGACAGAGAAGAAACCAGTGGAATATATTCCTTTCATTCTCTAGAGTTTAGGTAGCTGGGCTTCAGAGAATAATCTTGCTGAAGTAATAATTAACAATGTAGGAGTGAAAAAATATGTACTTGACCAAGAGGTACAAAAGAGTTTCACGGGAGCAATCATGTAAAAGGAGCTGAGTATCCTTCACTGTGAGGCATTATACCCCAGTTCAATACATGAGAATATCTTCAGGAGAAGACATATGTCTTGGCATGCGTACCTCTGCTATGTAAACTGTCTCATTCTGCTGGCTTTGTGTTGGTCTATCAGATGCAAACATGCAGCCCACATGGTTTTCTGCCCTTTGAAAATATTTCTGATGATAGTTGTCTGAAATGCCATCTCTGGCATCTGTGTCAGAAACATTCAGGCATGTGAAATCCACCTAAAACTTTCATTAGAAACCTACGTTCCTTACTGGAACTAATGTTAAATCTATGGAAGAGCATATTTCTGAAGGACTCAGATAATTTTGATTCTATCATTGTACTTGAAATAGACAAAGATGCTAGTAAATGCTATATAAAATATTTTGCCTCATCTGGAGAATAAGCTAAATATAGTTTTAGGTTGATTTTTTTGGTTTTTTTGGTTTTTTGTTTTTTTCATTTCTGTTCAATTGCTTCGTTTTGAAGTTAATACCAGGTTTATTCTTAGGTTAATGTTCTGTGCAATAAATCTGCTTTCCAATTAGAACAAAAGTAAGAAATTATTTCAGATAGGAATCAATGAACCATCTCAAGAAACTTTGGTTGGTTTTCCTTTTATTTACTTCTAAGGGAGTCAAACCACTTGTGATTCACTGCCCCAGATATCAGTTTTTCCTAACACATTTGCAGTTGTTCATTTGTGCAAGAAGACCTTGATCAGACAAAACTCCCACTGGTTTCAATGAAAAAGCTCCAACTAAAGCACATAGAAATGTGAATTTAATTGTCTCCAGGTATTACATCATATGCAGGTTCCTACCCTGCTGGTTTTAGGATTTTATTATCAGAAATGGAGTGAGAGATAGATTTAAAAGCTGCTTCAGCCTAGAATTTATCATATGTTGTGTATTAGAAGGTTCCTTATTCTTCATGATGCCCTTATCACCTTCAAAAGCAATTCATGAACTGTTATAGTGCCAGTATGAGATTAGGAAACAGCAGCATTTTGCCACTGGAATTTTCAGTGATGTTTCCATGCTTTCCTAGATGAGAAAATATGAGTGGAGTACAAAAAATTTGTTCCTGTTTTTCCGAAAAACAGGCTGAAGGGATGGATTTATTCTACCATTTAAGTAGGGTTTGAGTATTTTCCATGCATGGCTGGAATCTAGCAAAGGAAGAGGGGCTTGTGTTTTAATGTGTGTCTGGCCCATTTGAGAGAAGACGTGTGGAGATCTCTGTCTCTCTGTGCAGGAAGACGAGAACAGGCATGCTGGAAGCTTACACAGGAAAACAATATCAAGGATTTTGGTGTAAAGTTGCAAAGTGATAGGCTTAATGGGTGCAGGTACTGACAGGATCCCAGGGACTGGCATTAAATAAGAACATGAGTACTCTCTCTGTAATGACTGGAATAGTGTACACCTCCAGGGGACATTTGTTTCAGATGTTTTGTCTCTAAAAGGTGTTCTCATTTAAGAGATGAGCACGCTCAGAGGCTTGTTTCTTTCTAAAAATCATTTTCAGTTGAAAAGGTCAGTTCCTCTAAACACTGTAAGATCTACTTAAATTACCTAAAAATTAGTTCCTCTTGTGAAAGATTAAATAATGACCCAAACTTAAACAATGAATCAATGGATCCAGCTCAATTGAGCAAAAGCTTCTGCAATGAAGCCAGAAGAAAAATGTTTTGTCTGTGTATACATGTATTTGAGTAGTCTTATCTGACCATGAGTGCATCAACAGTTTATCTTTAATTTAAGTGACAATGATAAGAAGCAATTTAAAAATATATCTTTCAAGAAGAGAAGTAAACTCTATACACAGGGTGTGAAGGCTTCTTATCTTGGAGGCTGTCTGGTAGATAGTGGGTCCTAGTCCTTCTTAAAGCTTGCTTATCTACAAATCCTGTGATCATATTTCCTCTAGTGATGCAAGAACTCACATTGATTATCTTTAGATGTAGGCAGCATCCAAAGTGGATTTTTTCAGTAGGTTATAGCGTGTTATGCAAATTTAGCATATGTCTTTTGAAAGAAAAATATTTTTATATAGAAAAAGATTTATTAAAGATATCAGAACCCTATGTTATATTTGTATCAGGAAAGTATTTTTGTACAACTTTGAAAAAAGGAAAAATATTTTCTGTGTTTCTCTTCAACTTCTAAAACCTTCCAGTCATAGAAAGTTTCTTTGATGTACCTGGTATGTTTTCAATGTGTCTTTCTCAATGGATGCAGTTTGAGCTAGGGCTGCTGGAAGTGTACTCAGATCAGTTTTAAGTTTGGTGATAAATGATCTACACCAAGCATTTCCAGGTATGGTAGTTTGGGACACAGCAGATCATCTAAACTGCTCTCTTTGACACAGATGCCACAAGTCAGGCACTTAACACCAAAGAATATAGCCACAAAATACTACTGCAACATGCTGCAAAAACTATTATGACAAGTAATAGTATAATATATTTTACAGGAGGATTTAAAAAACAACAAAAAACATAGGGTATTAGGTAAATGATTTAACCCTGACCTCTGCTTCCAAGACAAATGTGTAAATCTGTAGGAGTTGAGAATTTAGTTGATGTCTCTTAACACATTTTTATCAAATTTACCGTCAGGAAAAAGGATCTGCTGGAGAGCTGGAGAAAGGACAAAAGGAGAATTAATTTTCATGTTAATTTTCATTAATTTTTATTAACAGAATAGCTGTTCTAGGAGATCATCTCAAGCACTTTGCTGGCATCATGTCCTGTCTCTGATAGGTGAGCACTAGCACATGCTTAGAGAACAGTGGAAAAGCAAGGCAAATGTCAGGCAGGCTTTTTTACTCCCAGCATCAGGTAATCAGAAATTCAAAGATTTTGAGAGCTGAAAGCTTATTTAGATTAATATATTTAACAAACCCCACTGCAGAGGGATGTTCTGCTCACCTAATTTCCTTCAGCCTTCTATTGCAGACTCTTCAAGTACCTAACTGACAAAAATATACACATTTACAGAAGGAGTAGGAATACATAAGGGAGGAGAGGTTTGGAAATGGAAAAATGGTGAATCTGGTCACAGGACATTGTCCCAGCACCTAATGAAAACAAGGAGAGAAAGAAATCTGGGGCTGGATAAAGAACGGGCTGTCTGTGGTTGTGCAGACAAAGAACTTGACTCCATATCTGGAGGTGTTCTCTTTGCCTTTGATTAGGAGTACTTGGGGCTTGAAGAATATAAAAAACTAGTTCTGCATCTGGAACACTGAATAAAAACCTGCTTACAGGGGATCAAGCTGACTGTTTAGTTCACTGTCATATTAAAGCACAGGAAAACCCTTACATGGAAGTCCTCTACAAGAGGGCACAGCAGCCAAGGTGATCCTTCATGTGGACCCAATCTGCAAGTCAAAAGTAACCTGTGCAGTCTGCTGTTCTTCAGGCTATGCCAGTAGCTAGTGAGCTGTAGAAAAAAGAAGGGAAAAGAAAAAGAGGTTTGAGATACAGCTAGACTGGAGTGATAAAGACACCAAAAACAGTGATTTTTCTGATTTCTCTTGGTCATAAGATCCACGGTTTTGCCTAATCTCTCTTTTTAACTATTCCTTTCTCTTTCCTTCCCAAAATTTGCAGTCAGATTGCAGTTCTGTCATTATTTGCAGCCAGATAGCACTTCTATCTTTAAGTAAAAGTCATTTACTTACAAGTACAATCTTTTTATGTGTATTTATTTTAACTTTGCTTTATGATTGTTTCTTTCAGCAGGCCCTTATATTTACACTGTGAGAAATAATTGTTTCATGTTTATTTTATGCATGATGTAGATTATGATAGAGCTCTTTTAAATTAATCAGATATTCACCTTTCTTCAGAGCCAAGAATCTTATCTCACTACTTGAGTTTCTCCTCACATATGAAACTATCCTGTATACTAAAACTGTCTTACTGCCATGTACTCCATATCCTCCTTCAAATGGGCTACCTGTGTTATTCAAAATGTAGACTCAGAGTGAGAGTTTACAGTGGCATAACAACCTTTTCCAATTTATTCTGCATTCCTTTCTCATTAATTGTTAACTCTCTCTTTTTGTTTGTTTTGGTTTAGTTTTGCTTTTAACATCATAGAACATTAACCTAAGGCTTTTCATGAACTGTTCCAAACAAATTACATTTCCAAGATGTGACAGTTAATTTAAAGGTTTGTTTAGATTTCCTTCTGAGTATACTGCTCCACACTCATCAGCATGACCTTCACCTGCCATTTTATTATCAGCCATTAGTCCTCTTGAGTTCCTAATGCAAATCTTTTCAAGTAAGGACAAATCCTTAACCTCTCTGAATACTGATCACCAAGTTTTCTGACTTTCAGTGGGTTATAATCCCAGTATTAACCTTTCCCTCTTACACTACTGGACCATCTGGTCTAGTGTCTTTCATTCGTATATTTGGCTGACTCAAGCAGACACAATATTTATGAGGTTTAAAATGAGGAAGCCAAGGTACCTGAATCAGCCTATGCACAGAGCAAGGAATGGGCACTTGTCCTATTCCTAAGGTACCTTTTGCTGTCTCCATTGCTCACTGCTGCAGCCAGAATGAAGTTACACAATGTGGCTGAGCCAATCCAGCTGCTCAGGGCTGCTCAGACAAGACATCTTCCTCCCACATCCCTCTTCCCACATTCTTGGCCTCATCGTCCTGTTTCTCTCCTCACATACCAGGCCTGCCAATTGTCTGATACCTCAATAAGCCAATTTAAACACCTAGCCCACAAAAAGCTGCTTATTCGCTTTCCTATGTCAAGTCCGTTTTCCATCTGTTTCAAAAATTGAATGGTGTGTACACAAAGCCTGTTGAAAACCAGTTTTGGCACAAGGAAAGGGTCAGGAGTCTGTGACTGGAGAAATAGTAAGACCTCCCAACTTTTAAAGACAGCGAGCCATTAGATGAAATGAAGTCCTTTCTTGTAAACCCACTCATAGAATAGGTTAAGCTGCCAAGCTACCCTACCACTCAGCCAAAGGAGGCCTTGCTCCCTCCCCCTATTTCCAAGTTCTCCTTTGTTTCCTCTCTTTATTTCTCTTAGTATTCCCTCCTTGCATTAGCTCTGGAAATCGCACTGCCTGACTAAACTTTTCTGATCTGGAGGTAAGGCAACTCATCTCAGCAATCAGCCAAAGTAGAATAAACAAACTTTTTTGCTGGGTTTGAATTTGCATAGATTACATCAGTTTACAAGAAGATCAGATGAGATCCTGGAGACTGTTTAAGACAATCACCAAAGCTGAGTGGTGGGTAAGAGAGGTGAGAAAGGGCAAGAGGGAGCACTAGAACACCCATTCCTTGCTGCATTTAAGAAGTTAATTTGAAACTATACCAATAGATTGGTTTGGTTAAAGCTGGGCTCTAAATCTGAATTAAAGGTAGGGTTTAAAGTATTTCTATGCTGCAGTATTTTTGCAGAGAAGAATAAAACACTCAGAGTGACCTGCTTTGGAAGATGGCAGGTAATACTCTAGTGCTTATAATTCCCTTTTCTTCTCCTTCAAATACAAGAATGAATTGTTGCCATGTGTTTCTGAAGATCTCAAGATCCATACATAAGTTGTTTTTTTTTTTAATGAGTGCTGCAAAACAGACTGCCTGCAATTCATTTATTACTTCTCCTAGAGGGAAGATACTGTGACAAAGAACAACTAGGTGAGCTTGTGGACGGAAAATGTAATGTTACTAGCTAGTCACCTTTTAGACTTTTGCATGAAGAAAGTATGATTAGAAGGTGATCATACTCAAAACTTGAGTGGTTGTTGCTTCTTATGTCAATGTGGCATGCTGGGAAGTGCCAGGGCCCTGGTCTGGAATGTTAGTACAATATTCCTGGAAGATCAGAGCTGCAGTTTAAAGGAAACTAAGGACGTGTACATACAGATACAGATAATTTGAGGCACTTTGGAAGTTTAAGGACAAGCTAACTGAACTGTTGTGTCAACACTGCCTACAAAACTAACCTGTCTCTCTGCAAAGTTTTGCTACTATTTCTACTCTATCCAGAAGATAACTTATGTTACGGGGAATGGAAATTCAAGTCCCTTCTTTTAACAAGAGCAATATCCATGCATTTTTTATGGTTTTGTATGTTTTTCTATAAACTAAGTAGGTTTTTTGCCCCCTATGTTATTTTTCTTTGCGTTCTACAGATAAATTTAATATTGGCAGAAACTGCATGTAGTCACTCCTTTATGGTACACTAAACATCCTTTGCTCTTGTTGTCAGGAAATAACTACATTCCTCATTCTTAAGATTCTCCCATTTCTTACTCTGTAAGACTTTATCATACACTCACGTACTTTCTTCCTGGTTTTGGCCAGCCTAATTGTAAAAGTGCATAGACTGAAAGGCCTCTCTTTTCCCTCAGTTGTGGGGAAAATGTCTGCTTATTATGCTGGAGTCTTTTCTACATCTCTTTGCATAGCTACATGAACGTTACAAACATTTTGATTTACTTTTGTAGAGGGACCCACATGGCATATATTTAGTTGAAATTTATTTTGCATTTGCTAGAGGAAGAGGAATAATTTACATGGTATTTTAATTTTTGAATAAATTAGAATTGTGAGATGACTATTCAGAAGTAATAAAAACAGCTACAAATATCTTTGAGTTCCCATTTATTTTCATAATTAAAAGTGAATATTATTTTGTAGATAAAGCTATTTCATTTTAACTTCCCAATATAAATAGTTATTTGAATATTAATTATTCTCTAGGAAGTTCTACATTGATTTGGTTTTTATGCCAAATATGCCTTGAACATCTCTTAGGGACTGAAAAATTTTCCCAGTCCTTTAGATATAAGAAAATCCCCTCTTGGTGCCATATATAACCTGATTCAAAGCAAAAAGAAAGACTTCTATGGACTTAATGTGTTCTCATGTTCATAATACTGAAATCAGCCTATTTCAAACTTACCCTGGCAGCAGGGTAAGAAATCTGAAAGCTATTTCATTTCAGGCTCTCTATTTTTTGTGTTACTTGAATGAACACACAAACAAGGCTTTTAAGAGGCTCCCGTCCCTCTCTTTGTAGTTACAGTTCAGAGAATTCAGAGGCGTGGGACTGAACTGAAAATATGTGGGGTATTCCTAGAGCTGCCAGTAATAGGTAAACCATGAAATGAGCCTTTGCTTTGTTTTCTTCAGGAAAATTGAATTCTTGAACAAGGGAGGAAAGGGGAAAGTTAGAAAAAGCCTTTTTTTTCAGATAAGCTCTTACTCTGGTAGGCTCCTATTTAATCATTGCCATTGGTTGATAAAACAATTCCCTATTGTTCTGTACTTTTGGGCAGCCACATAAAGAATCTGCCCCGTGAGAAGAAAAAAAAAAAAAAAGAAAAAAAAAAAAAAAAAGGAATTACTAGGAATTACTTACATCTAATATGCATGTAATATGTACCTGTTAAATTACTGCAGAAAGGAGAGGGCTACGGTGTGCTAGGGCTGGGCACAGGACTTCCCACCTGCCCTGGGACCTTCACCTACTGGTGTCAGCCTCTTGGGCACAATGGGTCGTCTTCCCCTTGCTCGGCTCCAAACTGGAGGAGGGGGGAAAAGGAGTTTTTCTTTCTGAAGCTCTACTCCAAATCTCTCGTTCCCAGAGGGTTGCAGTGAACAGGAACCATGGTGTGTGCTCACTTCCCGTCTGGCAAAGCCAGTTTAAAATAATAACAACCAAAAAGGTCGTGGAACAACTTAGTACGAATCCAGTCTTTCGTGTTGCTGCCTCACTTGTTCTCTGCTAGGCCACATTTTCGAAGGTGCATTTAATCTGTAAAGGCTTCCATGCAAATAGCTCGTTTACTTAAAAGTCCGGGGTGAGCAGAGGGGCCACAGCGGTCTTTTCCCCTTTATCTTCCCCTTACTCGTCCAACACCTTGCGAAGAAGTACTGAGGTACTGAAAAGGCAGGTTATTATGCATTGAGAACTGGTGTGGCAACTGTAGCTTGCCCTTCATTAACGCGCGTTTAAACTGAGCGACTTGACCTGAAGTGGCTGCAGCCTCCCGGGGAAAGTTTTCAGTGCTTTTGTGCGTGTGTGTGTGTGTGTCTTTACAGAGCTCCACACGGGAGCAAAACCCCCTCTTTCCCATTCGCTGCCTGCTGCCCTGGGGGTGACAAGGCTGAAAGTTTAGCAAGTTCTGTGCATAACTTCGCATCACAGGAGCAAGTGCGTATTCCCCCCCTCCCCTTTCTTTTTCCTGCTTCTAAACACCTCCTTCAAGTTCGCAGTTGGGCAGGACTCCAAAGGTGCAGCAGCAGCAACAAACTGGAGTTCAAAGTTAGCAGTAAATTGCACAACTTCCAGCTCATCGCTACGCTCGGTGACTATTAACAAGCTGCAAGGCGCTCAGGCAAAAAAAATAGGGGAGAAGGGAACACCCTCGAATTGTTTGGGGATCGCTGATGTTATGCCGCTGGGATCATGGCGCCTTTTGGAAGGAATTTATTAAAAACCCGGCATAAAAACAGGTAAAGTGCGTGGGTATGTGGAGGAAAAGGTAGGGCGCTATGGGATGAATACTTTTTTATACTTTTTGTTGGGTTCTGGGGGCAGGATGTGTTCCCCGGACGGTGCCGTTCCCGGCAGCTGAAGTGCGGGGCTCACCTGCGGGCGGGAGCCGGGCCGCGGGAGCGGAGCGGAGCGGGCCGGCGTGTGCCGAGGGAACGCGTTTGCCCTTTCCCCCTTCCCCTGGACCTGTCGAGCCCCTCTTCGCCCTGGCTCTTTTGACTGCTGGGCAGTATTTTCCGTGAGCGGGAGGCAGCTCTTCCGGCCCTGGAGCTTTCCCCGGCAGACCGAGCAGTGAAGCTGGCCGGGAGAACCGGCTGCGGCCCCGACGGCCGCGTCCCGGCGGCGACCAGGGGCACCCGGAGCTCTGCCCCCGCCCCGGGACAAAACTCCCCGAGTTTCTCACGGCAGGGCCGGCTCCGGCCCCGCGCCTTAGCCCCGCTGCCCTGCGAGGCTGACCGGCAGCCTGCGATCCCTTTGGATCAAGCCCGTCCCTTCTCTTGCCCGCTGGCTGTCAGCCTGGGAGGTAGGAGAGCATCGAGCTCCCAGCGTGGGGAGGAGGGCGTGGGGGGATGCTTTTTTCTGTTTAGGCTTTAGTCCGGGATGGACTTGTACTATATATACTTTTTGGGTTTTTCTCGCTTAGAAAATTCTTCAGAGGGACTGCTGTGGTCCTCGGGTCTGATACTGTGAAGTTTCTTTATGGGGACTTTGCCCCTTTCCCTGTACATGCTTCCACATGCCCCACACACGGGCTGCAAAAAGGAGAAAGACGGTTATGTAATCATGCTGGGTGCTAGGGTGGTTCTAAGTTTTTTAAGAGTAAATTTGTTGGGACCCTATGGAATGTACAGTGGCTGAGCCCGTCTAGCTAAAGCTGAACAGAAACGGGTCAAACAGAAATTTTGCCCCAGTGAGAAACTCTAAAATCTCTTGAATCTCATCCCCATTTCGCCTAGTGCTCTTCATTGAAATTTAGTTTATATTTAAAAGAATGCAAAGGATGATCTTTTCTATGGGGAATATAATCGAACTCTAAATAGTCTTGTAAAAATATCCCATTTCTTTTCCATGTTTGACTTTTGGTTTTCACATTTGATATACTGAAAATTATTGGGGGGGCCTCTATTTGTTGGGATTGTGTAAAAATATTAAGGTAGTATATTATACAGTATATAAATTAGAAAGATTGTAACAGTCAATGCTTAAAAATAGGATACTATTTTAGAACTATTAATATTGTAGTTTACCAGTTAAACAGCGTATTTTGCTAATGTGTCTGAAAACAGTAAAACTTTGATATAATTCTCATGTGGCCATTTTTTGTTTAAAAGATCTAGAAAGGTGGACACGAACTTTGAAACTGCTTTCACATAGGGATGGAAATTTATTACTCTTAAAGTAGAAGTTTTGTTCCTGCTATCATTTACCTGAATAAGGATTAAATCATAAAGCACCGTTCCACTGTGTTCAATGGTGAAACTGTTTTCCTTTTGGGTATTTACAATATCTTCACACTGATTGCATCAATCTCACTATGTTTGCTGATGTGAGATTTTATTCCTCAGGAAAAGAAAGCCGTAATCCAAAGCTTTAAATAGGCAATAAAAATTAAAATACCAAAGGTACCATTACTGTGAATATCTAGGACTTTTTATTCATTTTATCTTCACATCCCCAAAAATAAATTAATGCCTCTAGTGGCTGAGAGGCTTTGTGGCAATAAGAAGGGGCTGTGTGACCACAGAAATGTAGGAGGAGGGGGTCGAGAACAAAGCAAATTGCATATTTCTTAAGATATGTTATTATCTATTCAGATACTTAAATTTCTGCATATTTAATATTAGCTTTGATACTGAATTTTGAGAATTAAATTTTGCTTATGTAGTTAGTAAAACGGTTTTGCAGTATGATTGAAGAGCTATGTAAAAATTATTTCTCCTTTTAATTGTATCTTGGTGAACTCATTTGAAACCTCGAGAAGTGAGCTTAAAATCCTTCACTGTGTTTAGGCGAGTAGTTGTAGAGTCAGAATTTGTGACTTACTACTTTGTCTAACTCCCTGTAAAGACGGACCAAAAAGGGACATGAACAAATGTATATTTTTAACCTGATACTGCTTTTTAAAATAGGCCTAGTGCTCATTCACATTTATGGGAAACTCAGCTTTTTCCTTTTTCTCTGGGAGTTCTTAATGACCATTTGCTACATGCAAATATAACTCCTGAAAGTTATAAGATCAGCAATGAGGAAAAAAAACTATGTTTACATGAGGACATAAAGCCAAGTTGAGGTAACAAAGGTAGGTGGAAGAAGAGCCAGAAGGAAAATGAAGGCGTTACAGTCATTTGCTCAGATAACAAGATGACACCACTGTAATTAGGGCTTGTCTTGCAGCATTGCCCAGAGGTTCCAGATCAGGGCCCTGTTTAATAGTAGGCTCTTCACATCCAGATTGGAAATTGTCAGTCTCTGCCTCTAAGGCCTCAGAGTTTAAACAAAGAGGTTACTCTAACTGAGTCTGTGTCTGAGCAAGAGTGGAGGGATGTTGACCATTATGTTACGAGTCTTTAGAAGAAGAAACTGAGATTAAACCTCAGGAAGACAAAACTCGTGCTGAACTACTGTTAGTATTTGAATGATCTTCAGTCAGTATTACTTTCTTGGGCTGCTGGAATATCACTCATACAGAGACAGCACAAAGCCCACGTAGCCAATAGATCATTTAAACCCTGGTTTGATTTCAGGGGTGTGGTCTCCAGGATTATGACTCCAACAAATGTTTCTTGGCAAGAAAGACAATAGTGATATTTTGGTGTCTTTTTCAAGAGCTATACGTTTTTACACTATTTGTCCTTCTGTGACAACCAGAAGTAATCACAGTCCCCAGAATGAGTATGTGCTTGTCACTATGTCCCCAGGAGAACAATACTTCCAAAACACCCCACCCACTTAGAAACCCAAATGTGCGCAGCAGGGACAGGTTGTACCCTCTAAGGCAACAAAGGAAAAACGAAAGTTTCCTGCAGGACTAAGGCTCTGCAACATGAATAAACTCAAGGGGATTTATTTTTATGCAAATCTCTTAAAGATGCTTACTTTGAGAGTGAGAGGAATGCTCAGCTCACATCACACTTCAAAAGCATAGCGAGGGCAGGAAATGCTTAGCTGAAGGTGGAGGAAGAGAAAAGGCGCTGAGTTCTTTGCTCATAAAGTCTAGTATTGATCTAACATATTGCTCCACACAGAGACAAAACAGCTCCCTATCCAAATATGAGAAATACAGAACATATATACTTGCAGTGTTTAGGTACCAGGGTTTCACTTTCTATTCAATTTCCTGGTTGCTAAGCAGAACAAGAATTTATACTGCACTAATTTTTGGTAGGATTAAGACTTCTCTGCTCTTGGGTGCTAGATTTGATCAGTTTTGAAAATGGGTCTAGATTTGTTTAAATACTTCAAGGTTATCTGGATCTATGTCATAGTGAGAAAACTGACCCCATTGCTATTTCTTTAATTGACACCACTTCCATGGGTTTTGCAAATAAGACTTAGACAAAATTGTTGAATCTCTACTTTTTCATTCGTATTGTAGCTGTGCTATTGAAAGGAAGAGGGAACAGATAATCCATCTTGATGCTGTAGGGCTGTCCTGTTATGTTCCACACACCTTGAGAAATACATTTTGCCAGTGTACTTCACACTGGTCCTATGTTTACTACAAACGTTTGTATGCTCTGTTGGCATGCAACAATTCTGAACCCAGAGTAATGTTTCAAGATTAAACAATTGTGTTACAAATCTGGTAATATTTAATTGTGTTTATTGGTTTTGCTTTTCCTCCCTGTATTTTTTTCTACCTTTTACTGTTTACTATTTGCACTGTTTTCACTTTTACTCACTGCCACAGGAGTTAGAGTAATGTTTCTCTGTAGGAGGGAAAAGACTTACTTTGCCTACTCTTTTAATTCTGCCTTTCTTTAATCAGCTTATCTCTGGTTCAGAGGTAGAAAGACCATGTATCTCCATTCAATCTTATGGATATAAGAGGGAGTTCTTCCTATCCTGACAGTAAGAGGCCCCTCCCCAGTGAGAGACATTCAATTATTCTCTCAGGTTATGTATTACAGTGCAGGGTAGTGAATTTGATTAGAGACTTCATCTATCTGATACTGCCCTGGCATTTCCATGATCCCTCCCTTTCTCCCTCCCTCCAGTAGTTTCTCATTGCATCTAGTTAGCACAGTGATTTGTGTATTACTCTGAACATCTCTTCTGCTCTACCTACGGTTGAGTACACCGCTGTACATTTTAAATCTTGATGAAGTAAAATTGAAAATGCTCAGCATTGAGGTTTGGACTGGTAAAGCTTTTGGAGATCAGCTGCTTGTCTGAATGAACTGTATATGACCCACACTGTAAGTCTCATGGGACCATGTGAGATGTCTAACACTTCTCTTGGATGAGCACACCTGGATTAAAGTCTATATGAAGCTATAAAGGTGCTTTTTGATTCAAGACTGCAAGGTATTTGGTATGTATGTTGGAGGGGGCCGATAAAAGTTTTAGAATCAGTGGTGCGACTTTTGTTAAATTTTTAAATAGAAAAGATGATGCTTGTTTGGTAATGGTAGGATGCATTCTTTTTACATACTTTTTAAACTTTTCCCTGAGTGTGAGATGTATTAGTGAACTATCAAAGAAGTTGCTCCGTTTTGAGCCAGACTTCATACACTGTAATTCATTTTCTGGTCTGCCTTGGAAGCTTTGTCTCAGGGGTCAAAATGGTTGCATACATTTTCTAATAATCTTTGTACATATTTGTTCACTTCACTTTCAGGAAGAGCTTTTCGTCTAACAAAACACTAACCTTATTTCTAAAGAGTTAATTATCTACTATTCCAGGAGGGCAGGCAGCAATTTCATCCTGACGGAGTAAATAAAATGAGTAATAGAAATGTAATACTACACCATCTAAGAACATGACTTAGGTTAAGTTGAAGCTAATCTAGAGCACTGATATAGTGTAGAGTCAGGTTGAGAGATACATTTCAGACAAAACTCCCATTTTTTTAGTCAAAGATTAAAAAGAAGGAAAACCTTGCTGGTCAGTGGATATTTCCTATTTTACTGTTGAAAACTAGTATTGTGCACGAAGAAAGACACATTGCTAAATATGTAATTAATTCAGTAGACAAAAGTAAGTTTTCAGAGTTGGGCATTTTTTAAAATTCTACTAACTTTAATAAAAGTCAGTGATAATCACAGAGTAGTAACTCTTGATTTACCTATGCTCAGAAAAGAGGTTTTTGTTTGTTTTATATGATTATTAATAATTTAAGACTCCTGTCTGAAACACTATTATTTGAAAACATTAACATCTCATATGCTGCACAAGCCTTAATTAGTTCATCCAGCTTCTATATTTAGTATGTTGGTAAATCCTTATTAATATTGACAGAAAGGATGATGCAATGTAAAAATGTTAAGACCACACATTAAGTGAATCCTAGAACTGAATGTTGGACATGTTGGTACCCAGTTGGGTGCATAGGTAACTGGGCTACTATTCTTACTCCTATTGTTTCTCTTAAGTGTTCTGACACTCTCAAGATGATGATTTTCTGTCTTCTGCATAGTGTTTCCATGCTAGCAGTTCCTCAGGTTCCACAGGGCAAAACAGATAAGAGAGTTTCAGGAAGCTTTGTCCAAAAGAATACTTTTTTGAGCACGTTTCTGGAACTTGACACAAGTAGGCTCCAGGATTAACCACATTGCCTTTTTCTGGTTTGACCTAGCCAGAAATACACTTAGGGTGCAGGTGTTGCAATAATGATAATGATACCAACTTGTTTGTGACCTCAAACAACCGATAAGCTTACTTAATTTTCCTTAGCAGTAATCTGGGTCTTAATATTTACATGCCTCAGGAAAATAAGTAGGACATGACTAGACAGTGTAAAATGTGTAGAAGTGTAGAGTGTGAAAGCCAGTTAGTGGGAGAGGTATGAATTAAATCTGTGAGTTCTTTTCTTCTAGTCCTTATAAGTCCACTAAACCTAGATGCCATGTAGGAAAGTGAGAATACATTGTAGATTGTTTGGTTTTATGTGATTTTTCTGAGGAATTTTTCAATGGCCTAAAATTTTCCATAATGTTAAAAATGTCTTGTAAGGAGGGTTTTAATGTCCCAGAAAGAGAAATAAATAAATAAATTTCATGGGCATTTAATATATTTTGAGGTGGTTTTGTGAAGTGAACAAAAGAAAAGAAAATTACTTGCAGAAACTAAAAAAACAGAGAGAAAGCTTCTTGATGGTAATGATAATGAAGTTGTTATGTAATGTTTTTATAATGCTATGAAACCCAAGTCCTGATGCCATGTGGAAATGAACAAAAGACATCAAAATTGAAAAAAGAAATTCTAGAGTATATTTGGCACATTTCTCAGCACTTTATTTATACCCTTTATCCGATGATATTTCTCTTTCACGACTTTCTTGTTTCATTCTCACTCCTGTCTGCCTGAGTGCATTTTTGCCTCTGTCAGTTTGAGATATTTAAATTGTAGTTTAGATGGTTCCTAGACATGTATTTTTGAGCATCAGCATTAGAAGAAGCCAGGCTACGTTGTAGTCTTAGAGGTGATGTAAACCTCTGTTTTTCTGGGTTGTGGGGTTTTTTTTGTGATTTTTTTGCACATTAATTAGCAAGTTGCAGAATAATCATAGCAGAAAAACATGTTTATAGAGTAAGTGTTTTTTGTAAATATATAATTTGCTTATATCAAGGGTCAAAATCATGAATCTGCTTAAGTTGCTTTCTTTATTCTCCATCCCTATTTGCTCTCTTTCATTGATGTAAAGAGTTCTGAGTTACGAATTTCCCATCATAATGGTAAATATAATCATCTCTATTGAAAAGCAGAAGACTTTATTTTTTCCTCCTTTTAATAATACAAAAATATTGAAGCTTAAAATAAATATGCAAATGCATAATATTCTCATGTTCAAGGACAAAATCAGGTTTATGAAAATTTAATAATCTAGTAGACCTTTGTTTTGGTCAGGTATAAATATGTTTACCTTACTTTAGCTTGTAAGGATGTATGACCTCACTGGAGTAATGCAGTTGAGTGAAGACTACTAATTTTTAAGAGTCTGCCCCTGGGTCTTGAACATGCAATTTGCTTTGTGTTAATAGATTCCATCATCCATGTAGAACATCTTACTTTGCTTTCCCCAGCCTCCTTCAATTCAAAGGAATTATTTCTACAGAGGGTATTTTCCACTGTGAAAGCACTTTTAAGCTGCAACATTTTTCAGAGCAACAGTTGGGACACTGTTTTGATGACCTAAAGTATACCTCATTTGCCATAGGAGGTTATCAGATTTTTCTCACTGATCAAAGAGTGGTTTAGTGATATTTATAAATGTGGGATCTTGTGCTGATCTTGTTCAGCTGCTGGTGCTTTGTTTGGTAAACTGATGTTCTGAACTGCTGTTTCCTTTGGACATTAGCTGTTGACAGGCTTCCTCTGGACTGATTGCAATGGCACTGGGCATACTTTTTTAAACTTGATTATTGCCTGTATCTTTCAGGGCCTCTTTGTTGTTAATATCCTGCTTTACTGAAAAGCCCTGCACAAATTCAGTTTTCTAACAACAATTTAGGATTGATATTGACTTTACTCCACTTTCCCAGACTCCCGGTACTTTAAGGATCAGGTAGATAACGAAAAATGTTTGTTTACCCATGGAAGTCCCTACAGGTGTCAGACAAAGATCTAAGTTATTTTTGGAACTGCAGTTGTGGACGGTCACAGTACTTTTGCTGACACTCATATTGCTCCTGAGATTCAAGTACATGGTAAAACACAAATGTCAGGCTCCATCTTACTCTACTTGAGCCACTGAAAATTAGAGTATCTAGTCATCTAGGTACTCTTTGTAGTTAATGGATACATCTAAACACTTCCAGAGGGCAATTCATTCAATCTTAGACAGGCTGTCAGTATGGGATTAGTCACCCTTTTGGAGGTGCCTATTTTATGCCACTGATTACAGAGGAAGGTCAGAAAATTATCTTTGACTGCACATCTACATTTTTAAATAGCTTAAGGTAGCTGATAAGAGCTCCACCCAATCACTTTTCACGGAGCATGCTCAGATTTGAAGAGCAGGTTATTAGCCATCTTTTGCAGCACTCATTTTAGAAATTAAAAAGGGAAACATGAGCAGAGAGTTGAATTACAGGTAGATAATGTATGGTTAAGGGAGAACCATCCTAATAGTATGGATGTCTTCCCTGACCCTGCAACAAAATGCCTACCTAGTTTTGGGCAAGACACATAAACCACAGTTTACAGAACTGGTTATTCACTGTGTGTTCCTCATTTGCTAATTCAGTGTCCTGTAAACTCTTTTACATAAGGGCTGAGCAAAGGAAGTTTATAGATGTCTTACTTTGCATATGTCTATGGATATCAATTCAGTTAGAGTGGGAATTTAAATGAGTGGATAGATTTGATTTGTAAAAGGGAGTTCTTTCCCTACAAGAGTATGTGGAGATAAATTCAGTAATGTCAGCCTGAAAAGTAATGGAATATCTGATGGCAAAGGACATATATCAAAAGTATAAATTTTGAAAAGCGTCCTCTAAAGGGGTTGTACCATACCTAGGAGAAAAGATACAAATAAAAATGCACACATATTGAACAAATGTAAGTAATAAGGGCTAGTTTTATGAAGGTGCCTAAATGTAATTCTAGTCACCTAAGACAATTTTTAAGAACTCGGGATGTTTAAATTCTGACTGGTAGCACTCCCCAGCCGCCTGTACTCCTATCATGTCTTACACTGGTCCTGAACACCATGCAATTTGTGCTTCCCTCCCTATGCATTTTTTAGGAAAGTCTTGTGAAGTTATTCTAAACTGAAATTCTCTCAGTAGTTCATGTGGAAGCTGCTTCATTTTGTGCTGGCTTAAGTTTCAGCAAGGCAGACAAGGACAAGGATTAGTGTTGAGAGTTTCAGTGAGAGAAGGGAATCAGGATTTGGGTTGCTGTTCTAATTAATATTTCTCTTTTTTTTTAATGCAGTGAACATTTGGACATGATCTAACAGCATCTAAGTCCTGTCCTTTTGTTCATGTTTCTGACTGCTTTAGGTCAGTTCCTGCTGAACTTGCTGGTGTCAGCAAACCCCATTGTTAGGAGTTCAACCCTTCTGTAGTACTTTCTGTGAAAATTGAGGTGTCCAAGTGAGCATTATGAATTTCAGCAGCAAGGAAGATACTTGAAAGTTATAACATTCAGTGTGTGCAATGCTTCAGTACATTCTGTGTCTCTGACAAAAGTGAATACTGTCTCTCATATGCATTTAAGTGAGGCAGGTGACCAGTGTATGGATACGCTGAATCAAATTAATTTTTGTTGAACTAAGTAGCATGGAAATCTTTAACAACAATGCCTGAAATTTTTCAGTACTTGGCTGCATGCTAAACATATTTCATTGTGCTAAAGCATTTGTGCCTGGTAGGCATATATTCGGTATAAAAATGCATTTATGACATTATGCATCTACATATTACAAACCTGGGTACACACCAGGAAGTCAGAAGTGACAAACAGAATGTGCACATGTCACGGAAGAAAGCTAAATATGTGTATTTCTCCCAATATGACAGAGCTGTTCACATGGCAAAGGGAAGCATGCTTTTACCCAGCTGTCACTGTGGTAACCACTCAGCTTATGAAGTACCTTGTTAAAATGCCTTTTTATCCTTCCTGAGCTATGAAGCCATCTGAATTGCTCATATGTTGAAAGGATCCCCACCTACAAAGACATTTGGATATGTGAAATAAAGAAACATAGGATTAATTTAAATGTTGACTCAGTCTGACTTTCTGTGAACTGACAACAAGTAGTTTGCAGTGTCTTTCTGGTGTCACGGCCTGCTTAGGATAATCATTATCCTGCCATAGATGCGTCTCACAAAGCTAGTGTAATTATTTCTCAGGCCTGCCTTGGTCTTTGGTCACAGTCATGTAGCCATGCTTAGCTTCAGCTGCGCCTACTGCAGATTTTTGGCCTATACCTGCTCTCCCTGTTTATCACAATTCTTTTGCCAGGAGTCACCACCTTTTCAGGTGCATTAAATTTTTGGAGTTTCTTCCTAAACTGTTCAGTCACATTTGGGTGGCTATCTTAGGTGGTTTAACAAGCCTTTAATCTTTATGTCTCATTGGAGATCAGACAAGAAGCTCAGTTCCAGTGGGAGGGTTGTGATGGACAGCTGACATGGTTATAAGCCTCTTCATATGGACCCAGCTGAAAACCCATTATCTGAACCCATTATGTCTGTCATAGAAGAGGTTTTGGGCTCAAGTCACGTATTTTAGGATTCACATGGCTTTTTATCTGAATCACATGGAATGTCTTTCCTCTGTAGTCAGCTTCCTCCATCTCCTTACAGCTAAAAATTGGGATGGGGGCTACTGGACACCATTCTCTATATCTCTCTCTTGTCTACAGCTTTCTTCTTTGCATTAATCCCATAAATTTCCCATTACTCTTGGTAATATTTATGATCCAGCTTTAAACTTGCTTCTAGACAGCAATTCATCCCTTTTTGGCTTTCCTATCTGTATTGCTCAGATGGCTAGAGCTCGTTTTGCAATCTCCTATGCCCTCTTTAAGCATATCCATTGCTTGGGAAAAGCACAGTTGGTGAGGTTAACAATTTATTTCATTTGTTCAGTAGCTTCTTCAGAGAAGATGTGGTTATATTTCAGAGACCCTATCAGCCTGTGGCTGACTAACTACATATTGAAGCATTCATTGATAGGCAATTTTAGAAAATTACTTCAAAGCATAAGCTGCACAAATCTCTCAGTCTGACAATGGACAGTAAAAATGCTTCAGGTTTCTTTTAAAAACAATTATGTCCACTGTTCTCATTAGCATAATTATGTATCTAGTACTCAATTTAGCTCTTTAGGATGAACATTTATATAAGAGTCCACTTCATTCTCTCATCTTTTTTTCCTTTCAGCTCTTCAAATGTTGTAAGTAATGGAACACATTGTCACTGAATTGTCTTTCAGAAAGTTTGAGGGAGAAATTTAAAAGGAAAAAAAAAGAAAAGAAAGAATTTATTGTAAATTAAGTCTTGATAGAACATCCTTTGAGGTGATATTTTTTCAAAATGATTTAATGAAAACAAATGGAATGGGAAAAATCATACAATATAGTTTCAGAGTGGGGTGGTTCACTGTAAAATTTATTGCAGTACATACAGGAGAATATTAAATCCCATCCTGTCTTTCTCGCTCCTAGCAAACTGTAGAAAGATACTCAAACTGGATTTTATGCTGCACAAAAAAGTTGTGTGGACAAATCATTAAATTTTAAGAAGTTAGGAAAGGGTAATGATTGCTAAAGTTGTTGAACAGCTCTAAAGGCTTTCTGTTGCACAAAGAGCAGTCCTAAGCCCCCTATCCAGGCTCCTGGCCATTCTCTACCATTCCCTTTGCATTGCTGCTATTCTTTCCTGATACCATAGAACCCAAATGAGTATTTTTCTTATTTTGTTTCCTGAGCCTGAGTTTAACCTTAAGATTGGCAAAAAGAAACCAAGTCCATCTGGACATTCCATTAATTATGAATGAGAAGAGCACCTGTCTCACATGGTGCCACCAGGAGGAGCATATAAGGGTTCATAAGAAGGTAACAGTCCCACTCTCCTTCAGATTAGGGAGTATTAGAAAAGTAGCATGAAGTCTTATTATTTCCTTGTCTGTATCTCATTCCATTATTTAACTTGCCTTATTATCGTCTGTCTACATACAGTGCACTTTGTTCATGTTTTGGCAGCTCAGACCCAGCCTCAGAATACTTTGTGTTTGTTTCTTCACTGGGAAAAATGTCAACAAAGGCAGGGGAGGGAAGCAGTACACTTTTGCCTTTCAACAATAGCTGAACCGAATTTCATGGAACCACAAAAAAAGAGGAAAAAAACCCAAACAAACCAAAGAGCAAACCAAATTAAAAAAACCCTCATAGTCTCAATGCTTGGAATTCCCCTCACTTCTTTGATCTCAAAAGCTCATAAACAACCAGGGTGCTTCTAAAAGGCAGTTATAAAAATTCTAATGGGAGAAGTTAGATAACACAAACTTCTATTAACTGTAACAGCAAGTCTATAGTTTAGAATCTTGTGTTCCAGATGAGCTGTAAATTATTCTGCTTCCTCTATACTACTGAAAATGATGGAGTTTTAAGCTCATTCTGTATATTATTAATAGGAGATCCATAAAGCATGTACAGTGTAACCGGTGCCTAAATATGCATAGGCACTTAAATTAGACACAGGAGTAATTTAAAGAAGTGCATTTTTGCAAAGTAGCAAAATTCTTCTGGTAGATGAAAAGTATCAGTGGCATTTTCATTTGTTCACTAGTGAGAACTACTCACTGCTTAAAATCAAGATGTAGTATTTACTGTATTGATATTTCTAAACTTCTCATGTTGCTTTAATGCTGAGGAATTTGAAAATGCCCGTCTTCCCATCCCCCCCATCATGATCTAAAGAATTACTGTCCCAGAATATGTCAGTATTTGTTTTGGCTCTGGAGTTTTTCCTGGATCTTCCATTCCTGTATAACAGCTGCTTCCTCAGTAGCAGTTGCAATATACACATCAAAGCATGTTTTCCCAGTAAAGTAAATTGTTGATGTTACTGTTACTCATCTTGGAAAATATTTTTGTGGACAGCTAGTTCTCCTTTTCTCAAACCTCCACCTCCTCTGGGTCAGGCTACTACAAATACAGGCCTGGTATGATAAATGCGTTACCTGTCATGACATTTTGTGTACACACCATGCTTGCTGGAATTCCAAACATTTTTTTTGACTAATACCCACTTACCAACCTTATGATTTTGACTATACAATGGAGAAATGATGATTAGTCTGACAGGAAGGCAGATTTAAAGCAGATGTAATTTATAGGGAATGTGTACCTTAGGGGCAGAGGAAAATTTCAGAGGTAAGACAGGAGGAAAGGGCAGGGGCAAATGCAGTCTCCACTGCAGCCCTTGCACTTGCCTGTAGGTTTATTGGAAGTGTAAACATGGTATAGGACAGAGATAATAAGTAAAAGGGAGGACCTAGTAAACTTTTGGTCAGCTTTGCTGAACACCTGCACTCAGCCCTTGCAAATGAGGTTTTGCAAAATAATATTGGCCACTGTAGCAAAGACAGAGTCCTGTCATTATTAAATAGAGTAGCAGGGGAGTGTTCAGGTTAATCCACCATAACTATCACTCTTATCTAGTGAACGAGGTGTATAATTCGTCTTACAGTATCTCTTCTGTCTTTCTGTTAGTGCAATATCCTGAGTTAGTGCAATTTCTTGGCTTATTTTCTATGTACAAACTCTGCTATCTATCGACTTAACAGTTAATAGAATTATTACTGTCAGCCCTTGTTGGTCCTTCTTGTTGGCTGCTTTAGTTTCCTTTTTATCTGTTTTAAGTACTGTCAGGGATTTTTTCCATTTTGTTTTTCTTAAAAATTGGTCCCTGTTCAGATACCTGTTTCTAAACAATGCAGTTATTCGAACAAAGCGCACATGATTTCCCACGGGATTTTTACCAAAGTCTGACATTTCAAGTTAGCAGCAGTCTGGTGTGAATGAGTTATTTGCAGTAAAATAATTATCAGAATTATTTTCTTTAAACTGTCATACCTTTCATGTTTTTATCTATAAAAAAATAATACTATCCCATTGCAATTCAGAGTTATTACACGGAAATTTGTCATGGAGCACCAAGATAGTATAAAGTATGTAGGTGAACAGAAATTTCAACCAGAGATCATTGTTGAATGTATGCAATTTTGTACAGTAGCTAAGGTGATGACATTTCTCCACAGAAGAGATGAAGGACCTACTTATAGTTTTAAGTACATAAATTTTAATTCATATAGGACATAATTTGAAACAGCTGTTGCCAATTAAAATGCTTCATAGAGCCTTCCTGACAGTATGGGTATCTTGTTGAATTAAAAATTTAGGACTTTAAAAAAGGACAGAAAAATGAATATTAAATTTATACCAGGAAAAAAGTATTGTAACTAGCTAGTTATAAAAAGAGACTTTCTTTATTTTTTTTTCTTTTTTTCAAATAACTGAAATATTTCAATTAGAGCATCCAAATTACTGTGTATATATATATGTTTGAAAAATATCTAATTTTCTTTCATTTTTAATAAATGCCTATGTAGATTTCTGTAAAGGAGGAAGTTATCATAGAACCAGATTAAATGGATACAGAAACAGATGGTAGAGAGAAATTTATTTCTCTCTATAATTAATAATTATTTTGTTTTCAGAAGTTCTGTGGTGTTCTTTCCACGTCTTCATGCTGTATTGGGACTACACTGATTGTCTGTCTTGAGAGCTTTATTCTCATAGTTGAAGTACAAGTTCTGCCTTGCCATGATACCTTTCAGGTGACCTTTTTCCTGACTTTCATATGATGCAAAAGGGAAGAAGAACCAAGTTACTGACATGTCAAGTATGGAATTTCTGTGTCTTACATGACATGGATATTAACTGTGCCTCCATTAATATTTTTTTTAGGGACTTGTGAAGGGGAATGGGAATGCAGTTAGTTAATAGGCTCACTTGAATCCCTAAGGCTTTGGAGTAATTCCAGCTTCATGGGGTAGTGAGAGAGTAGCTATTTCCTCATTGCTGCCCTTAGGAAACTCAGGAGCATGTAATGTGCTTAGGCAGGAGGCATACTGAGTATAAGATTTGGCCTTTATTGCTTTTTGAATAACTTTGCAGGACGGGGCGTAAAGTTAAGAGAAAAGGTGGTTTAAATGTGGATAGTCTAAATAAACTTAATATGGACTTTCAACATGAGCCATTTATTCCGGAAAGGCTGAAATACTTCTGACCCTAGCTTTCTGTACCTTTAATGTTTAAACTCACTTTCAAAAATCTCTTTGGATCAAATTAAGTTAACTTCTTCCACGCAAGAGCTGCAACACATGGCCCCAATAGCTTTACCCTTTTGCAAATTTCTGAGATAAAAATCACAAAAAGCCAAAATATGTTTTCATCTTTGTTTTCATAATGATCACCTATTGTCTCATATATGCATAAATATATATATACACACATATATATGGTAACATGCTGAGATTTTGAAAAGAAACAATAAAAGCAATACAATAAATGAAATAAATACAATAAAAGCAATAATACAATAAAAAAAATAAAAGCAGTGTTCTCTTATCTAAGTGGTATGTGACGACGTATGTATTTTCTATGCTTCGACTTCATATTTGGTTATTGACTTCATATTAGGTCAGGGGTCTGGTAGAAACAGCATTCCCACACCTTTTTCACAAATCATTGGACATTAGGAAAAGGTTCTCCACTGGGGGTGGGGTTGGGTGCGAGAGCAGTCTTGCTAAGGAGCTGGTCATGCCACCAAGCCTGTCAGAGCTCAAGAAGATTCTGGATGATGCTTTTAGTTATATTGGTTTAATCTTGGGTAGTGTTGTGAGGCGCAGGGTGTTGGAGTCTATGATCCGTATGAGTCCCTTTCAATTTGAGATATTCTGTGATTCTGTGGCTGATATTAGCCCTTATATATCCTGACATGTAAGAGTCACTGGTATTAGAAGCTCTCAAATTACATGTAGCCTGTGCCCTGTGCTACAAATGTAGGCCATTTGTGTTAAGTAGGTATCCCTGTAACATTGGTTTGTTATTATTTCCAGGAAGTAAATATAATTAAAAACCATCACATTTTTGATCGATAGTCAGTCTTATCTTTATGATGTTATAGCTCAGCTCTAAGAGATAACAGTGATTAATAATCTTGGCACCGAGATAACAAGGTTTTTAGAAATTGTATGAAATCAAGGTAAGTACTCCCTGAGCCCTTGCATATGGAAGAAGCATCTGTGGGTGTTGAGCAAAGAGAAGACCACAGCACAAATACATAGTTCCCAAAAGGCATATTTATGTGCCCCAGCAGCATGCTCAAAGACCAGCCCGTTGAAAACACTGTGTTATTAAACGTTTAGCGTCTCCTGTTTTCCCAGGATGATACATGCCATTGTGTCACAGCATTTTCAGAGGAGAGCAAGTGGCTCAGGCACTGAGCAGGGCTGGCTGGGAGGCTGTTCCCTGCGCAGTGTGGCAGGTGGGAGATGCAGCACACAACCTCTTGCTGAGGAGCTGGGAGTGTGCGGCTTAAGGAAGAGCATAGGGCGGGACTGCTGAGCAGCTCGGGGGGCACAGCCCTGCCTGGGTCTCCCTGAAGGTGTTAGGCTTCTTACTGGGCTCTAGGAAAGCATCTAGATGGCAGACCCTGAATCTCTTGGCAAGGACTTCACTGCAAGGATGCAGTAGGCAGCAGCAAGATTGTCTCTTAGAGCCTTTTTCTCTTCTCCATTGAAGAAAATTAACTGCTCTGGGCGGTATCTTGGCATAATGTAGGGGTTTGCTTAGAGGTTTAGAAGCATTTTGATCTTACTTTGGGGAGGTCAGGGCAGAGGCATACCTACATACCTACATACTCTGGTCAGCTGAGGATCCCACCACAGCAGTCTGTTGATTATAAAACACGATTATCATCTGATTTGTTGCAGATTAGACTGTATGGGCTATTGAGAGGGCTTAGGCTGTCATAGAATAAAACATGATTTTCCCAAAAAAATAGTGAAAAGATGATTAAGATATTTTACATAAATGGCTTTCTAGCATGAGCTCTTTGATGGAAAATTTATAAATAATTAAAAGTTCTCTGTATTTTCAAGGAAAAGTTAATGTGTTGCTTGGTGTACGATCTTTTTTCACTGCCATTTATTCCATATAAATTATTTCAATGACTGAGAGGAGGTAACTAGTAAATCTTTTAGTCAAATCTCAGGTTTGAATCCCTTTTCTAAATATTTTTTAGTTAATGAGTTTGATTTACATTCGCAGAGGGTATGTCAAGAAATATGGTAATATTTAAAAAAGGTGTTAATTTTTTTGGGGGGGAAGTCTAGGAAGAATTTATTACAGTGAAAGGAGACAATGTTTTTATCTATACTTTTTTTCTCAACAAAGGCAAAATATTCTTTTAGAGTCCATTACATTTCAGAAACACTGCATTAAGCTGCTAGCAATGGGATCTAGAAGTGATCTAGTCCCAATGGAATGTTTGCAGAAATTAGTCAAGAAAAAAAAGCATCTTGTGCACATGAAGATGAAATTCTAAAAAATAGGGGGATCCCTTTATTTGATTGACATGATTGGTTGTAAAACTGAGATATTACATACTTAGGGAGATCGTTGCAGGAAGGCAAAGAATTATGCTTGATACGTATATTTTTGGGCCAGACATACCTAAAAGTCAGTGAATATCAGAAGTGCCCCTTCCAGCACTCTTAAGCTACCTCTTATTTTGACTTTGTGAGACATAAATAAATGTTTTTGTTTTGTCTATACGTTGCTGGAATGTATTACCTTCCCCTAGGCCTGAAGAATAAATTAACAAATTGTATATCTGACACACAACAATCAGTTTGTGCTGATGTAATTAAGACTGTGTGAGGTCTAGAGCATGACTGGGATTGGGGTTTGGGTCATCCTGAAGTGAAACAAGGAGCAGAAGGCATGAAAATAGCAATCAAAGCAAACAAACAAAAAGATTGGAAGCCTACTTTTGACCATTATTAAATTTAAATTCCCATCTATTTTGAAGTAATTAGTGGCTTTGTAAAGGAAAAGATAGACTTGCATGTTGTTATCATCAAGACTCTATAATCTTAGATGTATAAGTAGAACATTTCAGAGATGAATTCAAAGAAGCAAAATTCAAGCCAGAACTGAAAGCTTCAAAGCCTGTTTGCAGCAGCATTATATTTTTGAAAAAGTATAAGTTGCCTAGCTAGTTTTGAAGAAATTGTTATTGTGATCTTCAGGAAACCCAAACATTTAATCTGGAAAAACACTTTGGCTGTTACACTCCTATTAACTGCTAGGTTATTAAAAATGCTAGTTCTTTTGTGTCCTTTACAAAACTGCAGGACACGAAATTCAAAAAATTTCGTTCAATATGTAATATGAGAAAGTTGCCTTTCTGTTAAAATGACTGCTAAAAAGTAGATCTTGTTCCTGAAGATTATAAATTTTAGTATTGCATCTCCGAAAAAAAAAAGAAATGGAATTCCTGTCAAAGACTAAAATTTATTCAAGACCTCTTTCTTAGTATTGGAATGAATGAATAGATTTTCTTATAAATTAATGGCTAAATTGGATAGTCAAGGTCTAAACTAAGTTGTGAAGTTATGATGTGTAGGTCCCACATTTAGTTGTCTGTACTAAATCGAGTGCTGCTGTAACCATTCTTGTTGCATTTCTTTCAGATAAACCAGAATCTGGATTAATCTCACCTGAATGAATCTGATTGGATTAACTCACCTGATTTTAACTACCTAAAAGTGAGCTATTTGATTGAAGGTGGCCACATAGGTCTCTTGTAGTTAATGAAAGGGAGAAATAGCTTCCTCTGATGTTTATTCCCAATGATCAAAGATGGGCTAGGCAGTAGGGATTCTTCTTGGAGACCTTCTCTCAACGAAGAGGAAATTTTGATGGTGAATTTATACTGAAATCTTAACTTTCAGATGGATTCCAGTTCATAAATGTAGAATCTGCTCTTCACTTTCTGTGAGGAATGCACAGTTTAACAAAAGATTTCCTAGTACTGGAATCTTCTTGCATCCTGAAAGCAAGTTTTTAGTAATTGGTATTTTGTAACTGATACTATCATGCTTCATTTTTGTTTGGAACTACCTGAATTAACTATGAAAAAGGAATTATACAATAAATGTTACTTAAAAGTTACATGGTAAGGTTCCAGTTTACCATTTTTAGTGGAAGATAACAAAGAACCACTTTTGATATTTTTAGACTATATTAGAATTCCATGGCAATGTAAGATTATAAGTGTCTGGATAATTCTTTTTGCTTAGAAGTAAAGCCCAAAAATTGAGTGAAGTGACTGAATAAAAATTAAGATAAACATGTTGGGACAAACACATAGAAACATTAAGAAAATAATTTGTACTTTACCATGCTGCTTTGATCCAAGAATTACAGAGATGTTCAGAAATTTCTTTTACTTTCTTCACTCCTTTTCTGTAAAATGTGAAAATATAATTAAAAGATGTAATGTACATACATTATACACATATATATTTGTAAGTGCCTATTTTCATGTATAAGCACCTGATTTCTATGTGCATACACTATATAATTGTGTTACTAATAGTTGTATACTGTAGGCAAATAACAATCCTTACCCAAAAAAGCTGAATATAACGTCTGGGCAGACATGGGCGTCATAACCAAAAAAGTTACAGGGGGAGATAAACAGCTAGAAAAGGGTTGAAAACAGTAATTTAAAGATGTTATTTTCACATCCTTATTGTTTTCAGGGATCCTATAGAGATTGCTTTACAATATACAGTGTGTTTCCATCAGAAGTTTGCTTAAGAGTTCCTCCTGAACTCTTTGGGAATTTCATATAAGTGTAGTAAAAGTATTTATAAGTACAATAGTGATGGGATGTGTAGAGGTCTGCAGATTTATCTGAAGATTTGCTAATACCACAGAGAGAAACTGACTTAATAAAAAAGCTTTAAAGGAGCCAGGAGGAGAAGAGACAGTAGGCTTCTGCTTAATTCACATAGTCAGTTACATACTGAAAATATAGACTAGGGGAAAATATGCCAATCAACCAAAACAAGAAAAAAACAAAAGACCCCTCACCAATAAATAGGAAGAGTTTTGATTTGAAAACAAATTGCATAAGACACTCAGAAGAATGCTAGAAGAAATTACATTCATTTCCTGAAATGTGATTCTTGAATGCAAAAGAAATCAGGAAATATACAGCCTGAGTTTACTGCCTCAGAGTCCTCAGTATGGTATTTCTTATATTTTTATGCCTTTTTTTTCAGTACTTTTATAAATTTAAATTCAATGACTGGTAATACATTTGTAAATCAATTATTTAGGTATCAGTAGTGAACATGGTTTGAGACACTGTATTTTTCATGACTTATTTTGCATAATTTTACGCATAATAAATGATCTGTTGCTTTTTTTTCTTTTCATATTTGTAGTTTAAAGCAAATACTGAGTTATTTTAGTCACAGCTGACTTACGTTGCAACTGGCTATTTACCTGAATTTCGCTTAACTGCCAATCTGTCAACAGAAAAAAAATATAGCATCCTGCATATTTTAATTCTCAGAGGACTTAGAGATAGTGAATTTTTAGCATATGCTATACTTCACAGTAATGCCATTTAAACTAATATCACCCCATTCCTTTCCCCTGCTTAAACTTGAATATTTTTCTTTGTGCCACTTTGCCATTTTCTGGGCCTGTGATATGTGCTTTCTTATTTTGAGAAGTAGTCTATGGAAACATTATTAACTTTTTGAGCACCAGTTTAAAAAAATAATTACTGTAAAATGCTGGCCTGTGAAGGGGAGCTATTAGAGAGGGAAAATGATGCTATTACTCAGAGTCGTCTACCAAAACACATATTTTACAGAGAATGTTCCAAGACCTGAAGCAATGTAGTTGGACAGAGCTCTCTTGTGCAATAATACTAATAAACTTACACTTGTCAGTTTTATTATTATTCATTTGCAGTTTCCTTTCTTTTAAGGATTTTTGCCTCCTGGTCAGAGTGGCACCTAGAGCTGAGTCAATCAAAGTTCAATTTATTGGATTGCAGTGTGTCTGTCATGTTGTGTAATAATTAAGAAAAAAGAATAAGCTGGATTGCTTTACTAATCATAGGGTATAACTGTAATTAAGGCAAATAAAACTCCATGCTTACAACTCAGAAGACTAAAAAAGTTCTGTGAATTAGTCCTAGATAGAAACAAATGCTGTATTGCACCCTTTGAATATGGTCGGAATAGTTATTTTCCTTTTCAAGCTTTCTCTGTCAGACTGGGTTAAACCTCATTCACTCAAATTAACTGCAAGGGATACCAGAAAATCCAAAGACATTTTTCATCAGGGAATTTACTGTTTTATTGTTTTATGCAAGAGGTCAAATCATCAGGTCTGGGCAAGAAGAAAACTATTCAAGTGGAGTCTTGAGGACAGGAATAGCCAGGCCTCTCTGCCAACATAGGCCCACAGCAGTCCAGGACCAGATGGGGGTAAACTGAAGAATTAGCTGTAAAGTGAACTTCTACCTTTGGCCGACTGAACTTCTGTCTAGCCCCTAGTGATTGTACTGGAGCTACTGGAGCCATTATGGGACCTCAGACACCTGGAGTTAGGTATCTCAGTGTATAAGGAGGTACCAGGTTAATAGCACATTCATTATAATTCATAAACAAGTAAATAAACGACTAAGTAAAATAACTTTTTTTCCTTTTCTTGCATTTTTTTATCATTTCAAATAGCAAAATAAAATGCAGACCCATGTATGTATTCTCTTGCAGCTGGTATTCTCTCACAACTCACTGGAATTCAGGCAATTTGGTACTTCAGGAAGAGCAACAAATTTCTTTACACTTATTAGTGAAAAATAAAAAGTAAAATAATGTTTTTTATGGTTGTGTGGGGGCAGGTGTGGCAGAAGAGCTATAGATTTATTCTATTGTCAGATTCATTAGTGGTGTTCAGTTGTCTTTCCTCAGTCCATCTATGTTCAGTGCATTCTTTCCTTCAGAAGGCATTTCTAAGAGCTTAGATTCTGTGCAGTCTGTGTAATGGGAGCAAATAGGAAGATCCAAAAGCTGTGCTGTCCTAGGACAGTCTGAAAGTGTAATGCAGATTGCCAAACTTTAGCACTGATTGTTAATACACTCTTACTATGTATACAAAACTGAGATTTGATAAAAGATATTTTGTGTGAGATTCTCATTTAGCTGGACTAGTAATAATATTAAAGCACTAGTCAATTAAAGCTGTTACTTAATCCAAAGACATTTCTTCATGCAATTTAAGCAAGTGTATTGTCTCGTACAACAATACAGGCGTTTTAAAATGTGTTAGTCATGTCAGAATTATAGTAATTATTAATACTGTCTCTGCCATTGATATGTAATTTATACTTGGTCTCTTGTTTTCCAGATCTCACAGCAAGGACATGGCTTCAAATGAAAGAGAGATTGTGGTTTGGGTTTGCCAGGAGGAGAAAATTGTATGTGGCCTGACAAAGCACACAACTTGCTCAGAAGTGGTTCAAGCACTTCTTGAGGAACATCAGACAACATTTGGAGAGAAAAAGGTCCTTTTTGGAAAACCTAGTGATTACTGCATTGTAGAAAAATGGAGAGGCTCAGAGCGAGTACTGCCTCCCTTGACAAAGATTCTGAGACTTTGGAAGGCCTGGGGGGAAGAGCAGGCTAATTTGCATTTTGTATTGGTAAAGTCAGATGCTTTCCTCTCATTTCCATTGTGGAAAACAGCTGAAGCCAAGGTAGTACAAAACATAGAAAAGCAGTGGGACCTCAGTCCAGCAAACTACATGAAGATGCTGCCAATAGACAAACAAAAGAAAATTGTGAGGAAGACTTTCAGGAAGCTGGCCAAGCTTAAGCAGGACAGTGTTCAGCAAGAGAGAGATAATATGGAGACACTGATTCATCTGATCATTTCTCAAGATCATACGATTCATCAACAAGTCCTTAGAATGAAGGAACTAGATATGGAAATTGAAAAATGTGAAGCAAAATTCCATCTAGATCGTGTGGCGAATGATGGAGAAAATTATGTGCAGGACTCCTATTTAATGATCAATACAAGTGAGGCTGAGCAGCAAGGGAGTAGGCCAGATGATCAAAAAGAGATGCATGACTATTTGAGCAAAAGTGAGGGAATTTTACAGGTTGAAGAGAGACTGAAACATCATAAACAATTAATAGAGAACCTGTGTGCTGAAATTGAAAGAGAAGTACACGGTATATGCATGGAAAAAAATGGAGACGATGTTCACACAGAAGGAGCAGCTAATACTGAACTGGAAACCTCAGATTTGGAAAGTGTAAAATATGAGCTTGAAAAAAGTATGAAAGATGGTCTGAGAATCAACTCATACCTGAGCTGCATCCAGAAAGAACTTACATACAGGGACTCACTGCTTCAAAAGAAGGAAAAAGAATATGAACTTCTTACAGAAGAATTTAATTTACTACATGTTAAAGACAACATTGAAGCTAGGCTTCAATCAAATGAAGAGCCATCCAAGGGCAGTGGCATTTCCAGTAACAGCATTGCTGTTCCTGACTTTGTTCACAGAGTGACTAATCTGGACATCAACGATACAGACTCTGACACTGGAATCAGCTCTACACACAGTCAGGACTCTGAAATAGCTGCAGGGGACATGATACTGTTGTCAACATAGCTGAAAACCGTAACGCATTTTTAAAAATTCTATGTTGGAAGATATTTATAAGAATTAGTAAACCTGTTGTCTTGAAAGTTAAGCTCTTCAAGGTATTGAAGCTGTGGCACTGCTTTAGCAAAGTAAAGAGTGTCTATTTATGTGCTTAATAGTATACTTGTGCTAGAATGCTATGTGCTAGAATGGGTTAGCTGGTAATAGGTGCAAAGTTGTTGGCTTTGCTATGTCAAGACAGACTGTTTAGACTTTGTAATGTTGATACTTGGTGAAATGGGAGCATTCTGACTGGCTTGGACCAAAAGTTTGGAGATTTCATATCCTTTGGTCTTTGGCTCTGCTCCTGCATCTCCCTAACTTTTTAGGAATGTGAAGCAGAGACTAGAGAAAGCTAGACCAAGAGCTTGATTTTCTGCTCTGTTACATTAACTTTATGCAGACGGAGTTTCCTTGCTATGAAGCTGCTGTAAAAGATTATGTAATTGAGCATTTAATCTGTTAAAAATAATTTTTATGATAATGTAGAACAGAAGAAATATAATTGCATTTATGCTGTATTTTAAAGTTTAGCTTATATATAATATCAGGATGATATTTTTAAAAGCTCTGAAGTCCCATTTTAAAAATTACCTTCCACGCATGGGTTTTTAATTTTGATTCTCTTTCAGCAGCTTTTATCTGCTTTTAAGATCCTTAAACCCCCTACTTATCTGATGTTACCCTGTAGTTGCCCCAGTGATGTTTAAGTCCACAGAGTTGCTGCCAGCAAGCATGTCAGAACTGCTTAAGTCCTGCTTGTGCGAGACGCTCAAATCCCAGGCTCACACCTAACCCTAGGGGCATTTTCAACAAGACTTTCTCCTGCTTATCTCACTGGCTGGATCCAGTGTCTTAAACCTCCTGAAATCATGACTACTGAAAAAAGCATAACAGAAGCAACAGGCAGGAACCAGACATTTTAGTCTCTGGCTAGACACTGTTTCCCAATAGCCAGCTAGCAAATATTTTCATATTGCAAGTAGGTTTTCAAATCCCATGTCATACTGTTTTGGAGCAGGAACCTATAAATCCTGTTTCCTCAGTGAGGACTTTGGGATGCAGTTAAAACTGATCTACTTTATATAGTTAAAAATTGGGCTTCTTAGGTAAAATTAAAAAAAAAATAAATAAAAAAAAAAAAGGAATGCAAACCATGAGAATTTTACAACCATGTGGTTATGTCAATTTTTTTCGTTTAGGATGTAGTAGTTTATCTCAAACCCTTCTCCAGCATATTGCTCTAAGTCCTAAACAAAGCTGTAGAATTGAGAATTGAGTTGTCTGTTACCAAACAAGATTTCCAGCTGTGCTAGAGGATCTGCTAATAGAGAGCACATGCATAATTTCTGGGTTGCCATGTTCGTATTTTGCAGATCAATCAGTTTAATACTTCTGATTAAAATAATTGAATGGAAAATAATTACAATATTTCTGAATAAAGTTCAGTTCTGCAAAATTGAAAGCAATCCTGGAGTTAACAGCTTACTGTGCAAACAAATGGAAAGTACCTAGAAGGCGTAAATGCAACATTCTTTCAGATACACTACTTTCTTTTTCTATAATTTTCTTCTCCTAAGTGTCTGTCAGCTGTTTTTTCTAAAATGGCCAAAGTACTGGGACTCCTGATTAGCACATATTTAATGCAGAAAAACAAACAAACAAACAAAAAAAAGGGGAAAAAAAAAGCCTTTTCTAAAAAGAAAAATTTTGTGGTTTATTTCTTGTGGATTCTTTTACTAATCCGGGATATTATAAATAGTTTCTGTTTCAGCAAAGCGTGCTAGTTGCCCTAATGTATTTTCTGTTGTATTTTTTTCATACAATGTCATTTGAATACTTCAGTAATAATAATGTGTTATATTTAGACTCATCAGCTCCTGATGGAAACACATGTATGAAATATATTATCTTATCTTTGTAATAATTTATTAACGCAACTCTGCATCTTTTGACCTCTGTGGTATCACTCTGACAAGAAGTTAAGCCCAGAGTTCTGAATGCTGAGACTAGATTGATGTATTCTATGAGTTCTTGTGAGTTTAGTTACCAATAGCTACGATTTCTATTGAGACATTTTTTATATATAATTACTTAGAGGATAGAGAATTGAAACAGAGTAATATACACAGCTGTGTAGGCTAGTACAAGACCCGTGGGGGGAAAAATTAATTTCCACTCATATTCTACCAGATTTATTTTGCTCATAGGAACTTGTGCGGGTTCTCTCAGCTGATCTTTATCCACACTTCGTGGTTGATTGTACCTCCCCTGCAAGTTGTAGGTTTTAAGAGTATTACTGTGTTTTAAGAAGAAAATAGGAACAATAGTTTGAGAGACAATATTTCTTAAAAAATAAAACAATATTAAAAACACAGTGTTTTGAAGAATTTATTTGAAGTTCGAACTTTGATATCTCAAATAAACTTTTTTTTTTTTCAGAATTTAGAATGTACAAGATGATTAAAGACTGTGTGCACTCTGCTGTTTATTTGCCTCTACACTTTCCATATATTTGTTTGGCCTACACTTTCCATATATTTGTTTGACCTGGTTGTAGGATGCTAAAAGTATTCTTTATGAACCTTTATGCTCCTTACTTCCTCCTTGTCACAGCTATCTATATTTTATTTTAGTTTAAAATTCCCATAATTTAAAATACACAATCAAAATCTTTGGATTGTTTCCTGTCATTTCCTTAAGCCAGCTGACATATCCATCTTCAAATTTGGTTTTATTTTATAAAATTTTACATTAATTATGGAACACTTACTGACAGAAAGGCAGATCAAGTAAGTACTGCATAAGAGGAGAGACAAATTCTACCCAGGGAGTGGAAATGTGATGTTACAAAGTAAAATGAAACAAAAATCAGAAAGATGGTTATTTCATAGAATCATAAAATTATTTGGGTTTGAAGGAACCTTAAAGATAATACTCCCTGCCATGAGTAGGGATGCCTTTCATTACACCACGTAGCACAAAGGTTGTATCCTGGCTTGAACATTTCTAGGGCTGCGGTATCCACAGATTATCTGGGAAGCCTATTCCAGTGTCTCAACACTATCACAGTAAAGAATTTCTTCTTAATATCTAATGGAAACCTACCTTCTTACAGTTTGAATCCATACCTCCTTATCCTGTCACTACATGCCCTTGTAGAAAGTCCCTCTGCAGTTCTCTGTAGGCTCCCATTACGTACTGGATGGTGCTATAGGGTCTCCCCAGAGCCTTCTCTTCCCCAGGATGAACAACCCCAATTCTTTGCCTTCAGCCCAGAGCTGAATGCTGCACACCAAGTGGGGTCTCACAAGAGAAGAGGAGAAAAATCTCTTCCCTCTACTTGCTGGTCACCTCTTTTTTGATGCAGCCCAGGATGTGGTTGGCTTTCTGAGATATGATTGTCCATTGCCAAGTCAAGTTGAGCTTCTCATCCACCACCCCCACCAAGTCCTTCTTTCCACGGTTAGTCTTGATCTCTGCCCAGCCTGTATTTGTGCTTGGGATTGATATGGCTTGGATGCAGGATCTTCCACATTTGGCCTTGTTCAACTTGAAAAGATTCACATGGCCCCAGCTCTCCAGTCTGTCAAGTCTCTTCTGGATGTCATTCCTTCCCTCTAGCATATGCACTGCACCACAGAGCTTGATGTCTCTTGGTCAACTTCTCATCTGTCCTCAGGCAGTCAGAGCTCCATGTGCTCCAGCTGGTCACTGACATAGAGCACAACATCCCCTCCTTGTCTCCCCTGCCAGCCTTTCCTAAAGAGCCTGTATCATTCCATTCCAATGGTCCAGTCATACGAGCCATCCCACCACATCTTTGTGATGCCGATAAGGTCATAGCACACATCTCTAGTTCCTCTTATTTCCCACACTACGTGCACTTGCATACAGGCATCTAAGTTTGAGCTCTAAGTGAAGACTATTTTTTGACTGAAGAGGCAGGAATTCCTTTGTGCTGCTCTCCTGCCTGTCCTGTGATCCCTTTCCAGGCTCTGGGCATCTCTTGCTGGCACTGGCATCAAACAGGTAAGGTTGGGGTGGGCTGGGGTTCCTCTCTCTCAGCAATTTTAGTTTAAAGCTCTCTTCACCAGCTTGGCAAGCCTATGACCAAAGGTGGTCTTCCACTTCTCTGACAAATGTTCCCCACCAGCACTCAGTAGACCAGTTTTTTCAAAGTTGGTCCCACGGTCTGTTGCATCGTGTTATTTTGCTTCTGTTTTCCCTTTGTTAAATGGTTTGTTCCCATGTTAAAACCCCCTATTGATTATAGTAGTGGTTGCCCTAATCCCCACCCTTACCCTATCAGCCAGCCCCAATCCCCTCCCATTCCTCTAGAATGTTCCCCATCCATCACCCTAATCCACTCCCTTACAATTNAGCCGTGTCAACGGTCCCATAAGTAGCTGAGCCCTGGCTGTGGCACCGGTCCTCTAGCATTGTTGGTTCACCACATTTGACCATCCCTTTCAAACCCTTATCCTCTGACTGGGAGGACTGATGAGAAAAGTGCCTGTACTCCAGATTCGCTTGCCACTCCAGAGCTCTGTAATGCTTCTTGGTTGATACTCAGAGCATTCCAGGCTGTCTCACTGGTGAAACAACAGTTCCCTACCTGGATACAGCTTCTTCAGGCATCACTGCTGCCAGTCCCCAACCCAGCAGAAGTGCCGAGGCACTTTTTAAAGTCAGATGTTCAAGGCAGCCTCTCCTTTCAGCAGCTCTGTCTGAGGGCAAGCACTGGCCACCACCAGGTAGACGGTGCAGCCAGCCCTTCCAGCCACAGCACAGCCTTAAGGGTCAGATAGTGCCCTTTGCCTGTGCAGATGGTTACAGAAGGGCGCCCGTTTGCTGGGTTATGTGGACATCAAGTCTCTCCACACAGCCAGTGGAATACTTCTCCTTCAGAGAATTGTCCTTCCACACACACTGCCATGTTATGCCCCGTTTATCTGCCCTGGTCACAGTGTTCACTGATTTTCCTCTTCATTAGAGGAATATTGTGGTGAAAGGTGCCAGACTCAGCCTGTGTTGTGACTGGTTTGGGGTGGGATAGACTAGTCCCACACATAAACCTAGGCAGAGACCTTCAATGGCTGTCATCTGGGCTAACACTGCTGAAATGAATGGACATGCCTTATACAAAGCTTCTGCATTCTACATACATGAATAGTCTCACTTACATATTTAAAAACAATATGATTTCAGTAATTTTCAGGGTACAGCGTATATCCCAAATTCATGTTTCTGACTGACTTTATTATGTACTTTTACAAATTTGATGAAAGCAGATGAGCCAATTTAATTTCGTGCTTCAGTTCCTTGATGACTATTTAAAGTAAAAAACATAATTATCATTCAGTCATATAGAAATTTGCACTGTTTACTACCCATTTATGTTCATAAAAATTAACATATAATTAGAAAATTATTGTCTTTCTTTTCCTACAAAAGCAAGCACTCCCTAAAAGCTTTTATCACTCCAAACTTACAGACTATATATTTGTCTTTAGACTGTGCATTCAGCAGTTGTTCTACTGGCTGACTTGTGTTCTATACATTCATACATAAATATTTATTAGTAACACAGATTCAATTGTTTCATACTGACAGATTGAAATTCACAGTTTAGAGCTTCAACCTGCAACTTTAGACTGCTATGATAGGCTTTACATTCCTCTGCCTGCTCAGAATCATTATTTTCTGGATATTTCCAATTGCGTAAGGGTAGAAATAAATGTAATTTAACAAATCAGTATTTCAAAGTCATATAATTTCTATTTCCGATTGCCTAATCTTTTCTTTGGAGAATGATTCAGATTTGTGTACCTAATCCAGCAAAGTACTGCTATATCTAGTGTTAAGCAAATAGTAATTTGAATGATTTTGTGTGATTGCATCAAGTTTGTGTTGCATAATTTTGGCAACGGTGGGACTACAAGAGTGGCTTCTGTGACAAGCTGTGAGAAGCTTCCCCCATGTTCAACAAAGCCTATTCCAGCTGGTTCCAAGATTGCTTCAAGGCCATGGCTGGCCAAGGCCTCTGGGATAACATTTAAGAAGGGGGGAAAAACTGCTAGGCAACATTGTCTGGAGAGAGGAATGAGACTATATGAGAGAAGCAGCCCTGCAGGCCCCGAGGTCAGGGAAGAAAGAGGAGGAGGATGTGCTCCAGCTGCTGGAGCACAGATTCTCCTGCAGCCCATGGGGAATCTGTGGTCCATGGTGGAGCGGATACCATGGATGCTGCAGCAGGCTGTTTCTGAATGACTGCAACCTATGGAAGGTTGCAGCCAAACTGGAGAAGTTTCTGGAGGAGTCTCCCATGGGAGATACCCCATGCTGGAGCAGGTGAAGAATGAGAGAAGGAAGGACAAGCAGAAACAAGGTGTGATAAGCTGCCTGCAACCCCCATTCCGTGACCCCTTGTACTGCTGGGACAGGAGATAGAGCCGAATCAGGAGTGATGCTGGGCCTTGGAAGAAGGGAGGGTGGGAAGGTGTTTAAGGTTTAGGTTTTACTTCTCATTACCCTACTAGGGTTTGATTAATATATTAATATTTTAATTAATAAATTAAGTTAATTTTCATGAGTTGAGTCTGTTTTGTCCACAACGGGAAGTTCTTCTTGCTCTTCTCCCAACCCAAGAGCCTTTGGCTGTGTTTTCTCTCCCCAGCTCTGCTGAGTAGAGGGGGATAGAGAAACTTTGGGCAGCTAGTGTCCAGCCAAGATCAACAAAACACAGTGTGGCATATATTTTCTTTAATCTTATCTGAGCATTCCTTGTTAAATTTCTAGTATTCTTGAGACTGTTCATTCTGCTAGAAAAAGAAAACAAACATACAAACAAAAACAACAGCAGAAAAAAACCCACCAAAAATGTATTAATTTCAATTTTCATCCCATGACACTCTGGTTTTGCAATAAAAGATCTTTGATAATTATAAGCATTTTCATTTACAGTGCAAGTGAAACACACATTTTAGAACAGAAATCTCTAATCCAAAGGACTTTTTCTCTAAACGTACCATCTCTTCCTGTCTCACTAGTTTAATTACCTTGAACATAAATGACTATACTTTTCCAACAGTGGCATGCTCAAAATTATTACACGCAGAGTATTTTTCTTTTCCTAGAACTGTAGTGTTTATCCTTCTGGGTATTTTACTATGTCATTTAAAAGACATCTACACTATTTTGCCTTTTATAACTTCCAAAAAGAAATTGCTACTTGCTGTCTTTCTCAGGGCTCTATCTGACAACATAAACACAGCTCAAAACAAATGTTACTAAATTTTCAATGTCTATAATAGAATGATTTTTCCATATATTAAACCCATTAATTTTTCCTGGAAGGTTTTGAAATTACTATAAGGGGGGTTAATATTGTAGTGCCTTTGTGATATAGTATTTTGTAATACGTAATAGTCTCATTCTGAAGTTTGCTGTAGTTGTTTGCTTTTTTATTTTTCATTTAATAAGCAGCGCAGAATATATTATAACATGTCAAAATCACAAACAAAACTGTCCATGACTGAAATTATTATTTTCCAAAGAGAGGACTATCAGTGTTTAAAGTACAAACATCAAGACTTTCTTCCTAATACTTAACAGATTCTAATTTATAGTTAATATGCCTTACATCAAATACAGCATTTCAGACAGATGATTACAGACTGATTTTCTGAACTTAGATTTGTAGCTGCCTTGCATTGCTGCCAGATCAAGTCAAACTGGAATCCAGTCGCTAATTTCAGTGGGAGCTTTGCATACGTTTTACAAACTTCCAGGTTTAGTTCAAGAAATCTTCACAGGAACCTCTAGCTACTTATGTCTGGGTAGTGTATTGCTTTTGTTGAATTATGAATTATATGTTTGCATTTTTGCTACGTATATTTTTCAGAATAAAAAAATCTGACTAGTATTCTAGTCAGTTTTCTATGATTCATCTGGAATTTTAAGGGGATTTTCATCAATTATTTGTTAAAAGCATATGATCATTAAATTTTCAAAAATATTTCAGCAAGAAATTTGAATTTGCTGTTCTTGTCAGCTGAATCCACATAAGGGTGGGAAAATGTAAGCTTTGGGCATGCAAATGCAGGTTTTTATTTATGCAATGACTATATGTATGTTTTGCTCTACTAGCTTGTTGGTTGAAATTTCAAATGTTTGAAAACTTGTGATGTTCAATCCATTCCCCAACATCCATTTTTTAGAAGATAACATTCTGGGTAGAGGGGAATTATTTTGTTAAGAACAATACAGTGATTGTCTTGCTAGGATGCAGTTAAAATAAAACTGAACTGGTACAAGAAGTTCAGTTTAATCTGTAAATTCAGCGTAATCCTAAAAAGTATTGAGGCTGGATAAATCGTATAATATTAACTACGGAGAAAGTCGTGCAGTCACTTGATATGATTGTTCCACAATGTAAAACTGTTCCACAATGCAAAAAAATTGGAATACATGAGATCCAAACGTAACTGAGCCCTTTACCGGTGCATTCCTAGGAATAAGACCTGCCAGAAACTCTGTTACAGATTATAGGGGGAGAGAATTATTTAGGAAGTTATTTACTTTGAGGAAGTAGTTGTTAATACTTTTATATCTCTATTCAGAAATTTTGCTAGGCACAGGGAGGGGCCTGCTGATTTAGGGAGCTTTTGTCATTCATGGCCTAGAAGTAATGTGGACTCCTTTTGTATTAGACTATAGTGACAGAAAAATGCACATGGTAATTTTAATTCTTTTGCAAATTGCCACTGATTGTATGAATTTAAACTTTATTTGCCCGTTTTTCCCATTCTGATTTGACTTTCTTTCATAAATTACCTTAAATAATTGCCTATCTTAGTATTTTCAGCTTCACACAACATTTCATTATGTTCACGTCTGCAATTTTTTGACTTATTCAGTGGTGAGATCAGATTTTATTAATAATGTCTTCCGATATCAAATATCATGCTCTTTTCTGTTATGTCCATTCTTATTTTGCTTCAGAACAACTATATTTCAAGTTCTTGTTTCTGAGTTCATGCATTTATTTTAAACTGTAGATTAAATAGCTTCTTATTTTATTTTGCTCAAATATTCACAAAATAGATGTACATACTATCTTGGAAAATGAAGTTACTTCTTAAATCTCAGTTCACCAAGGTGATTAGCCTTTTGATAGTTTTTATGTAGTAAATTGCCCTTACTTTTGCTGTTCTTTATGTATGAAAAAAAAAATGGGAATCATAAGATGATTTTATGCAACAGAGGAATGTCTTCATTAAAATATTTCCAGCATTATCTATATTTATGTAATAATGAATTCTGAAAGCAGAGGAGTTCTATTTAAAAAAAAAAATGTGAACTGCTATATCTTTTCTGGTATTTTCATGTCAAACAGGGCCAGGTCAATCATAAACCCAGGACGGTATTGCAGTCACACATTTTTAAAATAATAGATTAGAAATACAGTTTGGCTAAAGTTCATGAAAACAGTTTTGGTATCCTTACAGCTGAGAGCTTGTAAGAGTTGTTATGAAACTGTTACTGATGATAACCTCAAGAAACATAGCCTCCATCTTAACATTTACTATTTTCAGGGTGGGTTGTTTTTGCCATCTGGATGATTATTCTACTATGCAAAATATTCAGTTCCCCCTTTCTTTGGGAAGGACTTAGCATTAACAGGCAGATTTTGAGTTGTTTTTCATTTCTCTTTATTTGAAAGAGCAAAATTATATAAATGAGTTTTAGCTCAAGTGTTCTTTAAAAATATTATTATTCCTTTCTGTATTGAATAGTCACTTATGTACTATTGCTGCTTTCAGTGTTCTTTTCCAAGACATATTTCATATATTTGTTTTTGATGTCTAAAATTACAGGCTGAGGGTGTTTGTAGTTAAGTCAATATTTGAGCTATGCAACATAGGCATTTAGAGAAAAGCCAAGTCCTGTGCTTGTGTAACTGTTTCATTGCTGTAGATTCCTCAGTAAGTATTGCACTCCATATACTGAAATAGTGATACCAGTTCACATTTGTGCTAAAAGCAAATTCAGTGGACTAAAAAAAAGAAATAATATTTGCATATGTTTTTTAAGAGTAGATTAATATTCCAATATTTCTGCAACAGTTAGTTGTGATTCCCTGTTAATTTTCCACAATTTTATAGCATTAGCTATTTTCCTTCAATTTTCTTTTTTTTTAAACACAATATGGGGTTTTATACACTATACATTAACTAATATTTATATTGCTAAGTAATAATCTTACTGTTTGTTTCAATATGTACTTTGTTGATTTAACATTTGGTTTTTCTTCTGTTTAGACTTTGACTCTCCCAAAATAGCATTTTGACCCTCATCAATGCACACAGATTTAGACACCTTGGTTTGTTAATGCAGCTACTACACTATTGAGATAGGCTTTGCAGCAGTACTTTAAAACATCTACTTCTAAGGCAAATACATGATTTTGCCAAGTACAAATAGATTAACAACAGAAATGGAAAATCGCCAACTCATAAAGAGACTAAAGAAACCCTATCTGTAGGATTTCGTTATGGGAGAGGTTAGGGGATTTGTTCCTTTCTCTTCTAAGAGTCAAAAGAGTATGGAAATGGATTGGGAATGAACTTGTTATGATTGTTCCATTTGGATGTACCTTTTTCAATTTGACGTTTCCCTGTTACAACACTAATATTTCTGGAATCCACCATGTTGAGACAGTGCTGCTCTGTGATCCCCTGTGTTTGATTCAGTCAGGCAGGCTCAGAAATGACCTGTTGTGCCTGGTAGTTGAAGTCCCAGTGTGATTTACGCAGAAGTCAGTAAGTTTATGTTTGGCAGATGCTTGGCTCACAAGGCAGATAGCTACCATAGTTTTTCTCCTAACACATAATCTTCTATGAGTAAAAAGCACCATCATCACACAGTGCACTGTCTGTTACATCCCATGACATACCAGATAACTCCTGCCTGCACTTTTCTGTGATCTGGGACCACTTTTATGAGGCCTGAGAAAGGAATGAATTTAAGTTAAGTTTAGCATTAAACAGGATAAAAGTAAAGTAAGGGTTGAACTGGATCCAACCATAGCATGAAACCCTTAAAATATAATTATAAAAGGCCAGCAGACAAAGGACATATGCAGAGATAGAAAGCAGAATATTTTATTACTTGTTGTGGGTGTGACAAACTCTCAGGCCATACTCACCCGTATCATATGGCAGTCCTGTATTTGATTTTGGTTCAGAACAATAATTAGAAACAGCTGTTTTGCAGTGACAGTAATCATCCGTTGCCAAGGAAGAAGGAAATTCATCATCTCCAGGATTCCTTAAATTGAGACAGGATGTTTTTATGCTCTAGTAAACCACAAGTTATTGGGCTTGACAGTATTCACTTACAATTTAAAGGAAGATGATATGTTCCACTACAGGAATTATTGGTGAAATTTTATGGCCTGTGTTAGGCAAAGATCAAACCAGATGATCCCTATGTCTTAAAATCTGTTCTTAAAATTTACAGCTGCTCAAAAAACCTTTGTAAGCAAAATGGTGAAGGGAAAGAGGAGGACAGAAACACCAATCTGAAATGTTTTCCTTTTAATAAAGCACTATTGTTTCTAAGAACATAGGGCATTTCTGTCTGTTCAGAACTATGATGTCCCCAGACTTGTTCATAGACAGGACCTAACTGAAAATTTCATAAACACAAGAAAGCAAACTGTGAGTTCTCTACTACTTTATCTTCTGGCAGTTGAAAGAAATATTGCCTACACCTCCGCAGTGTGCATCAGTCATGCCAAGCCATGTAGATATTTACCTGCCTGTGCAATGATTGTCTATGCAGACAAAGAAATAGTGTCTTCTATTTCTAAGTTCAGGATGATTGAGTCACTCAAAGTTGTGAAGTTTCTGTCAGAGGCAGGGAATAAATAGAACTAGGCATGAATCTCTCATGCTACTAGTGCTGAAGCATTCCCTCCTATCCAGTTTTTGCCATTCTGTCTCACATCATGGAGCATTTTAACAGAGGAAGAGAAGAAAAAAGGTCCGAGGGAACTAGACTATCAAAGTCCTGGCGCACAGTAAATCTTTTCTGCTTCCTCTTGCTAAAACTGTGATACTACACAGGCCTCAGAGAGCGGGAGTATTCTGTGTGCAACACTTTAAAACAGACAAAAAGAAGATGGGAACAATGGATGAATGCAAAGGGAAGTATATTTACCACATGAAATAAGAGAAGGGAATCGATTTCTTCCTCTTTTCTGAATCACTGCAAAAGATGGAGAAGGCAAATGCCAAAGCCAAAAGCTATTAATTCTATGTTCTGCTTTAGCTTTTAGCAGTACAATTAATCCTTTTTAAAATGAATTGTAAATTTTCAAACTAGTGCAACTTTAATTTTTAGTTCTCCATTCACTATTTTTGTTTAGGTTTGGGACAGTTCTGTTGCATGAGAGTGTAGTACATAAAATTCTAAAAATAAATCTTGGTTTTATTTTATTAGGCTTAAAATCTGACCTGATCCAGTCTATTTAAACTTTTTTTTCATGTAATCATGGTCAAGTTGCTTTAATTTATACCTATAAAACTGTAGCTGCAAAGATGATTTTGCATTTTTTCCTTTATACATTCACTTTAAGTCATGAAGCACACAAACAGAAATGCTGCAATTATGTTTGACCTGCACTTCCAGTTACATAACTTAGTAAGTACTCAGAAGTTGTTTGTAAGATTATGGGATAAGAGGTACATTACATGTACTTAGAGCAAATGTCAAAAACATGAGAACATACTGTCACAGTATTGGCATATACCCTTTTATAACCTTTTATATCACAAAATATTGATCTGCTCTCTCAAGCTTGCACTGAAAAAATAAACCTTGTGTGTGCAAGGGAAAATGAGTTTTTCATTTTTTTCAGAATGTTTCCAGCAGTTTATACACAATGAGTCCTTCAGATGACCCCATCCCAGAAAACTGTAGGAAAAATGTCTTTCTGTCCCTTCTTCCTTTCGAGTCTCTCTACATCACACACTAGTCATGGCTGGAAAAGGATCTAAGGTATTTCTCAGAAGAATAGCATGTGAAAACTTACCCCTGAATAAGAAAAGTGGCAGATCAGAACACGTAAATGATATCTGACCTCATACCTGGGTATGGTAAAAAGCTTGAAAAAATAATACAGGATGAGAAATCTGGGCTGTTTGATAACCTCTAGTCACCAAAGCATGAAATTTTAACAACCCCAAAATCATACTTTTAAGATGCTTGATGGGACTGTGGACAATGCACATTGGCCAGTAAAAGGAAAAGATTGAGAAGGATTGATCTCTCTTAATTTAACAGAAATATTCCCTCCTACATGATATTCCTCACTCATGGTTTGCAAAGCATTTTGTGAAAATTATGTCAGCAGCAGTTACTTAACCAAAACTCATTTAACATCAATGCCTGATCTCACTTTCATTGTCTTATCTACTGATACTTCTAATATCTGTATTGGAAGAGTCAAAGGGAAGCAAAATAAAGCAAAAATTTTTCCATAGACATATAATTTTTTTGAGCTCAAAAACTTGGTGTTACCAGAGCTTATCCATCCTTAAATTATCTACAGAACTTCATTGGGATGGCAGGTTCAGCTGCATTGAACTGTAATTCATCATGGGTTGTTCAGGTTTTAACACATGAAGGACTCAATACAATGACAGTTCAATCTCAGAAAATTCAGTACAATTGTGTTTACTCTGACTGACAAAAGTGAGATGAAGGATCTCATTTAAGGTGTGAGATCACAATAAGTAGGAATGCTTCTGTGAATTTTTCTGCTTTAGTTTCAGCAAAGACATCAGCTAATAAAATTCATATTGTCCCATATGAGATGTCCTCTAATTGCTGCACTCCATCAGTTGTAATGCAAATTGGATCATTTACTATACAACAAAATTGTTAGATTATTGGTGCAAATGGGTTTTTTGATAGCACCCTTTGGAAAGTAATTTTTCAATAACCTTTTATTAAATAAACTTATTTGAAAACAGCCTGCTTTCCTGCAGAACTGTGGATCTCTGAATATACACACCCATGCTGAGAAGCAAATTACATGTGAAAGCAGAAGAACATCTGCAATTTAAGCTCAATTTATTACTTACAGAATAGATTTTTCATACAGAGTTGCATGACTTTTCTCACTATTTAAATACACCTCTCATTACCTAAGTTGGCAAATGATACAATATTCTTGAGAAAAGAGAAGACCAAAAGAAGAACTAGGATTGCTGCTTTGATAGCCTCTCAAAGCCTAGATGTACTTAGAAACTGTACCATGAAGCCTGCAAAAGCCATGAGACACTGAAAAAAAAAAGAAAGGTTTGCTCAGGGGTTGTCAGTGTGGAAACGTGATTTAACTTCATGTAACTGGCAGGGAACTTGGTACACTTAGTTCTAAAATAGGCAGGACTGAAATTTCGGCAAAGATTATGTTGAATCTTCAGGCAATTTCAAGGCTGATACAGCAAATATGGTAATGATGAAATGCTATATGAGGCTACAAGCACCAAGAAAAGCAATTTCTCTAATATTCTCTGTGAAAGTATCATGTGTTTATACAGGATACAATATAATGTTCTCCCAGTTTAGGATGCAAGTTGTCCAGAGCAAGTAATTTATGAAATTGTGTAATTTGCAGGCATATGCTATGGATCTTTTACTAAAAATTGAAAATTCTGGCAGCTTCCCCCCTCCTTTATTTTTTTTTTCAATTTTTTTTTTTTTTTTAATAATGAGCTCATTCTATTTGCATAGGCTGTTGTGGTTTTTTAATAAATCTCAGAAAATTTGCATGTGACTTAGAAGTGTAAAATTTTGCAGGAACATTGACAGTGAAGCAATTTGTAGCAAATGGTTTCTGTCAGGGAAAATAATTAAGAAGCATAAGGTATTTTATAAATACATCAAAGGAAGAAAGTGCTAGAGAGAAAACTGATCCAGGAATAACTATTCAAAACTAGTTATGTCAATGCAGATTTCTAAGAAAACATTTTACAAGGGTGAGAAGAAAAAATGGTAAGATACTGAAAAATCCTCATTCTAAAAGTCTGCCTAACCATCTCAGTTGCTGCTCACTTTAGACATACTGATCTCAACCCATAGAAGGAAATTTTTTAAGAAGAAGACACTGTGCGAAGTTTTATATTACAAAATCTGGGTCAGTTGCAATCCAGACATCCAAAAGAGCAGGTCTCCTTTGGACTCTTTGAGAATGGATTTTTTACCACAAAGAAGAAATGAGTAGAGGTAAAGGGAGTTGCACCAGTACTGAAATTCCCTCCATACTCTCTTGCTAGTGCTCGGATGTGGGGGAGGTAGGGAGAAAAGGGCTCTCTCAGCTCCAAAGAGGGTGAAAAACTGTGTAATGTGGCTGGCAGTGTCAGTGCCTAGGAGGAAGAATCACTCTCTGGTCTGGTTTCCTTGTAGAGCTCAAGCTGCCACATCTGTGGGGACTTGTACTTGCTCCATGGCTGGTCATGGACCCCAGATAAGCTGAGCATTGAATATTGATTACATATGGAAAAAAAATAACCCTCAGATTTACAGCCAGTTGTTGCTTCCTCATGAGGAAATCTCTATTGCACAAAAATTCTCAATGTTTACCAATTGTCATTTTCCAAACACAATAGCAGAGGTTGTGCCAAGAGCACAGGGGTTATGCAACAGCCTCTCTACTACATTTGCAGTACTGTTTAGTTCTGTACTGAAAGGGAGCTCTGGGTATTGAAGAGCATGTAGGCTTTACTTTAAATTTCCTGTCTTATGATGCATCATCTGGGGCATGGTTGGGAGTTTCCTGCTGTGGCAACAAATGACATAGAATCTACCATTGCTTCAAAATATAATAAGTTCTCATGGCATTTGTTATCAACATAGGATTGCGTCTTGAAACATTTTCAAATCAAAAGCAAAAGAGAAAGGTACTAACGTCAGAGTCATTGACACTTGTAACTGTGACTTGGGTCTATTAAGCAGTGGCTAGGGATATGTTCTGGAAATTTTCCCTTCTTGTATGCTAGCTGAACCAGAAAATCCATGTCCAAGTGCCTGCTGAGAGGGCTGAGATCTTTTGCACATATATACTGGGGAGGCCATTGGACCCACAGCAGTGTGGGATAGATTCATAAGCATGGTTTTAGACACACAAATATCGTGTGTGGGTGTGTACTGGGGAGGATGAATAAAGAAAAAGAAGGTAAAAATGAGAATGTCTGGATTTCATAACACCCAGCAGCATTTTAATTACATCTGCCCATTTCAGTGGCAGCTTTTAGGAAAGCATAGCTCTTCTAATGGTTTTAATCTTGAGACCTTACAACACTGTATGGAACATGTTGCTATTATTTCCTAGGTAAAGCTAGGCAGAAGAAAACTGAGTTGGCCAGGATCATTTAGCCATTCAGTCAGTGGGAGAATTGGGATTTTTAAAGGGAACACTTAGTTCTAGAAGAGTCTTCTGCCCATTATTCTCTACCCATTCCCATTTAGGTGAATGAAAAGATACTCAGTTACTGCTAGGACCAGAGATTTTTAACTCTGCCTTCTTTCAGGAAGATTTTCTTCCATCTAATCCAGAGAACTCAGTAAATGGCAAATAGAATAATAGCTTTTTAAAGATTTCTGGGATTGTATAAAATAGCAAACAGTTACTTGTAAGGAAACTCAGCATTTCAAAGGTAAAACTTCATTTTTTTTTAAATAGTAAAATTATTTTATCAATTTTTAGAAACAAACCTATGTTACATGATAATTTATAACATTTATATGGAAAAAAATGCAGTGCTGTCTTTTCACTTTATCAATGTGCAGTTACTGTATATGAAAGATTTGTAAATTTTCAAGTAAGGTAATAAAAATAGTTCTTCAATAATTTACATTTGGTAGATTTAAGTAGTTTCCTATTTTTTTCGTATTTGTTTTATATCTGCATGGAGATTACGGAGGCATAATTTTTATTTTAAAATACACTATTCAAGCAAAGCACTTAAAACCATGTAATTTTACTGAAAAATTAAGCATGCTAGGGTTAGTTTCCTTTCACAAAATGAATTCACTTCCTTTGACTTCTTCCATTATAATATGCAGGCACCAATCACATTAATATACTATTTTTCAGCAGGACCTTCCTTTATGCAGTGCAGGTAAAGTTCTTACCACATAATGTACTTCTGTTTCAGGTATTGTTCTCTACTCTTCCCTGTGTAGCTGCCTGCTCTATGCATTGCATACTATGCAGACAATTAGTAAATTTATTCATTCCCTTTTCTTTCATTGTGGGAAGAATCCATGAAATCAAAGACACATAAGATTCACAAAAACTTACAAATTTCTTCATAAAAGCCACTCTTGGAAGAAGGGATGCTGAAGTAGAAGGAGCTTAAGGTGAAATATTTCCATTAGTACAGCATGTTAAACATGAGTTCAGCACTTGACTCAGAGCAGTAATGTACAGCCTTCAATGATAAAAGGTCAATGATACAAGGTACAAGCTCAAAATCCTGCCCTCCAGTGATTTAATTTACACTTCACTGAGTCTGAGACATTAGCTTGTCAGGAGCAAAAACGGTCCAGCTGGAGGGGGAGGGAAGCAATGCAGCTCCAGCACTGCAACCACACATGATGCACAGCACAAGGACCACACAGGATGGTACTGCTTGTCAGAAAAACAGAAGACATATCAAGCTTCCTACTATGGAATCTCTGTTTAGGAGTCAAGGAATGCAAGATCACTAATTGCCCTTGAAACATCTATTTCATCATCATGAACCCCATATTTTCTTATCTTTCAGCCAATGGCATAGATCATTTGCTTATGGTGAGCAATCCAAGGTTTTTAAAGTTAAAAAAAAAATTCTAACAAAATAAAATCTATCAAAGCAATCCTATCAAATCTGTAGCTAATTTTGGATTAGACATTACGATGCAGCTAAAAAGAATTAGAAAAAGAATAGCAAAAGTCACACTTGCTTGTCCACTGTGTCCCTAAAGACAGGTCCTGGCGGTCTGCAGTCAGTCACGCAGTAAATGACACAGTGCCTGCTGGTCCCTAGGTATTTTCTCCTTCCATTTTCTTAGGGACATTCATTCTCTGATCTTTAATAGTGGTTTGTGCTCCCAGCTCCTTGCTCTTCCTCTTTCTTATTCTGCTTTTCTCTGCAGTCTCCCTCACCCTCTATGATAGGGAAGAAGGCATGCAAGCTGGAAGCAAATAAATAATGCACGTTTTTCTTCAAAGTCTTGTTACAACTTCTAAGACTAATCTGGGCTGCTATCTAAAATTTCAGTTCTCTGTACTTTTCCTGAGTTTTCCTGCTTGGTTTCCAAAAGTCTCTTGTATTTTTTTCATTGTTGGTCTCTCATTATCATACAATTCCTATTCCTTACCAGAAAAAAATTTAGGTGGTAGCAGGAATCGCATGGTCAAAAGGGAACAGTTTCAAAGATCTACCACTAAATCTGTTATTTCACAGGCCAAATAATTTTCTTTTTATCAAGGGAGTCAGGAGATTAGTGAAAAATTTTTTTAAGACGAAATTGAGGGAAATGGGTTCAGTGATGTGGTTTCCTATTGATACATGTATGGGTCACTCAAGTTGAAATATTTATATCCAGTATTTAAACCAGTGGAATAAGAAACAGGTTTTAGCTTACCAAAGCTAATGAAATCTCTTCATGAGCAAGTCACAGAGGAGAATGAGAAATTTTGCCAGTGGCTTTTATGGCCATTTGCCCACAAGAGGAATGAACAATGAGTTTATGGAGCTCAGGGCTCTGCTCCAACCTCCAGAGAAGGTGGTGCTTTGAAAGCACAGGCTGTTCCAGCATTATAACCCATCTCATGTCCATGTCCCAGCTTCTCTTTCCCAGCTCTGCATCTTTTACACCCATGGTTTTCTTGTACCTGTCATATTATCCTACCCATATTTCATCTCCAGCTCCTCAGGCTTGTCCTTTTTTAAGGACACACATTTCTTGATTCTCTCTCTCAGCTTTTCCTTGTAGTGCAAGTTTGCTTTGGCCACTGACAGTCTGTGTCTTCCAGACATTTCCAGTCCCACTCACATTCCCTGGTTTACCCGTCCCACCCTTCTTCCAAGTCAGTCCTCGCTCTTGAAAAGAGCTAAATAGTTTTGTTTGGATTTTTCCAGAAGAATTCAGCCTGAGGCAGCTATGAAGCATGGGGAATTTCAGCCTAAATGGTTAAAATTTGGCAAAGTTGTATGCAACATGAAAGAGGGTTTTTAATAACAAGCAGCACCACTAGCCAAATCTGTATAAATCCTAATATGGTTCTCTTTGAAGTCAATGTTAAAAACCCCAATGGGACCATTAATTTTTAAACTTTCATACAGTAATCGAGTTAGCACATGCTTAAAGTGCTTTTGTGAATTGGACAGCAATTAAAAACGAGAATGTACTCTAGTTACTATGAACATGAATATATTATTTGCATTTACTACTTTTGCTTCCGTTTTATGAATGTATCCAAAGAAATCTGTAACCTTTCTCCTTGAAATTATTCATTGAATAATGTGGTAATAAGAGCTGGACTTCCAAGCTCATGGAAAATGAAGGGAATTGATAAACTGGTGTTTCTGCATCATTTCTGTAAATGTTCCACTACAGCTCTTTGTTGTGGCTGCTTTGGGTAGCAGTATTTTAGTTTGTAAGCATTTTGAGCATGTGTTCAAAGTAGCATGGGAGAGAGGAACATGATCTTTTCCTTTGTTTTCGTTTATTATTCCAAAGAACATGAAGGACTCTTTCATGTTCTCCTATGGAGTGCAATGCTTTTGAAATTCTTATGCAGGGTATGTTACAGTCTAGTAGCCTTTGGCAATATGGCCAGGATACAAGACCTCACAGAAAAAAAACAAATGTGAAGAAAATAACTGATGAGGCTGGGGAAAAAAAAAGGAATTGGCAACCTGTCGTAAATTGTGACATCCAGACTTTTACAAAGTTCAAAACAATGAAGGAAGAGCTCTGTGTGTCTCATGTATTATGAAGATGCAGTCTCTTTTCGGTGGTAAATCACTCAAAGCCCTACAATCCCCTCTACACATCACATTTCCCAAACTAACTCACAGGCTATGTATGATAACAGTGAAAATTTCCCTCTTTTTAATAGTTATGAGATCTCTAGCTGTGGTATTTATGGAGTTTGGCTATATTACCTAGAAAATCATCCTGAGCCATATCACTTCAGGCTGATTAGGAACTTTCTAATTAAAAAAAAAATTAAAAGAGTAAAACAAACACCATCTAACATATTTACCTCAGATATAATTATTTATGTAAGTTAACATGTCATAATCAAGGTAATCATGAGAGATATATTATGTTAGCATGGAAACAGTGTAAGTAGTATCTAATCCTTTTTTTATATTTTTCCCTGCTAGGAAATTCAGCTTCTCTGCTGCCCTTTGGAAATGATGAACTGTCTTTATACTAAATTGCATAGTGGTTCTTCTAAGTAGCATAATTTGTAAGCATAAGTAATTTTCTTTACTATTCACTGCTGACTTCTTCCAGGTAGATCTTGAAGGTTGAATGACTTGTTTGTGATATGACTTTCTTACTGGAAAATGCATTAGAAAGATTAGTGTTATTCATATTGGTGTAATTATAATCATAGCTAGGTCCAAAGCCTTTGCTGCTTGTTGAGTGTCTCAGTTTTTCATAATCAGAACCCAATCCTCTCCAGAGCTCTCAATAAAATATTGGTTCATTCTTTCCTGCCAAAAAAAATTGTTTCCAGGTTAAGTTGACCTAATTATAATGGGCAAATTGTTAATTCATTTTCTCATTCCAGTTTCTCAGGGTACAAATTGAATTACTACCTACCTACTCTAAACTGACAAGCTGATTCCTGATATTTGCACATATTTTTTTTTAATATATGTAAATTTCCTGCTTGTTTTTAAAAGGACTGTTTTCTCTGTTCTGAGGGTTTTTTATTATTTCCAATACTTTCATATTCCCACAAACAATTACTCTCTCATTCTGTAATAGGCTTCAAATTATTTTCCTAGTCATTTAGTAGCCCCCCTCATAAGGTATCTGGTCCAAAAAAGCACAATGTTATTTTCTTCTTTGGAAGGGCCCTATTGGGATTCAAAAGTGCCCACTTTCAGCATTGTTCCCAACAGTGTTTAGACAGCAGTAGATTTTCAGCAAGACTTTTCAGTCATTATTTGCCTCCGTGGTAGAATTAAATGAAGTAGTTAAAAACCAAACCAGAACCCTAGAGCCATCCCAGTTCATTTCTTTGCTCCCTCCTCTCTCCACCCATTTTTTTTTGCCCTGAAGCTTTTTCCCAGGCATCATGATTTTCTCATATTGCTGCAATTCTGCATGTATCTTATCCTGGATAGGAAGAGGCCTGCCTTCCTTACACTTTTATCTTGCAGAGATAATGCTGCCTTATGATTAGATGATTCATCATGGAAACAACATATGGGGGAAACGTAAATACTTCTTGCACCTTTTAAGGAAAGTTTGTCCAAGCAACAAGTTAAGACAATCAATTAATTCTCATGGCGATTTTAAATGAAAATCTTTAATCATATAATATTATACAATATTATACAATAACTCAATAAGGAAACATAATATCAAAATGTAGTAACACAAATTCAGGCAAATATATTGAAATTTATTTCACATTTAGTGTCCCATTAATTTGCAGGACATTTATTGCAGTGCCAATAATAATTGGCAGAGAACACATGCTCTGAAATAGATATTGTAGAGGCACCTTCCATTTCGCCTGCTGTACATACATGTTATTGCAGAACAATTCTAGCACCTGATGAAGCCAGAGTTCTTAAATTCACTTCTGTAGAAGCAAAAGAAGGCCCAACATGGCACATATAGATCACTCAAAGACTGTATTTAATATTAGAATTTTAGAAAGATAGAAAATAATGTAAATTGTCTAGTAAGTTACTCTATTAAAAATATTTATTGCTTGGAAGGACAGGCAACTCGATCTCACAGTAGTACATAATTGAGATTTTTAAGAAAGTAAGGAAGCAAAACAAATTTGAAGTCTTCAAAGCCCAGATCCTGAAAGATATTTAGAGAGTTAAATGGTGGAAGTTAGGCTCTGAAATACTGGTTAAGCTAACTAGTATGTGCTTACATACCCAGCTGTCTCCAGCTTCAATACATGTATCTCTAAGAAGCAGGGACTAGAAGTTTGTAAGATACATATCCTTTTGTTTGCAGCCATCTATACATAATAAGGTACATGCAGACTCGTCAGACAGGCAGAGCTAGGAAACACAGGCTGAGAGAGAGAGCATGTCCTTTGGAAGCTCCCAGGTTTAGCAGGATAACAATGCAAAGATGAGTGCTGAAAACATCAAAGTAATGTCGTTCAGGTGAAAACAGAAACATAATTTTGCATAATATTGCTTTTTTTGTCTCAATGGGAAGTTGAAATACGTTCAGATTTTAATATGTGTTGGAGCATGTTCCTTATTAGAGATATTTTCCGGTAAGGAAAAATAAAATACCCCAGGAAAAACAAAGAAGGAAAGAAAAAAAAAAAACAACCCTACATCGTTTCTGTTAGTTATCTGAGATTTAAAAATATTTTTTCACTTTAAATTTATAAATTAGGAGGACACTTTAATGATATAATGAGAATTTACTATATGGAGAGAATACAAAATTGGGTCTGGACCTTGTTTGATCTTGGTTATTGCTCAGAAATAAAAAGAAATACAGACTGAAAAATAAATATATAACTAACCTAGAAACATTGTATTGAAAAGGTTAAAAAAATACCATGGGCAAAAAACCAAGGCAAGAAAAAAGAAGTTTAAAATTCTTCAATGAGAAAAGGTGATGGGTTTATATGTGTATTCTGTCCTCAGAGATTGAATGCTTTTCTACCTGTAGAGCCCCTGTACTTCTGTCTATTGCAGACTTTATTCAGCTCATTTACCTGGCAAGTCTGGGTTTTTTAAAATGTTCTATAAGCCAGTCATTTGAATGTTGTATATATATATGCTTCTTAGTCTCTTTTTAAATTTAAAAAAATCTTGGTAATAAAGCTCGTTATTGTATGTCAGTAAACACAGCATATCATCAGTCCTTGGTGTTATATTCTGCTATCATACTGCGTTGTCTGAAGTTGAAACAGTTGAAAGGGAGAGGAATATATTAAATGAAAGTATCATGAATGTGGATATACTAAGAGAAAAGAGAAAGCTGAGAAAAAAAAGAAAAAGCTGAAGCGATAAGAAATCTATAACTCAAGGAAAATGGGCTTCCAAATGAAATTAATTTTACGAAGTCATTTAAAATAAACCAGGAATTGACAATATGCATTTAAATGGTTCAATATCTATTTCAGTTATTGGCCAAGTGAATCCGTAGTCTAACAGTTATTTTTCTTGATATATACCTACAAATTGCCCTTACAGTTCATTATTTCACAGTAAGGTTGAAGTGATGTTAAACATCATCCTAACTTTACAGTTTGATATGAATATTTATGCTGTTTGTATACAGTATTTCTTAGACATGAAAGTAAGAGTTTTGTGGTTCCCTAAAATATGCAGTCTCAACTTAGAAAGAGTGTCATGTGATTCTATTTTTCTTGAGTTATCATTATCACAAATGTAAGTTCTGACTGCAGTAACTCAAACAAAAATAAAAAAAATCCTGGTTTAGAACTGCGTTTTCAGCTGTGTTACAGCTGAAGAATTCCTGGAAAGCCAGTAGATTAAATTCAGACCACTCTGGCAGTGTTTTGCCCTTCCTGTGACATTCATGTATAAAAGAGTGAGAAGTAGCACATGCAGTTTCCTAATGCTGGGTTACAAGGTGCTTATTGTCTGTACAAATATGGAGAAAAACAGTCAATACTTCCTCTTCTGGAAAAATTAGTGTAAATATATATATTAATATATTATATGATGTATAGCATGTATAGTATATATTATATACATACATTTCTTAATGTATGAATATATTATTGCTGTTGTTATTTTTATGAATTATTACTATTGAGGAGGTGTCGGTGTATGTGGCCTTTCCATGGGACAAAGCAGCCCAGGTGAGGCCCCTTGGTGTTTTCTGGCTTTCCCATATGAGCTGTAAGATGATGGGCTCAGGGGAGCTGCACAGAGCCAGGGAGCTGCAGCACCCTGAGTGAGCTGTGAGCTCTCCAGCCTTTGCAAACTCTCCTCCTTGAAGATTAATATTTTCAGGAGCCCTTGAGGAAATCTGCCAAAAATGACTGTTGTTAAAACTCTGTCCAACCTTTGTAACTCTGGAATATTTCAATCAGATCTCAATCCAGATATCAGGGAAAGGAGCTTCCTTTGATTAACAATGGTTGGACTTTACATAATCTACAGCAGGAAACTCCATCCCTTATTTCAATGCACAAGTAAACAGAGCAGCAGTTGCTGTTATCAGAAGCTCATGGGGCTAACTTTTTAACAGTCTTTTATTCCAAAATTGTCACACAGCAATAATAAAGAAAATAGCAGTGTGAGAAAATGTTTAATGTTACCAAAAGAAAAATCAATACAATTACTTTTTCTGCTCTGTTTTAAAATTTTTCCAACCCCTACAACATGGATGATTAGAAGTTACACTGTGGACTAGTTTGTGTTCATTAATTTCATTTTGAGAATTATGTGGTTTTTAGGATATTTTCTGATTACAAATTCTAGCTCTTCTAAACAGGCTGATTCTTGGATAAGGTTCTTCAAACCATAGAGCTCCAACATCCTGCAATGTGGTTTCATTTCACCGATAAGCTTTATTGTTCTAACAAGTTCTTTTTCAAGTTTCAATGCAACAATTGTCTTTTAGTTCTACACTTTTAGTAACTGTTCTTTCAAGAGATATTTTATTAGTAATGTGCCGTATCAAAATTATCTCCAAGTGAAATAACCAGGTTCAAGGATGAGAATACTTAGTGTGTTTGTACATTTTCCTATTGCAAAGTCCATTTAGTTTTAGGTCTAACATGCAGTATTTATTTTAATAGTTAATACTGAAGCACTTCAAAATTCCACACTAGTGTGAAATGGTACTCAGGAGCTGACAACACAGTCAAAGATGAAAATTAGTAGGAACTAGATATGCTAAAGCCAGTTGAAATGGAATACTAGTCAAAATGTGTATTGGGGAGAAGTTGTTTGGAATCAGTGGACCGGAAAACCTACATTTAAGATAACTCTTCAGTAAAGAGCGATGGACAGTGTATCTTATCATTTTCTACACTTAGTTGGCAAAATGTGCAAGTTTTATTCCGCAATCTTTTGATTACCAAAAAAACAAAGAGAGAAAAAAGAAGTAGTATGGCTGTCCACCTCTAAACTCAAAATTTAATACAGACTGAATATAGATGGAAAGATTCAAATCAGAGAGCACTGGAGAACAACCACAGGAGAAATGCCTGCCATTAGCAAAAAGGTTTGAGTTTGGGTTCCAGCTGCAAACTGTTTTCACGGAAAAATGTCCAAATACATTTGAAGAAGCAGGCATGCGGAAACTTAAAATCCTTTTTAGGTCCTACTAATTATTTTAAAGGGAAAGTCCTTGCTAATTCCCTGACAGAAACACAGAAAAGTTACCTTACTGTCTAAGAATAGAGGAATTCTTCAGTTAGTGCTGAGGAGAATGAGATTAATGAGATTAATGGTCCATGTGCAGATGCTAAATTCTTGCTGCCAGAAGCCAAACTGATTTCAGCCTTAGCATTCCTTCACTGGGTGATCCTGGCCCAAAGCCCAGCAAGCAGCCAGGGACCAGCTCCACTGGCCTCTCACGCCAATAAGAGCCTTCAGATCAAATCCTCTCTGCTATGGCCCAGGGGTGTGCTAGAGAAAGCTAGGAGTTGTTAATATTCTCCAGCTTGGCCTTAGTGAGTTCTGGAAGGTAAATGGATTATGGACAGTCAGTCAGTTCAACTTCAGACCTGACAGCGAAGACTCAGTGACTTCATCCTACTCCCAGCCATTCCTGAATAGCTTTCATGTGTCCTTACCCACAGTTCAGGTGCAGGAATGAAATATCACAAGAGCCCCGAGGCTCTTCTGGGAAACTTTTCCAGGAGTGAATTTGTTCTGGTATCTCAGAATTTGTTCCTGTCACAGAGGAGAGGTTGATTTAGGATTTAAATGAAGCCTGCAAGATGGTCAGCAGTGGCTTTGCCCTTTGGCTTCTCTACTCAAGAAAAAATTCACAGGCTGTACAAAGTCTGGCACAATGCTGAAAGCTTTCTGCCTGTTGTTGTTTTACATTTAATTTTCATTTTCTAAAAATAGTTTCTTATACAGAAAGAAAAAAAAAAGCAGAAATAATATTTAAAAATCCCATCCATAATTGTGTGTTAAAAAGAGTATAGTAAATGTTGCATCACATAAATTGGCAATGATTGCTTTTTTTACAATGGATCATGAACAAAATTCATCTTAATATTCTATATTTTCACTTTTCTTTTCTCTATTTATCATAGTTCAGATATAGCAGGCATTATTTGTCAAGACATAATATTCTAAATTACCTACAAATTAATTTTATTTATACTACTTTTATTCTAGTAAATCTGCTGGGTTTATGGTTTTGGGGCATTTTGTGAGCCTACCTGTCTAGTCCCCTTTGGATGATGAGTTGCTCACCTGTCGGTTTTGCTGAAGACAGGAGATACTCAACCTGCTATTACACAGCATTAATGATCTTTCTGTCCATTCCAGGCAGAATGGAAAGTAATGCTGCTCTTTTCTGACATAGCAATCTACCTTCTGTGTGACAGAAAAATAGTAATGGAAGAACAGAAAAAAAACCTCAATCCTTTTGGAAGCTCATGGGAATTAACTAGGAGAATGCATGTTTTTTGGTGTTTTTTTTTCAGTTTTTTCAGTTTTTTGGGGTTTTTTGTTGGTTTTTTTTTTTTGTTTTTTTTTAATCTCGTATTTTATTGGATCTCCCAGGAGTTGTACCACTATTCGTCTTTGAGGCTAATGAAGTTCCCTTGTGAATCATGCTGTTTGAACTATGTGGGGCATATCTTGATTAGCATATGCTTTTTCTAAAAATACATTTTGAAACCCCTGGAACTTGCCATTTGTTTGAAAGTCATACTAGACTTTCAACCTTGCATCGTTGATTATAGGACAAAAACTTTACTTTTAATCTTTATGGAAAGACATCTGGCTTTGTCTGCAATTCTTCTCCCCAGTGGAAATACAGCCCAATAATTCCCTCCAGAACACAGTAAAAAAATAAAAATTTTTCTCAATGTGAAAGTGAAATAGAAAACTTTAAGCTAATACTTACTTTAATATAGTCTAATTTAGGAACTCCCAGGGAGCTGAAATTTTAACCAGAATTCCCAGTTTATGTTTTTAGTTTTATTTTTTTATATTCAGGTCTTTTTTTTTGGGTGTCTATGGTCCTGGCTTTAAGGACATAGGGGTGACAATGTCAGCCCTGGGCCTAAAAAGCGTATCATCAGGGAACACTGCCAGATCTTGTTCTCGCAGGTTTGCCGTGTGTTGTCTATGGCCCATCTCTATTTGAACACCAGACTCAAATGGACAGCTAGGCATGTGTTGTGCCTAACACCGCATTCTCATTTTAGGATTTCAAAGTATACCAAACAGTCCTGAATTGTGAGCTCCATCCCCAATTACCATGAAATCTATAGAGCCAGTGAAAGTGTGGCTACCTGTACTTCTCCCTGGAAAGATCTTCGGTGTGATTTCCACTGGTTCAGAACAACCACGTTCTGGTCACTGGTCATCCCTGGCAGAGGGGCCATTCCCAGGAAAGCACAGAGTGGTTACTCTGGAGGTGGCTCAGTGAAGGCAGCTCCCAGGGCTGCTCCAGTGAAAGATGTGTATGTCACAACTGAACACGGTCTGTCTCCCTTTAGCAACCTGACCTGCCCTGGTTCATCAGCCAAGTCACTGTGAGGCAAGAATGTAAACACAGAAGACATTGTCTCTTGACATGACTCATCTTCCCTTTGTGCTTTCCACCCTACCTGATGCATCTTTTTCATGCCCTGAAAAATGAAAATTTTCTTTTCTTACACTGCATGTAGATTAGCACTTTGGGAAATGACTTGACTAAAATGATACTGCAACAATGTCTAACAATATTTGCAGATGGTTTTGTTGCAACTGTATTTTTGAACAGGTTTTTATATATATATATTCATATATCAAAATAAAATATTTTGTGAATCATACTTCTCTCTAACCTGTATATACTAACAAATTTGAATTTAAAATTATATACGGGAGAGTATTATACAAGATAATCGATATATTAAACCATGGCCTTAATCTTGTAGCAAAACAAGAGAGTCTCTTTTTTCCTTAATAAGATATAAAGCATATACTAAAGTTTCATCATCTCTGTCTTTCAAGAAGATGAACTGTAATGGAAGATGAAAGTCTAGCTTGCTATTACTGTTTCTAAGAATTATATAATGATCAGCCTTCAGCAATTTGGTTAATGTAAGAAACTTCTCATGTGTTCTATTGCTTCTTTTAATAAAAAAAAAATCTTCCTTTTAAAAAAAATTAAATCACCTTCTAACGTAATCATAGACACAGAAGATCACTCACTTCTTCACAATGTCTGATTTGATTCCAGAATTTCCTGATTATATGGCTTGCAGTCAGTAGTTTCTTGATACCAGTCATTCTGAAATGGCCATATTTAGCTGTCTAGGGCATATTAAGTAATGTTTGTACACCTCACTTTCCTTCATAGTATCTAGTTTTCCTTCACATGTGTAAAGCACACCAGCACTCTTATGATTTTTCATGCAAGCAAAGCCTGACAGATGCTTAAAGATCATGGCTTAGTTTCCTCTGCTGAGGCATGAGGGAGATTGGTCATGGGGGTCAAAACTGCATTTATAATTTTGTTGCAGTATTTTCTTGCTGAAGAGTTACAAAAATATACTTTTCATCAGACTTATTTTATGCAGTCCTCTGTAGCAAATTTTGCAAATTTTCAAAATAGGTCTTTCATGTGAAGTGTTCGCAAAAATTAAAAATTGAAATTAACATAGAATTATGTGGGCAAACAGAGGATCACTGCTAGCTATTGTGCTGCTTGTAGACCTCCTTCAGGCTGCAAAACCTCTTCTACATGAGCTGACTTCTGTTTCAAAGGTAGTTACTCCTATCTTCTGCTGGTAGATTCCATTTGGCATTGGTGAATAAATCTCCAGTTGAAAGTGACTTTCTGTGTTTTCTGGTTGTCAGTGTTCCTCTAGCTCTTAGTTTTCATGGAGATTAACCTTTAATCAATTAATACACCAATTCCATATACAAATCAAACTCAAAGAGCTATTTCCCAGAGGATGTAAGCTTTTTATCTACATATTCAGAGCTGGGAGTGCCTGAGATTTAAGCAGCAATGATCCAAATCCATTTATTAGTCTGGGAAGAACAGACCTGCTACTGCTCAATGCCTTTGTGCATTAGCCCATGAATGCTTTGTTTAGCGAGGCATTAAAATTTTTGAGATATTGTCCCAGAAGACTAAGTGTCAAATCCAGGGACCCTTGCACACCACAGTGGACTTGTATGTCTGTGCTAAGGGACAAATACAACACTGTAATATTTCAAATGGAAATTACTAGATAACCTAAGACTCCTATATCCTGCACAAGATAAGTGCAGTAGTAAATGTGCACTCTGAAAACCTCTATGGTTTCCTTCTTTAAGGAAGAGAAGATAATGGAAACTTTCAGCTGACTGAAATAATTTTCTACCATCTCACAAAGAAAATCACAAGGCATAATGAAAAAAGATTTGGTGGTGGTTCTAAGTAACCATCCTTCTAACTCTCATTATGAACCTTTTATTCTTCCATGTCATAAGTACAAATATAATGAATATAAAGTATAAGTGTAAATACATGTGTTTCAAAAAACACTTTCAGAAATGAAAAGTAACTTGATACAAAGAATGTTAACTGATGCTGGTATGCCACATAAAAAGTCATAAAAATAATGGTGGTATCATTGCATGTTTACGGTTTTTGCTAGAACTTTGCACCTTGTTTAGTTGTAGCATATGGACATAGTAAATATAGATTTTACTGTTTGTGGAGCACTTAAACTAGAAAAAATGCTGTGTTCAAGGCAGTGGAAGTTCCATGGAATGAGTTTGTCTCTCTTGCTGAGTCTTTTGCCTTCTGGATGACTGAAGTAGCCTGGGTAAAGTTAAAAGCAACCTGATCTAAAGTTTTATTGATCTATGTATGTAATATTAATAAAATAGATTGTTTTCATATTCAGTCTTCTGACCATTTCCTAGTTAAGGTTAGGGTTTCCTTTGAGAAATATTTGCAGTTAAAATTGCACAAGGAATCAGGCACTAGCAAAGAAAATTCAGCAGAAAGCAATTGGAAAAACTTTTGAAAGAGTTTATGTTTCTTGAATAATTAATTTCCATTTTCTTTTGTAATCAAACAGAACACTTTTAATTATCAGTACATTATTCCTAAAAAAAAAGATTATATAATAGTATTAAACAATTCTTAAAAATTTTGTTAGTTTCAGTGAGAATAAAGGTGACTTTTATCTAAAAGCCTTATTTTCAGGCTTACTCAATTAGTTTAATAGGAGTTAAATTGTGGCTCTTGGATGTGACAAAAACTATTTCAAATTTAAATTTAATTTACAAAAATTAGAAGGTCATTGAAGCACTTCAGATAATAAACTTTTCTTAGAAGATGTGATTGAACTTCCTGGAACTGTTTATATGCATGATGGATTATAAGTAAGGAATATTAAAAAAGAGGACTTTAACTAAGTACCAATTATGATGAGAAATTAATGTATCTGAAATTAATATCCAAACATACTGAAAAATAGGATGATATCTACTTTTGCATCATATTCTTCTAAAACTCTTGGGAGGCCTCATTTTCAAACTGCAGTTATGAAAATGCAACCATTTGTCTAGGCAAGAGAGGATTGCTGTGGCATTATATACAAGAGAAAAAATAATGATTATTATATCGCAGCTGATGGATTGAAACATACAATCTGAAAAATGTTTTTCAAAATTAATTGCTTAAATTTGTCCAATGCTATGTAGCTCATGAAGATAGATGACACAAGCTAGGTCCATAAAGGTTTGAAAATGGTCAGTGTCTGGAATCTTGCGAGGAATAATGTTCAATCATCTGGGCTATGAAAATGAATTTTATTCCCCATATAGCAACAACTAAAAAGTTTTAATTTGTGCAGTGCTCCTGAAGATGATGTGGATGAATATTGCCATAGGTGTTTTTCTTCCTGCCTTGCTCAAGGAAGTCATCCTAATCTCTCCCACCCAACCAAGCCCCAGAATAAGCTCACCTTTTACTGGAACAGCTATAAGGTCCCCAGTCTCAGATTTTCTGAAGTATTTCTTTCATAATTCTTCTTAGTTTTACCATTCTTACCTATAATGAAGAGGAAGAAATTGTAAATACAGAGACATGACCTTGGGAGCAGAAGATTCCATATTTCCAAACAGGCTATGCTAGGAAAGAAAACAATGTTTTGCTACTTGAAGAGTTTCACACCGCTGGGTCAGAACTTTGGTGAGCAGACTGCCACTACCAGATAAAATGGGACCTGAGGAAAGCTGAGTTTGAAATAAAGGCCAAATGTATGAAGGCTACAAACCAGTCAGTTTACTCAGTGTGTTGACACAACATTTAGATGAATCAGTGTTTCTGACAGAATACCATGATCTAGATATTCTGTTAATATTAAGTATGTACCAGTTAATAAAATATAAATGTGTGCTTATGTTCTAACATGGGGAATCCCAGCAGGAAAAGATGAAAATTATGACTTTTCTTTCAGTATTTTTTTCTGAAGCTGAAATTGATAAAATACTTGACAGACCATACTCCAATGCTTCTTTCTGGCCAGAGCTTCCAGCAAATCCCGGTGTGTGTCACCCAACAGGAGCTCTGGTGAGCATCTTGCAGTGATGACTCCTTCACCACCAAGGGACAGATTTTCAGGATGGGACAAGGGCTGTGCTTTAAGAATAAGGCTCTGTGAGTCAGCACCCTTTGGTACCCCCTGCTCTGGCAGATGTCCAGTCAGCACAAGGAAAAGGCTCTTCAATTAGCAGGTCTCCAGATTTTATTCCCTGAAAGCTCAGCTCCAGCCACGCAACTCCCACACAGCCACAGCTATGACACTACTTGACTTCTTTCCAATCAAGTCCTGTAGTCACTGTCATGGTGCACTTCTGCTGCAGCCATCACTGCCAAGGAAAACTGGGCCTAGCAAGCCCCTTCCATCATTCCTGCAGGAAAAGGATGACATGTAAAAGCAAGGCTGTAAATGCTCAACCCAAAGTGTCTTCCTCTTGTCCAGAACAGCTGCAATTTCAAGGAGTGCTCTTTGTCTGTCAATATATTGGTTAAAAAAATAAATCCCCCCACTCCCCTTCTTTTTTTCTCACACATCAAAGCGTTTATATTTACATGCTAGACCAAGTCACTTCTCATCAAGTCAGGAGGAACAGTACAGCAGCTCTAACACATCTCATTTACAAAAGCACTATAAGAAGAGTAAACTTCCTTAATTACCTTTTCAAAGTGGTTACAAAGACTGAGAAAAGGTGACTCTGTCTGTCTTTTACCTCTTTATCTCTACTTGCCAAACAGCTTCTGCTGAATCTCGAGTGCTGGCTGTTGTAAAGTTACAGGTAAGATCCCATCTTTTCTTGAAGGTTTAGATAGACTTCCAGGTTAAAGATGGGACAATTTACCCAAAACCGTTTTACTAGAAATTCTATTATGACATCATCCACAAAGGAGTTCTTCTAGCCTAGAGATGCTGTTTTGCAGTGGAAAATGTAGGTCCACATCATCTAAGATGTGCAGGCAGGAGTAGTAATGAGGAAAGAGGAAAAGATGACACTCATAGGTTCTGCTCCATTAGATCTTTCTGGTCCAAACCTATCAATCCAAACCAAGTAGAACAATTTCAAGGGGTGGGTTATGAAAAAGATGATAGTTATAGATAGTTATATATTCACTAAAGATAATAAAACTGTAGTTTTACTGCTATGTATATATTTTTATATATATATACATACTGATAGTTGTACTGAAGTTTTTACTTCATATGTTTTTATTACATAGATTGTATACATTTGTTACAGTAGTATGTAATGTAGCCTTTTTATTATCATGTTGAAGTTGAACTGCAAAATTAATTGCTCCTCTATTCCTCTTCTGTCGCACTCATTGTCAGATACCACTTTACCATGGCCCTTATGCAGAGCACAATCTACTTCATCTTCCTTCAGCCTTTGTCTAGGCAATTATTCTGAATATTTTCTTGTCCTTTTCTTTTTTTCTGTTAATTACAATATACCCTATATCTGCATTAAAAACTTTTAAATGCTGAGCTGTGATTGGGTGTGTGATGAGGGTGTTTTTTAACACATCTCTTAGTCTATAAAATATTCAAGGAAGCTACTGCATTCCTCTGATTTGCAAGATGATTTGGCCATTTTATGAGCTAAATCAGTAATTTGTGATAGTGCACTAACAAGGAGATCCACGTTTCATTTTCCATTTGTCTGCCTGTCAGTATTACATGTTTTATCTAGCTGGTAAATTTGCCGCTGACTCATTAATGTATGCAGCTCATATCGTGTTAAACTAGATCCCTGCCAAGTTTTTCCCACCCCGATGCTATCTTCGTGGTCTTTTAGAGTAACTGGAATTTTGGGTTAAGTGAAAGCCTGAGGCATTTGACTAAGAAAATGAGATTAACATAGATTAAGTATGTTACTGAGGACTGCTAGACTAAAACCTCAGGTGTGTAGATTACTCATTATTTTTTTTAGCATATAGATTTGCTGACTATTTAAAAATAATTAACTTTACCTGTTACCATATCTGGCAAAACTTCATCACTCCCTGATCCCTTTTGCTGCTGGATATATCATTTGTACATGCTGCTTGCTCAGAGGTTCTCTGTCTCTTCCATGAATTATATGTTTGCTCCACTAATTATGTGTTCCCTTTTCCATCTCATCCAATCAAAAACTGTTTCAAAGCATTCTTGTTGGACTAAAACTTGCATTCAAAGCAGACACAAACTAAACATCTTTCTTGGTTCATTTCCAAATATTTACAATACTCAGTCTAGGAGTGAAACCGCCATCCAGAAGTCCATATTGCTTGATTTATACAATCTCTTCAGCAATCTTTAGTGGGCATAACTCCATTTCTTACCTCTGATACAAATTTAATTATTTGTTGTTCCAGACTGAAAAAAAATTTAAATTTGTTGCACAATGATCATAGATGTTGCACAATGATTAAAGCTTGCTCTCTGATTATGGAAAGAAGAAGGAGAACAATTATTTAATAAAGATTGCTGGTAGATGCAAATATATTTTCAGCCTTCACATAGATTTTTCAGCTTTAGGTTAGTAAATATAATGACTGCTGCAGAATTTTGAGGAAGAAGCTCTAATTCTGTTCCAGGTCTGCCTTCAATGTCTTCCCTTTAAGCCAGAGAAACCAGCAACAAACTGGTTTTGTTTTTTTTTTTTTTTTGGAGGTAGGCAGGGTGTCTATATGTCTATTTGCTACACTGAAGACAAGAAGATGTCCAATGTGCTGGCAAATTATGTAGACAAGAAAGATTAATGTAAAGAAAGATTGGCATAAAATCAATTTCTTGAGACAAATAAAGTGGAATATACTGCTTGCTATCAAAATCTTATTTCACCCTGAAGTTGCAGTTGACATTTACCATAAATGATCTCAAAAGATCACTGCAAGCAAAATGAATTTGGGATTCATTCATGTACACCCTGCATTAGAGCCGCATACTGGCTAGGTATCTGATTTTTTCAAATATGGATTTTAGATGAAGCAAAAGGCACGATTCTATATTTAGATTACCAGATTACATTACTGAATTATGGTGAATATCCACATTAAGAATATTGACACCAATCTGCTTTATGTGTGATTTCCCCATCAAAATATAATACCAGAATAGCTGTACTTTGTTTTTTGGTTATCTGGTTGGTTTTTTGTTGTTTTTTTTTCTTGAAACATTGCTAATTGCTAAGAAATATACTATAGATAAAAATAGAGGAAGGCACCAGCTGTTACAGTTTAATAGTGCAGCATTCTCGAAGGTGCCTTATTCAAAGGCTTTCATATTTCTATTACATATATATACACCTAGCTTCAACTTTGCAGAGCCATGGTAGTTAGGAGTGGCAAACTCCAGAAAGAGAGCTGGGGGCTTTTTCATTTGCAAAGGCCCTGTATTATCCTTTTGGCACTGTAACAACCTTGAAATCTCTAGTCCTTACTTCAACAATCCTCTTATGTCAGTGTGTTTTCTCAGTGTTTCTGTAGATATCACAGGATCTGGATATTTATGACTTCAATCCTTTATATGTCTGTCAAAATTTTAGATGTTGTGGAACCCAGTATCATAGTGTCCACACACTTATGGGCATAAACACAGGTCTTTATCTGAGCCTATATTTATTACTGAAAAGAACAGGGGTGAAAAAGCGTACTTGAAAATAATAGTCCTAATATTCATGTTGTTCCTCAGCCTTGCCAAAAGGCAGTGTGCTGGAAGTCTGAATTCCAGGATCCTATAAGCATGTCCCAAGGCAAATCATACAGAAGAGTACAATTTTGCTTTCATCATTTTCATTTGCAAGTATATTTTACTTTGTAGTTGTTGATATGTATCAATGCTCTACAAAAATATTTTTTGTGGGCATGTCATATTTCTGAGGAAATTAAAAGATGAAGACTGGGGCAAGCACCATATGAAAAGCTCAGGCCCTGCTTGAGACGTCTTGCAAGCACATGCTTAATTTTCAGATCTGCCTGAGTTGAAGTGTGTTTGATGCAATTTTTCTTTGAGTTAAACCTTGTCATCCTCTCCAGAATAAAACTTTCTCATCAATGTCTAGGGCATGTATCTTTCACTAGCTACAGTGGCAAGATAATGTTATAATAATGTAATACCTACACATATTTCTACACCTTAGACATATTTGTACTACTACCTATGGCTAAAATAACTTTAACCAAACTTTGCAAACAAAATGCAGAACTTTGTCAAAGCACCTTTTATACTGTTTTGGCTTCTCATATATATAAAAAAAAATACAGTGAATTAGCAATTATTATTTCCTACTCTTTACACAGGGAAAAATATTTTTTCAGCCTCATCCTATTATAAATTTAAAATTTGTAAGTTCTTACTGAAACATTAGAAATCCAAAAGCTTTTTCTGCCCTAGCTGTAGTAATAATTAAAAGCAGCTTCATTCAGAGTTCCTCCAGTAATATTTTGGTTACTTTTGGTAAAACTATGCGCTTGTATTCATAAGAAGCTGCAAGAAATCCACTTTTGCCTATAGATTTTAGCCTTAACACTCATGACTAGATATTGTCATACGAGTTTTAGTTAAGCCTGAAAGTTTGAGTAATTTAGCTAGAAATGTTTATGGGAGTGTTTTTCTTGAGCAGTTTTCTGTTCAAAACATTAAAAGCAAAAACTTTCAGAATAGAAACAATAATTCATTATATAAATGAGTGATTCTGCAGAATCACATCCTAAGATTTTGAGCAGTAAAGATTATAAAAAACTAATTGAGAAATATTTTCTTACTATTTCATTAATAAATTGAATTAAAATTAATTACCAAATGACTAAATGGAAAAAGACAGTTATAATAACTGTGATTCATAATAAATTTTTGGCCTTTTTTTGGTCAATACTCAGATTCCTATTTCTTGGAACAAAACCGAATCTGTAAATTCTATAAACATTTTTTTTAAAAAAAGCTGGTGAAAGGCAAAAGAACAAGCAAGAATTTTTCAGAATACCATGAAGGAAAGTATTTCTCAACACTTCTAAGGTTGGTGGACTATTTAAAATATCTCATAAGCCCAAACTGAGGTCAGGTTTAGACTTTAGGTTATGGTAAATTAAGAAGAAGGGCCCTACACTCTCTTCTCTGCCACTTCTCAGATATCTAAAGTATCCTTAGAAAACATCTTTTGAGACATTACAAATTTTCAGCTGAGTGTTCATGTTCATATGAGCACACGAATTCAACAGCCCATGCTTGAACTTTAAAAACCAAGAGGCCCCTTATATCTCAGAACTTTTTATTTCCAGACTGTTTTATGGACTTGGTTATAAGAAAGGGATATTTCTACAGAATGGGAAGCAGAGGTGAGTATTAGCATTTCTGTATTCTCATCAAGCTCTTAATTTTCAAACTTGGGCCACAATCCCAGACTAATTTCTTTAGATATTTTTCTTCATGTGTTGTATTTTAATACTTCCACCCTAGCCCTCATCAGAGACAAGAGATCTTAATCTCAGGATGTATCTAAACCACAATTCTTATAAAATTTGTTTCTTTGATTTTGAAGCCTTTTCACTATCCATTTTAATATTTTCTCTGTATTAATATTCTCTTCTCCATTTTCTCTACATGCATTTCTATGATTATGTGTGTTTGTGGGTGGTGTTTGCAAGTCCTTTAAATGTGGCTGAGTAGCTGTGGCACTGTAATCCCTTGAATAAAAGACTCAGATTGTAATGTTTCTGCAGCTGGATACATGTTTCTAATGCTCGCTATTCCCTGATTTAAATGAGACAGCACATCAAGTAGCTTGAACTCCTGCAGATGGTGGGATATACACTAATTATTCGTAGGTTGTAGCTGAAGGTCTTGTCAGGAGGAATTCTGACATTTGGTTCTCAGTGTGACTTCTTCTGTACAGAAAATCAGTCAAAACTTTTCAGTTGTCTCTGCCTCACAAATGAAAGCAAAAGGTTTGACCTTGCCTTGGTATGTTCTGTGCAGGGCTGTTCTCAGCTGTGCTCATTACAGTCCCACTACACCTGGCTGGAGCTAGGGTTGCATTTGCACTTCAGAGAGGAAGCATACTGAGAAGACAGTGCAAGGGCACATCCTCAGAACACAGCACTGCAGCTGCCCCTTGGTGCAGAGATTTAGACCTGGCAAGGAAAGGTAGTCCAGTGCTGGTGTAAGAATAGGTATATGCTGAGATGCAGAGTCACATGCTTTCACCAGAAACCTGGTTTAAGGGACATGAAAGCATTTGTTTAGCACAAGAGACAAAAGGTCATTTGATTGAAGCCAGTAAACATATGCACTATGAAAATATTGAAAACGTACAAGCTAGGAGTGGTTTATCAAGAAAAATATTGTGTGTGGGAGGAAGACATTGTGGCCATCTTGTAAATAACCATAGCTAAAGATTCTTGAATTTACTTTGAAAAATCTGTATATTTGGGGCATGTATATGGCAGTTAGAACTATTATTCTTCAATCCTCTTCCAGTTCCATTGAGAATACTCTGATGCTCTTTTGATTTTGTTTGATTTACTCCTATTCAAATTCCTATTTGTGTTCCAGGACTATCCTTTCATATCAATTTAAATTCTTTGGGGTTTTATAGCTTAACTCCCTACTTACTCAAATTTAAATGTATTTCTTTAAGTGTTACTTTACATTAAAATGAGATGTGTAACTTCTAAGTATGAAGCCATCTTTTATAACATCAAACTTTTCTATGGATTAAAATTGTATATGAAGTTAAAATATAGAATCATAGTATCGTGAAGATTGAGAAAGACCTCTAAGATCACTGAGGTGTCCTGTCATTAACCCAGCACCACCATGTTCACTGCTAAACCATATTCCCAAGCGCCACATCCACATGCCTTTTGAACACTTACAGGATGATTCCATTACTTCCCAGGGCAGCCTATTTCAATGTCTGACCACTGTTTCAGTTTAAAAAAGCTTCCTAATATCCAATCTAAACTTTCCCTTGGACACCTTGAGCCAGTTTCCCCTCGTCCTGTCACTGGTTACCTGAGGAGAAGAAACAAACCCCACTTAGCTGCAGCCTCCTTTCAGGCAATTGTAGAGAGCAATAAAGTCTCTCCTCAGCCTCCTTTTCTCCAGGCTGAACAACGCCTTCAGCTGCTCTTCTTAAGACTTGTGCTCCAGACCATTCACCAGCATAATTTCCCTTCTTTGGACATGCTACATTAAGCTTTTGCAAGAATAGGTGGGGTTAAAATATGAAAAGTACTGTCAAAAAAGGAATAAAAGGTGACACACAGTTTTCACCTTTTGCTTTAGTGAGTGAAATATTTCAGTTGAACAAATTTTTTGACAGTCTATGAATATCCAAGCAGCAATGCCACACCTCGGTTTAAGGGGTTTTTTGGGCACTTATCATTAGACCTTAAATTGGGGCAGAAGAAAGAGTTGCATCAAATTAAAATGCTACTGACCTCCAGCTAAGACCAAACTGAGGATACAGAAGAAATGGAAACCATTATAATGTTCCAAACTACTGCAATTTTGTATATCATTGCATTAGAAGTTTTTTCTGTGGCATTTTTGATAGCAGAAAATTTCCTTAAGGTGCCCATGATCTTCTTTGTCCTTATTTTCAGGTATCCTACTGTTTGTACAGATGGTCCTGAAACCAATTTTATTCTTGTCTATGTCTTTACCTCATCTTAAACTGAAATGCATTGAGTCCTATTCCTTTTAGATTTTCATTGCAATCCTCCAGCCTTTTCTTTTTTTTTTGTAAGATCATATTTAATGATAACTCACAAATGAAAAGTTGCATTCATAGAGGTAATGTACATCCTCTCCTAGAGGAAAAAAATTCTTAAGTAAAAAAGTAATCCAGGAACATAGTCAGTTTGACCCTCTCTGTTCAAAATAATACGTGTGATGCAGAAAAATGCTCACTTTGAACAACTGGACTAAGAAAAGCAAATTTATTTCAAGTTTAATATTGTAATAATTTTTTCGTGTGTAATTTGAAACAGATCTGGATGTGAAAAGTCTGCTAAAATTACCTAATATATTTGTCTCTTTTTTTTTAACTTTCTCCTTTAAACTCCGTTTTGAGACAGAAGACACAATACTTTTTTTATTTCTAACACTGAACAAACTATTTTTTAGAATATTCATTTTCATCAGTGACTGTCACAGGACTCTACCCCGGCATAATATAAAAAATGGATTTTCTTGTTATGCTATAAATTATCCTGTATTTTTCTTGTTTACACTAATCCTCTTATGAAATAATATTTTAGGTTTCTACTTCAGTTGCTTCCTTTGCTGATGCCTTTACAATGATATTCTTCTGACATTTATCTTTTTCTTCGTTGTTGCTATGTCTATTTCACCTCATCTTCAAGCATTGTGGAAAATAACCTTTCCAAAACCTCTGAAGTATTTAATTCATTGTTAATTTATAATTAAGGACTAGTCTCTGGTCTTTCTACTGAAGCTACTCAATTTATTAAGTTATTAAATTTATTCTTTAGTTTTTGTTTGTTTTGCCAAAGAAAAATAATGGGAAGTGACTTTGCTGTAGAGAGAGCGAGATTATGATTGATGTAAAATGTAAAATGTATTCTTATTTCCTTTTGGAATTCTCATTAAATAAATCAGTAACCCATTGGTGGATTATTCAGTTCCAGACTCACTGTGCCATGTAGGCTGCTCACAGGGGTACAGGTGTGCTTTCAGACAGCATTGCACAAGTGTGGGTACGTTTTGACGACTGCTGTGAAGAAACACAGATTCTCACCTGCCATGTGGATCTCTAGCTAACAAGTCTATACAAGACAGTCCAGGCCTTTTCACATAGTGTTTCAGTTCTGTGGCTCCTGGAAGCACAGTACAGAGACTACTGAATCACTCTCTGTGTAGCCCTCTCTGGTGTGCCATGGCTGGATATGAGCCACAGCTAGCGAGCCCAGAAGACCCGGGCTGACTCTCCTCAGTCACACAAGTGCTCTGTTGCAGTTTCAGTGGCAGAGTTCCCTCAATAGAAGATACTTCAGGCACTGAGAATATGTCCTACCATATTCTGCTAAATTTTCCACCTGGTTCACTGCAAACCTAACAGGGATTTTTAGTCTGAAATATACCACTTTGTATCCAAGTTACATTTTATCAAAGTGGTGCGCACCGTGTTTAGTGCAGGTGTGTGATCGTGAGCCACTCTTGATTGAGTGAGACGGATTTTCTATGACTTAATACATCATGCGCTGCAATATTAAAATTTGTCAAGAATTCTCAGTAGCATATAGGCAGACATTCTGAACTAATATTTTACAGCTGGCACAAAAGAAACATATGTTCTGTGATCTTCCAGGAGATTTCTCTTTCATCTCTCCCTTGTCTAAAACTATAATTTTAGATCGAAAAGATGTGGTTGCACAGAAAAACAACTTTTCAAAGAGCATTTTTATTTTAATTTATTTGAGACATGAAAGGAAAAAGGCTATACTTTTTATTTGTTTATAAAGATCCAGGATATATTGCAAAAAAATAGCCAAGAAAAAAAATCTAACAATTACACCATTCTAAGGATGTATTAGTCTAGATAATTTCTGATGGCAGAAGGAGTGACAACATCTGTACTCTGACTAAAATAAACCTGAACAATTAGAAAGTGAATTCTGATGTGGTAAATGAGGCTTCAGCTATTGCAGGCACACATTCCCTTATTTTATCAGCAGATGCTGATGTTACAAAACCGTAACTAGCAATTGAGCACAGATGGTTATCTCTGTTCATCACAAAAGCTCAGAAGGGAATAAGCACTTAAATAGAGAGACCTCAGTCACCCCTCTCAGTAAGTTTCCTGTTCTGACTTTCAAACAATATGTCTCTTAACAGTTTTCCAATCACATGCAATCTGTGCATCCACAGGGGTAACCTCAGCTGCGCCCAGCACAGACCTGGCAGTAAAAGAAAGCTGACCTCACCTGGCTGAAGCACAGATATATGCTCTCCCACAACTGGATCTGCCTTGGGCTTGAGTTTTAATGTCCACCTAGCACTCTGGGCACAGCTTGCTCCCTCCTGTCTAAAAATCAGACCTTGGACAGAGTACTGTAGATGTTCAACCACTGCAATTTTTTTTTTTTTCTTTTCACACTGTCCTCACCGATTTCCCAGGTACCTAATGCAGTTCAGGCTGGCTGAAATAAAGAAATATTCCTAATGAAGTTTAAAATTCCTCAGCTTGAGATAAATTAAAAATACTTTGTTGTTATGTGGTTGAATCTGCTGAGCATGAAGCAAGGAGCACAACGGCAGTGTGGTGGCTGGGTAAAGTTATCTTTCCAGTATTCCAGGAACGATGATGAGATGAAGAGTAAATGTTGCTCAAATTAAACGTGGATTAACTCCATATACATTTAATTATACCACTGAACAGGTTTCCTCTGATCCTCTCCTTTAATGATGAAATAAAAGTAGTTGGAGCTAAAGTAGTTGTAAGATTCCCAGAAACCATTTGTGACCATATGATTTCTCTTTGCAGAGCAGTATGCTGTAACTTTAGTGGTCATGAGTACCTGGAATCAGAGCATGGCCAGTCCCTTGTCCTGTTGTGCAGAGCAACTTGTCTGTCATACAAATCTCCCCAAGTCATAGCACAACTCCTGCTCCAAAGAAGGGTGTCTATAACTAGCGAATGCAATTTCTCTGTCGTGGTGTTTAATTACAGAGTATGTTCTGATGAGCTTTGTAAGTGTTTATTCAGTTTATTAAAAAAAATTATATATCTAAATATATTATACGTGTATATTTATATAATCTTTGTAACATATGAGATGTTATGTATTATGTGATACATATTATTAAAATTGCATGGAAAAATTACAGTTTATCCTAAATTAGATGGAATGGAATATAGTGGTTTATGGTACATAAGTTGAGGGCTCTTAAAATTGGTACTGTCAGCAACTGCACAGCTGTGTGAACATAAAAAGTGTCTACAGCTTTTTTGAATAAATGTTTGAATAGCTCTGAACAGAAGTAATTTGGTCTCAGTACATTTGTTTAATGGTATTTTGTCCAGATTGTTAGTTTGTTTTTTTTTTTACTGTCAGTCATTTTCCTTACGTTATCTCTTTAAAATTCTTGGTTACAATGACTAAAGTAAAATCCCTGTATGTGAACAGATTGGTGAGTGTAAAGTACACATTATGCAAAAAGATAGTGGGCGTACTGTTGGTGTGGCTGTCTCTCTCTCTGCTTGCTTGAGTGCATTAGTCATGCAGAAAAACTGGTACAGGTCTATATGATTGCTATGCATGCAGTCAAACTAATACCAGAAACTGGAATAGGCTGATATGCTGTGGAAGATATTCAAATTGAGAACCAAAGGGGAATTTTCTCCAAAATAATAGTTTCTAGTGTCCATGAAACCGTTGGCAGAATTATCTAAGTATGAAAGAAGACCATATGCTAATATTGCTTGATTGACATTTAAATCAGGAAGAGTTGCTTGTTTCTGGAACAAGATGCTTGTAAACTAGTCATGAGGTAGGTAGTGCTGGGTGGTGGCATATACTAATGAAAGGCCTTTGTAATATCTTTTATGATTAGCATATTAAATACACTATTGCCCTAATGTCTTCCCCTTATTTAAATAGGTCACTGGTGGAAACTAGAACAGAGAACCATGCAAATCAAAAGGAGCTTTGTGATCCACGTCTGAGTGTCCAATTACTGGCCTCAAGCTGCTTGCATCTTAGCTGCTCATAGATTCTGTTAGGCCTTATTCAGTATGTTTTTAGACTGCATAAGCGAAAAAAATTGGCCTAGTTAGATTATCCGCATTATCCAGAGGATATTATGTTATGTGCAATAATATTGTAGTATCTGTAGAGGAGGACTGGAGGATAAAGACTAGTGCTGAAGGTATCCACCAGCTAAATTCAACATCTTCCCCAGGCTGAGATATTTTAAATATCACTACCTTTTTCAAGAAGTTTAACCATCAGGCTGTATGTTTTTTCTGCTGGGAATATTCTCCTAGGAACTCTGTGGTCATTCTATGTAGCATTATTTTCTTTCTGCCACAAACATTTGTAAGACAAATACCTGCTGAATCTGTATGGCTCACTACCTCAGCACACCATGCCTTGAAACAGTGTGCTGAGGTGCCTTGAAAAAGAAGGAATGATCAGTGTCATTTTTCAAAGAGGGTAATAAAGGACTATGTTCTGAAAGACAAACTTTCAGCCTGAGGTATCTGAGAATGGAGATATCTCAAATACCTCTACCACTCTCGAACACAGTGCTGGATTTAGGACACTTCTAGTGATTTAGTGATCCCAGTTGAAATGTGCTAACCTATATTGCCATGCTTTGTGTTCTTATTTCTTCAAAATTTATTCTAAAACATTTGATTTTCCACTTACTGTAAGAAAATTTGAAAATTCATGCTTTTTCTTCAGCTTTTGAATGCTTAGAGTATAAGTAGCAAAGAGCTTAGCTGATATTCCAAGAAAATAATATAAGTGGAGTCTTAGTAACTACAAGAACCTACAGGAATTTTCAGATCAATAAAGTGAAAATTTGGTTTTAATTCAATAGGAATAATGTACAAGTTATCACATGACATCTGAGCCATAGTATCTGTGTGTATCCTTTTTTCCTGCAGCAAACAAAGGATAATGCAATTTGGTTGAATTTTCCCTTTTTTATGCATTAAGAACAAGTATGCTGATAGGTAGAACATGTCAGCCCAAACTTGATTGGAAATCTGAGTTCATGGAAGTTTGTGAACTGCAGTTCTGACCAACATAAACTTAAGAGAAAGGAAACCATAATAGTTCCAAAAGATAAGAAATGTGAAGTCTCATTTTATGGGGAAAAAAAAAGAAAACCCTTAAAAAAACTTGAGTTCTGTGCGGAAGAAATTAAATGACCAAAAATAATCCCCAAGTTTTAATTTACAATCTAATATCTGCCACTAATTTTTTAGCTCTTAGATTTCTTTTTTGGTTTTTTTTTTATATCCCCTCCTCATATGTAGGATTTACCTTGTTAGTAGATACTTTTCCATTTTGTTGCCTCCAGGCCTTGTCACATTGAACTTTTCAGCAGCATTTGGAGATGATTTTATCCTACCATGCAGTTGCTACTGATCCAGTTTTGATTTTTCTTTCAGAATTTCTTTAAGGGGTATTATCACTAAAAATACTTTGTGGGAATACCTGAAACTCTTGATTCAGGTAAAGAATGCAATTTTAAGTGACTTCATTGATCAAAATAAAAAAAAACCTAGTACACTATAAGGTCCCTTTGCTGGATGTAGCTAGAGAAGGTTTTCATTATTTGCAGATAAACAGAAACAGATGTCTGCAATAAACTGTGGCCAATTTTAGAACTTCTCAAATGGGCAAAAAATATTAAATTAAGAGTTGACAAAATAATCTTAAACATTTTTACTGGTGTTGACTTTATTGATCACCATATATAGAAGTGTGGCTATGCAACTTTAAAGAATACTGCTGACCTCAGCTCCTCAGGCATGTAATGAAAGGTTTCAGTAGTGTCTAAAGGATATTAAATGAGCTCTAAATTACAAGGTGAGTTGAAATATGCTAGAGAAGACTGACATTGCTTCACTGTCTCAGGAAATACAACGTGCTCTACTCTGAACAGATTTACTCATGTATAGCAAGAAGAATCAAGCAAAGAATGTTTAGCTTCACTGGATGAAATGGCTGAGAAAGTATCTCAGTGTAGGGAAGGGCTGTACCATGCATGCTTCACCTCTTTTAAAGTTAGTGGAGTGGTTTTGCTTTGATAATATAACAAGAACTTCAATGCACAGTAACACCAAATATGTTATTTGTTATAACGTTATTTACAAATGGATGACATAAAACACTCACCATAAACACAAAGTTTTGAGAATTTTTTTTTAATGAATGGAAATGATAAGTATAGTATCACAGAATCAAAGACCTTTAAGATCATTGAGTCTATGTGTTAAAGTGTCACAAGTTGTTAGGATCTTCAGCCTGGGCAACACAGGCTTGATTTCCTGCTTTCTTGAAAGCTCTCAGTAAAATTGTTTTCCCCATTTTTCTTCCTCTTAAATAAAATAGTTGCAAAGTCAAGTACAGTAATGAAGACAAGCAGAATGTGTCTGGAAAGAAAAAATCATTACTTTAAATATAAAAATGTAAAAATATAGAATATGTGCTGTTAACTGGAGTCTGACATCTACAACTACTACCTTCATAAATTTTCCAAGAAATGAAAGCACCTCTCCTAAAGAGAAGTCACCTTGATCATTACTTTCCTGAAGTGACTGTGGCAAAGGGAACAAAGAGTACATTGAAAAAACAGTGGTTACCAAAACAGAGTGCACAAGTAGGAACTGAAAGAACAAAACACAGAATTTGGGGCAATCGCAAGGGCTGACTCATTTTCCAAAAATATGTGCATGCTATGTAATAAAACCCAACAGATGCATCACCACCTAGAATGAGTATAAACAAAGCACTACTTCATACATAGAATATTCATATAAACAGTATAAACAAAGCACTACTTCATATTTTTTAGATAATTTAGATAATTTTAGAAATCAGATATTCATGGTTATTGCTTCATCAAAAGTTAAATCCAACAATTAATTACTAGACTGATGACCTGACATACTTTATAAGTAACTAAAAGAAAATAACAGAGTAGTACAAAAACAGTGAGTACAGCACTGAGATTTTTGTTTTGGCTTCCACTCATCTGCCTTTCTCCATTCATATCTCATTGTCTCCAATCTTACCCAGACAACTGCATTTCTCCATTACTGAGTTTATACTTTGAACTTATAGTGCTGCAGATGACAGTACTATTGATCAAAGGACTGCTCAAGCCTGAAATGATATCTAGGGGAAAGAAAAATAAGATTTGCTTTAAGTGTAGACATGAAATCACAGAAAACAGCAATGAATGTTCGTATAAGGCAGTATCATCCATGCTTAAGAATACGTCTCTTGCTTAACACTGGGGGCCAATCAGTGAATAATTTGTGGAGAATTAAGAAAACAAGGAAAGAAATTCCATAACTTAAATACTTGAGATATTATGACTTGAGGTTGCCGACAAACTGACCAGAAATAGCAGACTGGAAAATTCTGGTTTATGTATATCAGAACCAGGTTCCTATCATGGTGTTTTCTTAATAATGTTTTGAATCTCAATTCCAGTAATTAAGATAAAAAAGAGATTTTTCTTGGTTTATATAGTGACGGTGCTTAATTGTATCATTAAAGCTTATGTGATACACTCTTTTTTGTTCTTATTTTAATGATTTTAGCTTCTGACCTGTGACCTAAGCACTAAAAAATTGAAAGACATTTTGATGGATATATTAAGAAATATTCTTATATCATGTTTGACCAACTTGATGAATGAATATATACTTATATATAATGAAATTACTTACATTGAAATTACTCCTTTGATAGATGAAGGGAAAGCGAAGGATATTATCTTCCTCACCTTCAGTAAGGTTTTCAACACTGTTTTTCATAAGATCCTCATAGAGGGGTTGATGAAGTATGGGCTAGATGTACAGTCAGTGAGGTGAAGTGAAAACTGGCTGGATGACCACATCCAGGGGGTGGTGATTAATATCAAGTCTAGCTGGAGGCCAGTAGTGGACCAACGAACAATGCAGGGTCTTGTCCTGTTCAGCTCTTCTTTAATGACCTGGATGGTGGGACTGAGAGTACTGTTGGCAAGTGAGCAAGTGACACAAAACTGAGCAGAGCAGGTGATACACCAGAAGGCTGTGCTACTGTTCAAAGGCACCTTGACATGCTGCAGAAATGGGCTGAAAGGAGTGTGATGATATTCAACAAAGTGCAAAGCCTTTTATCTGGGGATGAAAAAGACTGTGCACCAGCAGATGCTGGGACCACTCCATTGGAAAGCGAGACCTGGGAGTAGAAAAGGACTTAGGCATTACAGTAGAGCCAGAAATGCACCCTTGCAGCAAAAAGGCTAGTGGTGTTCCAGGCTGAATTAGGGAAAGCTTTGTCAGCAAGTCTGAGGAGGTGATCCTTCTCCCTGATTTTGGTACTGTTGAGGCCATACCTGTAATACCGTCTCCTATTCTGGAGTCTCCAATAAAAGAGACAGGCATATAATGAAAGAGTCCTGTGAAAAACCACTAAAAGTATTAGGGAAGTGAAGCACCATTTCTGTGTGGAAAGGTTGAGAAATCTGGGACTGTTCAGCCTGAGAAGAGAAGGCTTTGAGAGAGCTCATCTGTGTGTGCAAATTCCTGAGGGAAGGGTGCAAAGGAGACCAAGCCAGGCTCTTTTCAGTGGTGCCCACTAACAGGACCAGAGGCAATGGGCACAAACTGAAACACCGGGTGTTCTGTCTGAACATTCCAAAACACTTTTTTTTACTATGAGGTTGATGGTGCACTGGCACAGGCTGCCCAGGGTGGTTATGGAATCTCCTTCCTTGGAGACATTCAAATGCCTGAGCAGTTGGCTATGAGTAGCACTGCTTGGGCAGGGAGGCTGGACCAGGTGTCCCTCAGAGGCTGCTTCCAATCTCAACCATTCTGTGATTGACTCTCATCTGATAGATATGGGGTTTTGAACTGGCCTTCAAAAGTACCTTGACATTTATTAGATCCTTATTAGATTTTTTTAATGAGTTCTTCAGCTAGCCCTCTACAGGAATGCTACTAGAATATCCATAGATTTTTCTCAACTTTTTTTCTCTGTTAGGTTTTCAAACCAGTGCTGCCTGTTTCTGAACTACCTGGGCTGATGTCTAAACCATATTTTTACTACTTATTACAAGTAACATGGTTAGAAAAGATTAGTGACTAAACGTCAGTGTGGAAAATTGAGCAGTACAGACCCTGTCTCACAGTTCTTTGTGCCACAGAATTGGTCAGCCTATGATTTATTTTTCTTACAAGAAAAGTGACATAAATGGAAACAATAAATCACTCTAATAATCAAAGTGTAATAAAACTGTGAGATGGAAAAACCATTGCCTGCTGGTGGATATAATACTGTGCACTGAGTCAGAGTACCAAGTGTCTTTCTTTCATGAAGAGTCAATTGAAAAATATACGATAGAAAAATAGACAGGACAGATAGACCTTAAAATCTCCTTATTTTTCAACAGAAGAGCACAGCTTTCCTCTTTTCTTATTTTCTGCTCTTATGTGAACAAAATCTCACAATTCTCTTAAAGCCAATTACCCATACTGTCAGGTCACATCTTGCTTATGCTCCATTCCTGGAATGTGTTTGAATTATTCTCTCTTTCAAGAACTTGTATGAGCCTGCTCAAGTAAATATATTGAAGGACAGTATAGATGAATCTGATATTATATGTCTTGCTCAAAATGTACAAAGGGAAATGGTTGGTAGTGTCATATATTTGTTACATGTATTAGTTTCAACTTAACATAGGTTAAGACTAACTCTTTTATCAAGACTGTCCTGATGGATTTTATTAAATATGTCATGGTCTAGGAATGGTATTCTCCAATTTAGTAATCCCACTAAAATCATGCCACTATTTGCTCTCTCTCCTTCAATTGACAGCACAAAAGGGAAAGATCACAGTTTGAGATAAGAACAATTTACTGGAAATAACAATGAGATAAGAAAATGATCAGTAACAGCTACAACATTAATAACAAGAGGCATAAGACAAAGTATTATATACATGGAAAATCTGTGAAAATGTGACCGGCTCTTCTCCACCACATGTTGTCCCCATCAGAAGGAATTCCCTTCTCTTCTGAAGGGAGAGCTCCTCACTTCCACCCCTGGCAATTACTTGAGGTGGTACAGAGTAACCTCCACGGCCACTGGACTAGTTGGCTACTAGCACACTATTTCCATGTATCTGGATGTATTCTCTCCGAATATGAGACTGATGGTTTTGATTTCTTATTTGTTCTTTAATCAGCCTTGAGTCCTCCGAAGGACATGTTCTTCTAGCTATTACTTCCATGTTCTGCTTCTCTGTGTCATGAGCTGGCTTATTCATACCCCAGTTATCAGGAAGGGGATTCTTCAGGGGTTTGATCTAATGCCCTTTCCAAAAGACTATCCAGGCAAACATGCTTCCTCATCTGAGAAGGGGAAACGCAAATGCACTTAGATTGTTGTTGCTTAAATATTTTGCATGAAACTGGGCAATACTAGAATCAGTAATATTATCCTTCATACAAAGGAAAAGACAGCCAGACATGGAACATGTTCATGTGCTAGTAATGGCATTCATTTTCCTGAATGTATGTGTGTGAAACATAATCATATTTATGAAAACATGCTTTCTGATTCATAAATTAAATATTGCAGTCATCTTTCAGACCACATATATATTCATTGGTAGCTTTACTAGCTTGTTACCTGTTAGATTTCATTATGAATTGCAAAGATGGCATGTATAACTGAAATTTAAAAGATCCAAAATTAAGTCAATGCTGAAATTTATAAAAGGTACAGATGCTGTGACCACTTAAAGTATTGTGTCACTGTGATAAGAATTTGAAGTCCTCTACACACAGGAATACTGACAGTACTCAAGAACTATTTATCCCCCTGTCTCTTCAGAGAGCAGCCATCATACACATCAGTCACTTCTTCCAAAATGTTTGGGCTACGCAGACACTGAAAACACTTTTATTAGTGCCATTCAGCTTCATCACCAGCCCTTATTTTCTTTATTATGTTCAGGAGCCTGACACTTAAAAGTCACGTAAACACTTTTTTTCACTTGCAGTATCTTCTGCAGAAACATTTGTTTGGGTGATGTTAGTCACAATTTGCTATTTACTGTAGCATTTAGCACAATTAGACACCTTATGTCCATAATTATCTATTCTTTTGCGCTAATAAACTTGCCAGACTTTGTGGTGACAGGGAAGAGAGGGACACCCTAGAATGGTCTGCAAAATGTCAAATTGTATATAATTTTACAGTTTATGTTATCCTACTTGGCAATCATAAACATAAAACGTGGAAATAAATATTAACTTTTTCTAAGAAATTGAACATTTCTGCTTTTTAAATTAGAAAACATATATGCAAAATAAAAATATCAGATTGACCAAACTTCTCAAAAGTGTACTTTATAATGAAAATTTGATTTTGAAGCTTCCTTAGTTGTATATATGAGAATCTCATTAATTTTAACTAATTAATATTACTAATTAAACCAGCCTTAAAATAACAAAATCAGACATACAAACACAAACTCATTGACAAAAGAGGTTGTCACTTTTAAACTTAATAAATCCAACTTTTCTTTTAAGTCTTTATTTCTTCCTTTGGACTAGAGGTTTTTCATTTCCAACTTGCAAAAGACCCTTAGTTTTTGTCTGCCAGTAAGCATTTTATTTTAATACTTTAGTTGTGCTCAGTAATTCACTTGATAGCTAAACTATTTTGAATTTTGAAAAGCAAAATAGATATAAAAAATCAGTTCCAGTTTCTTCTTGTGATAGTTTCCAAGACAACTAGACAAGATGGGGAAGTTGAATACAGTTTTAAATGCTTTAGATGTGCCAAACTGCAGAAAGAAATTGAATTATTTTTTCATAGTGAAAGGAATGGAATACAATAGAAACAATACTAAATTTCCAGAATCTCCAGTGTCTTCAAGAAAGTCAAAGCAGTAAAATTATTCCACTGTTCAGCTCAAGCCATAAGAACATAGCTTTCCATGAGGGCACTAGTTTTGGAACAAGCTTCTTCTTCCAGCATAATTGAAAAATACCTAGTAGTGTGCTTAAACTAAACTGAAAATAAGAAAGAACCCCTTCAACTTTATATCACATGAATTTATCCACTTAATTTCAGACATTGAATAGTAACGGAAGGTCCCAGGGTACGCAAATGGAAACAAAAGCAGTCAAAATGTTTTTTCTTATGAAAACATAAAAACATGTTTAGATATTATTTAAATCTATGTATCGATGCAATTAAAAAAATTAAAACTATAATATATTTCCTTTGTGTAATTTCAGTTACTGATCTTCAGCACAGAAAGATAAGCCCATCCATACAAAAAATGCCCTGCAATAACTAATTATTTAGTTTGTGTACAGCTTTCAAAGTTTAATTTTCTTTTTTCTAATTTCATACTATAATGATAAAAAAATTGTTGTTTGTTTGTTTATTTTTCTTAATTATATAAACCTGTTGGTGGTTTGGAATTTGCTTTATATGCAGAAATACTGAGAGACCAAGCATCACTCCTTTGCTTTCTGGATGAGTTTCAAACCTAGACTTTTCTTATTAAGAACCTGAGTGGAGCAGATGTATGACTGTAGGTTTTTCAGTTCTGATATTATCCTATCCTGTTTCAACAAAGTTTTCTTCCAGAAAATGTGCCAAACAGTTTTAATCATGCATTACATTTGGCTTCCTGTAGAAAATCACCTCTTTTTTGGTGTTGTGGTTTTTTGTTATTTTTTTTTTTTTTTTCCTGTGGGGCAATGTAATTGACCTGAAAATGTCAGCTGAACAATATGGTATCACCTGTAGGTAACAAGTGTAACAAATCTTAGCAGGTGCCAAAAGTCTACTTTAATCAGAAGCAAGTAGGTGTCTCTTGCGTTTGGGAAACTGCCCATTTTTTATTTAAATATTCTTAGCTTTTGAAATATGATCTTAAATGCCTCCAAAGCAAAGTCTGAAGCAAAACAACCAGCCTCACAAATTATCTTCAAAAATTTTGGAGAGCAATCAAGTATTCTTGAGTATAATTTCATTTACTTTTCAGTTGAAATGAAGTGATAAGTTTCAGCAGACAAAAATATATCTTTTAAACTTTTGGTTTTTTAAGGAGTAAATATTGATCTACTTTCCTGGCTGTAGACTTGGAAGCGGTAAGAGATAAACTGCAGTGGCTGAAACTTTATCAACTATTAATTGTATTCTAGTAATCCAACCATAGTATAAAAATATACTTGGCCTAAACGTTACTTAAATCCCTATTTCCACAGGAAACAAGGAATCTTCCAATTTCAGTTATTTATTTCACGTTCTTTAAAATCCACCCCAGACTGGCACAAGACCAGATCCAGCAATTAAGGTAAAAGGCGGGTGTGAACTATGTGGAAGATGGTAGAAATTTTAAATCTGTTTGTTCTTGGTCCACTGTGTGTGTGCCATTTCCTGTATGCTTTGTTTAAGAAGGTGTGGCTGGGTGGTGGGAAGAAGGGCTGCCAGGTTGTGTGTTCCTGCTGTGGGTGGGCACGGCAAAGTCTCCTGGAGACAGGGAAAAAATACCATGAGAACATGTGAGTATGCTCAGCTAGGAAAAAGTTCTGCAGTGCAGACAGAAAACTAAGAGACATAGCAGGGAAGGATTCTCTATCTTGAGAGAAGCCTTCAAAAAGGAGATGCAACAAATACCAGAAGCAATTAAAAGATTAACTGCAAAAGGGACAAAGACACAGTAGCTATAGAGAGAGGGGAAGAAAGAAGGAAGGAAGTTGGGGTAAATCCTTTCAAGTCTTCAATCTTGTCCCACTCAGTTCTTTATTTTGTTTTCTATTTATGTGATGTAGCTTAATATGTGTTATTTTCTACAGAAAAACAGTCATACAGGAGCTAACACAGGTGCTTTGTTGGTAGACCATGCACTGTATAATTAGACTCTCATATTGTGCATATCTCCAAAAATCAATAGTAACAGGTTGTAACAGTAACAAGGCATAGAATCCAAGCTCATGTCCCAAAAAGACATCCAATCTCCCCTTGATTTGCAGCTTTCACAGAGCATCAGTAAAGTTCTGGAAAGTACAGAGCAACCAATGCGGTCTGAAGGATAAATGTGAAAGCTTATGCTAAGTTACCTGAAGTGACCCCTGCTGGGTTTTTCTTTGCTTCCCGCAGGTCTCACTGGCTCTGGAAATGCTTTATCCACCTTGGAATGAAGCATAAGCGTTCTGAGAAAAATGTCATTATTCTTTATCCCATCAATTTGAGGGCATTTCAGAGAATCTCACTGTGAAAACATTCGCATGGCAGTAAGACATTTTTCTCCTGGAATAAGCCTATTAAAAAAACTCAGAAATTTTGATAAGTCTGAAATATGTAGTTTATTCTTGTCTTGATGTTCTCACACTTCAATACCAAAGACTCAACAAGGAAATAGGTTGCCAACATGCAAAATATATTTCATATATATATATATATGGAGATATAGGAGGCTAATTGGTGCTCTAAAGCACTGAAAATGTGGCTAATGCACACTTTCTGCTAAAGAAGAATGCTTAGGAACTACATTAGGAAAGGGTTACAAATATAGTTGCACTCCACTAATTCTAATTCTTTCCTTCCTGTTCAGTATTGCATTGTTTATCTGATGAATATTTCAAAGGGACAAACCGTTCATCTTAATTTCCATTCATCAAAAGATGAATAAGGTTAGAAAAATTGTTAGCTTTTTAACATTATTTATGCAATTATTGCATTATTGAAATAAAATTAATAAAGAGATAGTTTGACTTCTACTTTTACATTTTATTACTAATTCATTTTCATTTGTTCAGATTTCTCCTACTGATATATAATGAAAGAATTGTGTTAATGGAGAGTTTAGTGAAAAAACTAATTGTGTCATTAGTCCAAACTGCAGTTATTGCTACTATTTTCCCACTGAATTTAAAAATGAATATAGGTATGTACGTTTCAGGTATTTTCATGCTTTACTAAATGCAGGTGTAGTATGATCCCAGAAAATTGCTGTACATGTATCAATATCCATATCATAAGGATTAATCAGTAAAACTAAAATAATTGGAGAATAATATCTGAGAAATTAAAGTAATATGGAAGAGATAGGCCAGAGATGAAAAACTGTAACTAAACCATTAGTAATCCTCTAATTCAGTAGATGTTTAAAATTAAGGCAAATCATACTTAGCCTTTAAAGCAACTGTTTCTTTATCAGTTTTAAGTACTGTTATCAAGCCATAGCATGAAAGTGTGGAAAAACATATCAGAGAGCACCTAGAAATCATGAGAAAAATCTATTGATTCTGAATTTTTAAATTCCATGGAAGTATGCAAATGAGAATGTACTTTATTTCACTCCAACATACCAAGCATCTGTTACTGGTACTTGAAGAAATGACTTATCAAATCTATTTTAACCGAGAGAACATTTGGTATTTCTGATTGCCACTGAGTCCCAAAGCTTTCAAAGTCACAGTCATGACCCTAACTTGGTTAGAGGCTGCTGCTAATAACACCAACGTTGTGCGTTTGGCCCCTGTATAAGCCCTTCACTTAAGAGCTGGACTTAATGATCCTTGTGGGTACCTTCCAACTCAGAATGTTCTGTGATTCTGTGATGGTTTTTTCATCCTTGTTTTTGTCCTGTGAAGAGAATAGTTTTAGAAAATAACTTCTCTGTTTCTGCAACTTTCCAAAGTTCTAGATACACCAAAGCAGATCTATAAATTTGCTTAAACTCTGATTTTTCTGGTTCTGAAGATATAATTCTTCTCTGCTGTTGAATAATACATTTTGGAAACTAATGTAATACAGACTGATTTTACAAAATAAAATTTTACAGCAAAATGCTAAAAGAATATGAGAAAAAAATAGAGTTAATTATGCCTGTGATTATCAATCTGACAGTTTCTTGGAGAAGAAAACAACATTGGAATATTACAGCACATCTAACAAGCCAGTACACATGCTTTTCATTTTTCTTTTGAAGGTCTTTATTTTGGGCTTGTTTGTTTGAATAGTTTACAATTTAGAAAGGCAGCTGTATGATACTATGGCTCATTTCTCAGTTACATGGATTTACCTGGCAGTTTCCACTGACTAGATTTTAAAGTACTGGTACACAAGGAGTCAAGGAGAGAGGGAAACATGGAGGTCTTACTTAGGAATTGCAAGTGGTTGTGTAGAGCCTTGATATTTAATTGAGCAAAGCAAAGTTCCTGAGATGAACCTGCATTGCAAAAACTCTGCAATGCAGAGTCCTGTCTCTTAAACACCAGCTTTCTGTAGTAACATCCCAGCTCCTCTGGAAAAGAAATTGTTTCAACATGAATTTTCAGTGCATCTTTTGATATGTATACTATTTTTTGACAAATAAAAGATTATTTATGGAATCTTCAGGCAAAGTATTTGTTATCCTCCAAAACATAACCAAAGCAAAATCTTAAAACTCTGAGCAATTTCAAAGTATTGGATCCTCAGTGTGAGTTTGAAATGTTTTAATAATAAAAACAATTCTGAATGTTCCCTGATTTGTGTGCAGATATTTGGGATACTAAGTTTCATTACAGATTACTTTAATAAAAATAATCCATATGTAATATCACCATTTTAAAATTAAAAGTAGAGAAATGTTTAATGAAACTGTAATTTAAATAATATTTATTACAGGGATATAGTTCAGTATAAATGTTCTCTGTTTTATGATATCAAGAGATTATCAAAACCTGCATAAATAATTATCAGATGCATTTTACCCTTTAAGCAATGCTTACATAAGTTTTGTCTTCAGCTAGGATTATGGCTCTATTAAAAACTGCCTGCCTGAGCGGTTCTATAAAAATGCTGCAGAGATGAATCTGTAACATTATATGATATCAACTACATTATCATAAAGAAGCAGTAAGGAGTAAATAGATAGAATGATAGCCTACCATGTGAACCACACAATCAGCTTAGAAAGGACCCTAAGAAACCAATACTCATCTGGGTCATTCTTTTCCAAGGGCTAGATTTTTCATGGAAATTAATTTCCAAGTTCTAAATCACTCAAATGAAAGTGCTTTATCCTCTCCAACTGGGACTTCTATTATATCCCCACATTCATTTGTTGTCATGCTCAGCCCAAATTTACTTTTTCTTAGTTTCATACCATTATTCTCAGTTATTCTGACAGTTTATAACAGTGAACTTTATGAAATAGTTCCAAGATATGTTTAAAAGAAAGAATAAACTTTTTTATGTGCCCGTGCTAAAAATGCCAATCTACAGAACTGCCCACTATTGCCGTACAAAAGATCTGTGAAATACTCTTTTTAAATGTTAAATTGCTTGATGACAAGATGTCTGCCTGCAGCTTCACACACAAATACATATGCTTACATACTTCTAGGTAATTTTAGAAGTCCAAGTATCCTTACTACCTCATAATTTTAATCTAAGTACAGCTTTCTTCAAAGAACTTATGAAAATACACACCTACAGATAGAAAAGAATTTTAAAAATTTACATTTTTCTTTGCAATGGAACAAAAAATATGAAATCCTAGTCCTCCCTTGTTCATATCTAAGCTCATTTGGTGAAAATGGAAGTGAATATTGTTTACTGTCTCTTTGTGGTGCTTAAGCAGTATACAGAAGTCAGTGAGAACAGTAAAGAATATGCCAGAAAAATCACTGGCATAGAAAAACATGGACAGTTATTGAATGTTTGCTGAGTTCAGAAGATACCTGGGATTGTTTTGTTATGCTGTGGCTAGAAATAGAGGCAAAGCCAGTTTACTGCAATTATTTGATGCCTGGTCTTACAAAAACATGGAATGTGACTTGCAGTTCATTGGGCCTAATGTGCTTTATTTTTCCTTTTAAGTATCTGTTTAGTATAAAAAGCTTTTGATATTTATGTTATGCAGAGTGATTTATTTCTCTTGCACTCTTTCCTGTTGTACATGTGATTTGAATTTGGGTGGAATCCTTGGGTGCAATTCCAAACTTGAAATTAGTTAAGCCAAACTTCCTATTAATTTGCAAAACCCGAAGTTTGTTGCATGAAAACACATTTAATCAATTATACAGTTCTATGTTAATACAATAGCATTATAATTGTATAACTAAACTCTAAACAAGAAGAGTATTACATATTTGAAGAAGGAATTTTGATGTTCAAGTTTAAATTGGAAGATTTTTTGAATCCAAGAGAGCTAAATGTGATTTGTGAGTGACATACACACTGTTTGAAAAGAGACAGGGTAGACTAAAGTATTTCACATAATTGCCTTTTATTTTTGTGGTAATCTTGTAAGAGGAAGAAGTCATACTTTCTCAAAACTGAGTTGAAGTTAATAAACAACAAATGATAATAGTGATTTCTTATTTAGAATGAAAGAAAAAAGTAAAATTTGCAAGAAATTAATCTCTAAAATAATGAACTAATGAAGAGAATGTGTCAGCATAACACATGCTTAACTATAACCTTCAGCATAAATTTGTAATTTTGTAGAGGCTTAACTTTCATTCTCCGCTGTATCTAGATTCCTTTTAAATTGCCATCAAGAGTGGAGCAAAGATGATATTAGTCCTAGCTAGCTTCTCTCTTTTGACATAGTGCAATATCTTACAAAGCATTTGAGCTGTGCCCAAATGTGCCCAACCTTGGACAATATTTAAAAGCTACGAAAAATCAGATTAGAATATGGGTATAAACATGCTAAAGCCTGCACATCCAAACTTTCGCTCCTTGAATAATGCTGAAGAAAAATTTAAAAAGCAGCAGGTGTTTAGAAGAACACAACACAAAACCATGAAGGTCACACACACTGCTTCCTGCTCTCTCCCCTCCCCCTGAAAAAAAACCCAAGAAATAGCAGCCATCTCTAGTTTTCCCCTGGTAGGCTTGCAATTTAGGAACCGAAAATGTTGACTGCTCATCTTGTGTAATCTTCAGTGTTTTAGAATCAATATAGCTTGCAGAATTCTTTACTGAAAAAGTAGTTCAGATAAGTTGTCATTGCCTCTGGAGCATTCAGTTGACCAAGCTACTTCTATCTTGATACATCTTTCTTCTAAATTAACCATTCAGGTTCTGGACTCAAGAATGGGTCAGTTTGATCTTTCATCAGAAGAAAAATTTGAAAATTCTGTTAACTGCTTTTGCTCCTATTTCTTGCAGACTACTTCTTATTACAACAATGGCAAAAATTACCATAAGAGGTAGAGTTTTGCCCTTGCTCGTCCTTAATACATCAGCTGTGTTAGATGATTCTACATTTCTGAGGCTTTTTTGATCACAGGCATGATCATTTCTTACAACGTCAGAATTTCTGTAGGACCACAGCTCTTTCAAGGCACAAAAAGTTTTAAAGAGCAAGCTACTTTCATTTCAGTTGAGCAAGAAATCTTTTTGCCCTCAGCAGCAAAGGTGAATCATCAAGCTATCTATTAGATGTTAACATATATGCCTCTACAGGTAAAGTAAATTAAAACTAATGCATGCCACGAATAACTCAAGGGCTCTTTTCACTTACAACTTTGCTCTAAAAAATAAGTGAGGGCTGAAACAAAAGCAGATTGATTAAATTCCACCTCAACAAGGGTTGTTTGCTCAATGTTTAAGGAAATGTGGGGCTGTGCAGGCTAACAGAGAAGGCTCAGCTATGTCTGTTTTGGAGCTAGAGTACACTTCAATCCACAGACCTCTGGTGGCTCTCACAACACACAAGTTAGGCACTGGGACTTTTTCTTCTTCAGCCCCTTCTTTAGGCAAGACAAATATTCCTACATGATGCTGTTTCTGCTGCAGCAGTGTCAAAAGCTCAGAGCCCTAGAAATGGTTCATGTAGCCAGAGATGAGGACACCAGGTTAAGACAGCCACAGAATCAATTTAGTATGTCGAATTATATGAGCAAGAGAGAAGAGCTCTCAAAAATATAATAGAATAGGTATATCATGACCTGGATGTACCTGAACGTGGGCACACACTTGGGTTTGAGTTTTATTTATGGCTGAATTACTTAATTCTTTATTTGTTTTTATGTTGAACATAAGATTAATAGCCAGTAGGACGAAATAATTTAGTGTTGTTCTGAATGAATCTTTAATGTTATAATCACAGAACTCAAGGCTGAAAGGGATTTCAGAATGTGATATGCAATTAGACCAGGTCATTCTGGGCATTGTCTAGTTTAACCCTATTCGTGTTACCATCTCAGTGCACATGGAGCAAAAGTCAAATAAACTTTATATAATCTCCTGTTTAAAGGGTTTTTCTGCCTATGAATTACCCTTGCCTTCGAAGCAACAGCAAGTGGGTGTAGTAAAATACAACAAAACTAATGTTATTGCTTCTGATGTTGGTATTTATATAGGTGCAGTGCAGATGGTGTAGGCAATGGGATTGTTTTTCAGCTACATTCACATTACATTCTAAGATTTTTATCCTACTAAAAATATTTGTTTACTTAAAATGTACCAGATTCAAAATTCACAGGAAGTGACTCTACTGTTTTAAATATACTCTTTTAGTGATGTTTTAGATAATCTAAGCAGGGATATATAAACCCAGATACAGGTTTATTATCGCTGTCTTCTGCTACAGGTCATATTGTCCTCTGGACTTCCCAAATATCCTACAAGGCTATCCTAGGATAGCCATGATTATGTCTGCATAGGAAGCTGAATTCCTCCATTGTTTTTAAGGATTAACCCCCAGCAGGCAGTCAAGACCCTCACTCACTCCCCACAAGCGGAATGGGAGAAAGAATCGGAAGGATAAAAACATGAAAATTTCTGGTTTGAGATAAAAGCCCCTTATGGAAAACAAAAGCTGTTTGCAGAAGCATTACAAAGGAATTCATTTACTGCTTCCCGTGGTCATATAGGTGTTTAGCCATCTCTGGGAAAGCAAGGTTCCATGACACATAACCATTACTTGGGAAGGCAAACACCATTGACCCTATGTCCCCTCCATATTTCCCACAGCTTTTGTTTTTGAGCATAACATCATATGTTATGGAATATCTTTTTGGTCAGCTGGGGTCAGCTACCCCAGCTGTGTCCTCTTCCAGCTTCTAGTGCACCCTCATCCCCCTTGCTTGTAGGGCCATGTGAGGGGCAGAAAAGACCTTGATGCTGTGTGAGCTGTGCTCAGAAATAGCTAAAACATCCCTGTGACATCAGCACTGTTGGTCACAAATCCAAAACAAGCACCATACAAGCTGCTATGAAGAAAATTAACTTTACACTAGCCAAAATGAGCACACTTAATAAAAGTTATAACTTATGGCTGAGTAGCCCACTTACACATAATTTACAACAGAGTTAAGAGCTTCAAATGGGATTCTCGAGAGTCAACAGACAGACCAGGGCTGTTCTAAATACTACTATTCCCTCTTTTCTTTGCTGTTCTGTATGTAGTGGAATCCTCCTGTGTTGTCAGAAGTGCATAGGACACTGACACATTCTTTCCAAGGAGGCAAAACTGATACCGAAATCCTTACACAGATACCTATTTTCTTTGTGAATTTTCAAACAATTGTGTGGCTTTCTTTTCGTGCCATGCCTTGTGCTTTCAGAGCAAAGGCAAGCACCATTTTTGCTGCCTGTACTTGGTGAAATCTGCAAGATCCAAATGTTTCAATTGTTTTTTGCCTATATGGAAGCATTAGTTGAGATGGAAAAGTTTTTATATGAGTTTTTTTCTTATCAATCACATAATAGGTGGAGTTTTATTTGTTGGGCTTGGCTTCATTCATTTTATTGTTTGAAATCTGAGCTGCTGAAAGCAGATTATTACCTAAGAAACCTCAGCCTTCATTTATAATCAAAAAAGTTTCTAGCCTTCCAGACTGAATATTAATTGCAAGATAAGCATTCCCAGTGAGGCAGAAAACCCAAGAAACTCACTAACCCTGACATGTGCTCTGTTCCAAATCTCATCTTTTGGGTGGGGTGGGCACAAGGTGTGGTACCAAAATAACTTGAGTGCCTGTGGCTGGCAATACTGAATTGAAACCTCACAAGAAGAGTTTACCCACATCATGCATTAAAACTTGTTTGTGAACAAAAATATTTTATATTAGCATATATACTTTACAGTAATTATCCCTACTAAGCTGCAGCATGCTCTTTGTTAGTCATCTTTTAAGACAGATCTCTAGCTTCTTTTTTTCTATCTGGCTCATATAGCAAATTCTCAATTTTGCTAATAGGATCATCAGGGACCTCACTCCCACCTTACACTTCACTAATATGACAAGTACTTCTGTTCTTACTAGAATGAATGAATAAACAAAAATGTACACGCCATTCACAACATTTATATAACTTTGAATAATTATTCTTCCTTCTGAAAACTTAGTCCCAGCTCTTGGAAAGTCAAATCAGCCTTCTGGGATGTCATATTGTGTTTCATTACACACTGCCTTTTCTGAGGTAACTTCCTTCCTGTGGGATAGTTATCAGCACTGTGCACACTGTTCCTGATGGGACATTATCGTCATTTTAGTACTGTGATACTACCATTGTTTGTTTTAAAGACCTATTCCCCTGTAATGCAGTCTTTAATACCATGGTTACTTATTTGCTGTTACGATTAGAAACTAGACAATAACATCTGCTTTATCATACAATTAATTGACTGCCATTCTTGAAATGACCAATATAGGATAAGAAGAGAAAATGAAATCCTAATGAAAATTCCTCAGTTGAACCTGAAGAAAAGTGGATATACATAACATACTGAATGCAAGATACTTGCTTCTTCAATTTTTTCTGTTTTAAAGTACACTCAGAATTAGCCGCTTAAATTGTAATGTTGTCTTCTGAGGATTATCCAGGCCATCTTGAGCTTCAGACAGCATATTAAACGTACAGATTTTAGTTTTATTCACTTCATGAAATTAATTAAAACATATCACACAAATGATGAAAAAATAGTAATCATCTCTCTCAAAATTAAGATATGCAGTGAGTGTTCTTTTGCATTTTCTCAATTGCTAAATACTTTTACTGTGATCAGAAGAAAAAATTCAAGAAAACTCGTAAAAGAGATTTGTTACATTGGATGAACCTGCATTCAGGTTCCATTTGGAAATATGTTCGCTATCTTTGGTTTGCAGTTAGGATCACATAATTTCTAAAGATATTTTTAGTCTCCAACTTAGAATACTTGATTTTCAAAGCAGACCTTAATTATGTCCAATAAAACTTCATAAAATCTTTGTAAAGTTTTCTTCTAGACAAGTGATATTTAAATACAAGGAAAAGATAGGAGTTTAATATGAGATCAATTTACAAATGAAAAGCTGAATCACAAATTTTACATGTCTCAAACAGTGAAGACAAATATGAAGGAATAATGCAAACAGTAGGAAAAATTGAGTAAAGAGGTAATGGGGAGCAGATAATGCTGAGGAGGTCAAAGTGTTTTATGTGTCTGACTAATGCAATTAAAGACAAATCAAAAGGATAAAGTTCCCACTCAGAATTTTGAACAGGAGAAAATAAAAAAGGCTGCAGAATTCTTTATAGATGAGAATCTAGATAAAATTAATCTCAGAATTATGTTTAAACCAAGCTCAGAGTCAAGAATTATATTTTTTGAGGAGCAAAGGGGTGAGCAACATTTTTTTGAGGCTGTAAACTTGAAATACTTCCCTCCCTTTAAAAAGTGGGAAAAAGGAGAGGAACAAAACTGTAAGTTGAGTATGGAAAAATACTGAAAAATTATCAGATTGTTTGTAAACTCCTAGAAAAATATAAGCAAAATAAGAGCCTGCATTGGTTTGGCCCAACTTTTTGCTGAGCAGCTGTTGCATGACATCTTCAGTGGCCAGCAGACAAGGAGTAGCAGAACTATATCTAAAATCTTATAAAGATATTGGCATGCTAAAAAACAAACAAACAAAAAAACCCAACTGACACCTAATGAGTCTTCTAATGTTAAGAATAGTCTAAATGAAATTGTTTAGTGATGGGTCCATAGTTAGCTGGATGATCATATTCAGAAGTATTATTAATGGTTCAAGATAGAATAATACTTGCAAATGAATCAACCTTACACAGACATTAGTCCAGGAGATATACTTGCTGATATTTAATTAATGAGTACTATTTTTATTGTTCAAATATAGAATTGGGAGCAAACATACATATAAAATCATAGAGACCAAGCTATACTTAGTACAAACAGGTGGTCTCCATTTAGGTGGTAGTTCAGAGCAAAAGTAGTTTGGGGAAGGTGCTAATAGCTTGTCAAAATAGATTTGTGCTTTAAATTTACATGTTATATGTGAATGACCAATTTCATGCTGCAGTAAAAAAGGGAGTTATACTTGAGGCATTCAAATAATATATTTTCACTGTCATATATAATATATAATTTTTAATGCCTGTGCTGTAACCTTTGTACTTCAAGCATAATGTGGAACAATTGGAAAAAATGGGGAAAATAGTCAAGAATGGTTGAGGGTTTAAAAACCATGATTTTTTAGAAAAGATTGGAGTACTTGAGTTCTTTAGAGTCTGTGAAGACAGAAGAGAAACATGTTAATGGTATTCAACTACATAAAAACTGCCTCAAAGAGGATGGGAAGAATTCTTTTCTTATGTTCGTGATCAACGGGAAAAAAAAAATGAAGAGCTTAAATTGCAGCAGGATTTACATTACTCATTGAAAATTTTAATATTAGACACTCATCTTTCAAGCTAGCCCCAAATATAATTGCTTGAGAGAGGAAAGAAAGAATGTCTAAGCATTATCTTGAAGTCCCTTCCAGCATTCTTTGTATGGTTTGGCGTTCCTCCTCTGTGGAGCAAAAGCTCTGGGGCTCAAAAGACGTTTATTTTCTGAGTTCTTTTATCCTATCCCTAGGCATTATGCACAAAGTGGGGCTGTGATGAAGTAGTGCTGTACCAGCTTCGAGAAATGTTATACTGCAAGTTACATTCTGCACAACAATTCAGAGAGTCAGTAGTTGTATGGAAATTTTGATTTGTATAACAAAGAAAACACAGACATCTATTTTTAAAAACTGGTAGATTTCCTGATGTATTTTATTACCTTTCTCATGAAAAATAATTTTACAAGCCACAGGTTTAAAATGTGAGCAGATGGACAACAGCTACTCGTAATGCAAACAGTGTAGCTTTTAACAAATTTAGGAATAAATCCTGTAAAAAACAAATAATTAACACCTTCATGTGGAATTTGATAGCACTTATCACCTTTATCAGATAGCTCCAACAAACATACATGATGACTATGGGGCAGACAATATTAATAATTTTATGTGCAAGAAACATGAACATGAAGGTAGTGAGAACAGTATGTACAATTAAGTACCATTTTGTGTGTGCCCACAATGTATACGGTATAATTTTGATGAAGTACTGACATCTGTCTTATTAGTACCTGCAAATGGAGAGGTAGATTTATAATTTGGATAGTCCCATTTAGAGCAAAGCCCCGGGTTTTTGTTTTTTTTTTGTTAAATGATTCAATACATGAAACTCTTCAGAAGCAAAGGCTAAAAAAAGGGAAAAGGGTATTAGTTAAAATGATTGGAATATCTTGATAATGTTTTGGGTGATAACATTTAATAATAATGTGTTTAAATGACTCTTGGCTATGATTTAAATTAATTTTTTTGTGTTTTACAAATGATGAAGAAATGCAATTTATCAAATATTTCTCGACATTAGTGGTTGTTTTGGGAATTTCAGGAGTTGAGTTACCCTTATGATGGATCATTTTTGGAGGATGCATTCTGACAATCTGGACCCCTTTCTGGAACTGGAACACCTGAAAACTGAGAAATCCAAACTCACAATCACTTTCCAAAATTCTGAATTACTTGAGCTATGTCCTAGAGACGTCATAAACATGATCAAATGACCAGATGCTAAGCGATCAATAGAGCAGGAAGAGATGAATTTTAAATGGTCGAGACACATAGGAGGAACAGCTAACACATTTAAGAAATGTGTCTAAGAAACACATCATATCTCTTTCTGCCATAGGCTGGCCATGAAGGGTTATTCATAAATACAGTTGTATACAAAATTGCTAAATACCTAATGCATATTAAATATACAATTGTAAATGTCTAATTATAAAAAATGGAAATAAGAGTGGTTACTAAAGCTACAAATCTTACAGCACTTTTTAGAATAACCTACATCAAGTTATTTTATCCACAGAAGTGAAGGTATGGCAAATAGTTGATCTAAAGCATGAAAAAATTTAAGATTATACTTTCACTTGAAAAATATATAGGATTAGATACCTGTTGTGTCCTCAAAATGGATAGTCCTACATTTAACACTGGCCTAGCCTCCAACAGAATCCTCACTAAATTGAAGGTTGTTGGTTTGCAATAAGGAAATGAAGAACCACTACAGTCATCTCAGTAGAGCTGCGCATCATTTAAAGGGAAATTTCATTCACATAGTATGTTTGTACTTGCCTCAAAAGGATTTTTTAAATACTAGTATTAGTTTAAAGAACAGGTAAGTTCCTCATTTTTCTTGAAAAGAACTATTAGGCTGAAACTAAATGACCATACTGAAATAAATCTTTGCAAATAATTGAAAAATTCTGATTTAATAACTCATATAATGATGAAAGATAATAAACAGAATAACCAAAAATTACTCACAGTAATTGGATGCTCCTCTGGAATGAAAATCTGTACCATGGAGGCAGTAGTTTCTCTACAGGGATCAGTTAGGAACTATTCCATTAAATCCACAGAAGTAAAAACAGCCTGATATAAATGAACACACTGTAGAATAAAGGGGCTGTTGAAGATAGAGAACACTGCAGGGGTTCCTTAGTCTGGATTTTAATAATGTGATATTTTTTTGTCTGAGTGTATATATTTCAATATATTCCTTATTTCTTTGCTTCTGAAGGTAAATGTTTCAGAAGTAGGATCTGGTTTCTTGTGTGGTTTGACTCTATGATTGTTTATTCTCTCAGGCAGAAATTATTTATAAATAAACAACCGAGATCTTATTTATGGTTAAGGAATATTTAAACATAGAAGGAAGACAGATCACCTTTTCAAGTGTTCTGCTTTTAAAACTGTGTCTGAGCTGTTCAGGCCTGTTTAAGAAAATACTGCACTACTTTAGTCAAGCTACGTATGTCCTCCACAGCTGAAACAGCAGCTGGCAGCAGCTTTGTGTTGGCCAGTGCCCTCTGTATTTGCATTGGTCAGTCCTTTCACCTTGGCAGCTATAAATGTAATATGAAGATTATTTCAGTCGTTAGAGAATTTATTCATGCTGGCTGCCCAGTCAGGTTGTGGTCAGGGAGGCAACAGTATATGCACAACCCATCTGCAGCCTCTGGAATCAGTGGGATGATTTCTATTTCCATAATGCACTCTTGTGCCGATTCCCTGCACAGTATCTCCTTACAGGAAAGTTTTGCAAAACAAATTGTCGGTATTTCTCAAAAGGAAAGCATTATTGTTGTCAAGTAACTGTCTAAAAAGACAAGACCATAAGGAGCGAATAATGAAAAGCTCACCATTGGCATATGTGAAATTCAAGTTCATCTTGGAAACTATTCCTGCATTACTAATCAACTAATAACATAATGTCTTCCAAGTATGTGTGTTAATAAAGACCCTGGGGAGGTAAACAAAAGAATTATGCCTTTTCTTTTGCCCAAGAGAGCCATGCTTACAGCAGAACATATGCAATTCTGATGCGCTACAGTGGAAGAGGGAAAAGATCCGGAGTAACTGTGTTTTGTGTCTTCAGACTATCTGCTTTTACTCTTGGCAGCTGCAGTCTTCAGCAACACAAGAATCTCAGGCATTTAAATGGAGGGCAATGGAGGCTGCACATCACTGTATTTCAGTTGATATAGCTCTCTGGCTAAACAAGAGCTTGAGCAGTAGGATTCATAAGGGTCCTTTATATCCCTCTTAATTTAAGAGTTTATGAAATCACAAGTTATTACTTATCCTAGAACTGGGGTCATTCAGTTTTCTTAGTAGTAAACAAAATAAATCACCCTAGAGGGATCTTCAGTCAAGTCTTGTTTGAATACTGTTGAGCAAGAGAGCATGTTTGATTTCTAAAATGCAAAGCTGAGACCATATTCTGTAGTATAAACTCCGTCTATTAGAACTTAAACAGCAGTTAAATGTAATCTCCTGAATCGGTAAAACCACCATGGGTTATATCAGCTGAGGTCCTCTTCCATGTTTATTTAGAATCTGTTTATGTACCCTTCCCTCAGTCAGAGCTTCTGTTTAAAAGAGTTATTTTTTCCAGCTTAGTTTATCTAATAGGTATCAAAAATATAACTCCAGTAAATAAGGGGTGCTAGAAGGTTTAAAATAATTGTTATTAGAGAAATTCTTAATTCTCTTTAGGTGTTGATTTTACAGCTTGTTTTTATTACATAGATATTTTTAATGAAATGGCTTTCTACAACTTTTTTTATCCCATATTTTCATTCAGTCGTGCTGAACATTTTCTCTGGGGTAGATAATTACCAGAGATGTAACCTGCTAATGCCAACCATTGTAATGAATCTACTCCACTCCCTATAGAGTTTTTCCATCTCTAGAAATATTGTACTTCATTTAAATTGTGCCCACTGAAAACACGTACTTCAGCACAAGGATGCAGAGGTGTTATTCTTCACCCTTGAATGTGGATCATTCCAGTCCTTATAATAAAAACAACTCTCCACCCTTAGAATTTCAGCAGCATTATTTTTGCAGAGATTAAATTTCAAGCTGTCTGGAGCAGTGCTGTCCAAGATGTGCCTAGAATATTTCAAGAACTATTGAAAGAAATGGGTTGGTCAGAAAGGACCAAGTCCATAATTAGTTAAATTATTTCTGGGTTTTCTAGTGTTAAAATTCATTAACAATTTTCAATGGTACATATAACTATGTATCTCAGTTTTTGAGTCAGAAAATCATGGTGTCAACTTCATTTTAGGGGAAAATGTTATAAAAAAGTAAAAAATATCTTTGTTGTGTTTTGGATATTAGATTAGAATCTTTCAGGGCAAGTAATAGAAGCACTTGGATACACTAGGATTTGATTTTCCTTTATCAGGATGATATTGGAAATAGGCTATTGCAGATAGCTGTCTGAAATACTTGATGTTCTGTGGCAAATCTAATCGAAAGTGGGAAGTTAGGAAAGATTAGGGGAGAAATGGAGTTCAAATAAAATTACTTTTTATAGTAAATAAATCCATAGTTCCTGCCCTTTGAATCATGTATGCAGGAATAGCAATAACATCTAAGCTTTATGCAAAAAACTGAGAAAAGATGACAGAAAAGTGAATCCATGCAGTATATATTTGCAGATCGAAAAATAAACATCAATTTAATTTACTATATCCATTTATATATATGTAAGGTATGTAATTAATTTATTTGTGACAAATTGCAAGCCTAAAGGCATTGTTCTTCTAGTTATTATTTAATTTATTATGCTTTGTTCAAAACACTGTAAATACAGTTTCCTAATGTGATATTTTGCCTACTTTTGAGGAAGAAAGGGGAGAAACAGCAACAAAAATTTAGGGGAAGGTGTATACAACTGTTAAGATTTAATGAAGTCAGCCTCTGTCATGAGCTAAATGTACAAAATTGTGCTTAAAATACAATCCAGTAATATATTTCTTGTGACTGCAATGATAGTAAATCATCAGAGGAATAGGCATAGTTTGTTTATTCTGTCTAATTGTTTTATTTTAAAAATTACAACAAATAGAATCAAGAGAGTTGGGATAACAGGTCAAGATTTGTCACAGATCACTTGCATAAATTTGGGCATTTGATTTGTCCCTCATATCCTGTCTATTAAATTAAGCACAGTATATAAAGGTGCTTTTCCTTTTTAATTAGATCCCAAAGGTCTCAGTCCCTGTAGAAATCTATTCACGATGTACCAAAGTGCCCACTTCCTGATGTCTGTCCCTGAGGATGAGCCTGAAACCTTACACCAAGGCTTTCTACTGGACTCAGGGAAATTAGGCATGGAGATACAGTGTCCAAAGTCTTCATCTGACTTATGGAATACTGGGGGTAAAAATGTGCCTTCAGCCTTTGGCATTCAGTCAAAAACTAGGACTCTGTAGCACAGTGTTTGAATATATGAGATCCATTTCTGATTCCTGCTTTGACTTGCCTTACACTTAAATGTCACTGAAACTGGGTTTCAACCAGAATTGCAAGTTATGATTTTCTCATCTATATGAGAGAGCTTCTGTCTCTATTTCCCTTTCTTTGTTTCTGGCTTAATGTTTCTTCCATGTTTCCTTACGATGGGTAGGTTTCAGCAGGAGCAGTAGGAACAGTTCCTATTGGAACTGTTGGAATCTATAAGGTTTTGGTGTGAAATTTGCACTGTCTCTTGAACTCTAAAAAAACAGGGCATTTATGGGCACTTAGAGAAGCAAAACTTCAGGAGTCTGAGAAATTTTCAGATTAAAATCTGCATCTTCTAAAGAGTTGAATTTCCTCTATGGCTCAGTGCCTGAATAACAGGGATTTTCAGGATGTTAGTTTCAGCTGTATTTAAACTGTGTCCAAACTATACATTTTAATTTATTTAGTAAAAATCCTCCAAAGAGTAGAAGACCCATTCCACAGATATTATCTTGGTATTAGTTCTTTTTTCCTTCCTCTGAAGTAGAAAATAAAATGTTTCTATAGAACAATTTACTCTATCAATGTCTTTTGCATTTGGGGGATAAGTCTGGAATTATTTGTATAATAATTACTGCTTTGATATACTCATCTTCATAGAGAACAGTTTACTCCATCATCTCAGACATTGATAAGGTTAAGAATATCAGTAATAATACAGTATTATTATTAGTATCAGTGTACTAGATAAGATGATGTGTCATTGCCGGTAGTCTGAACCTGAACTGTCCATCAGTTCTGTGGGCATTTCACCATTCTTATTTTTGAATAAAAGATATATTTTCTTCCTCTAAAGAGTCTTTTGTTAATGCAGGTATGAGAGAAACAGTAATTCAAAATCATACATATGTCTTCATCTGTGGTCTTCTACATGCTTGCTTCTAAATTTATACATGTATATACTATGTGTGGACATAATATATGTCAAAATATAGCTCAAGTGATCTTTGTCTGTATGTGTGTTTTATAGCATATGTGTACTTTTTTTCTGTCTATGCAGCTACTAGTTTTGTCAGTTTAGACTTTTTTTGTAATTGATCATTATGTTGTGATTTACTGGGTGACAAAACCTTCAAGCAGCTAGTAGATTTTCTTTCCCTTCAGGGCAACTGTCCAAACTGATTGAATGCTACTAATCACATAATGAACTCTACCCACAATGCCCTTCCCTCCTTACCCTATTCAAATTAGAGCTATGTCCTGCTCTTCATTTTAAATTATATAATGTAATTATATATCATAATAAAGTGAGCAATCCAAAACCTTGTGAATGGAAGCAGACTTGCTTGTTTGTGTTTGATGTCGTCCACCTATTGTTTCCCAAAGCAAGCACTGCCTTTAAATTTGTATCCTGAGACCCAACACTCAGAAATTCAGGGGTTCACTATTGTGAAGATCAGTCAGTGCAGCAAGCAGTACTGCTGAAACATATTCTTAGGAAGTTCTATGTTTGTTAAAGAAAGCAAGCCTATGCTCTGTTAATAAATGCAGGACTACTGAATCTATGATTGATGTCATAGATGTTACTTTTTAAAAATATTCTTACACTCTTATTGGTATTTTGCATTGGCATTCACTTAAAATAAAGTTCTTTCCACAGCACACTCACTTAAAAGCTTGCTGATAAAATTTGCCACATATGTTGATCTTTGGTTTGACTTATATAAGTCTTGGGCATCAATCCAAGTATGGTGAAGGCTTACTGTTTAATTTGTTTTATCAACTCAAGTTTTCTTTCAATTGCTTCTAAGAAGTGAAATATTAATCAATCAGCAAACATAGTAAAAATAGTTCTGAAAACAACCTTCAGTAAAAGCTGATATAGAAGCACTGAAGCATGAATAGCCATTTGCACATTAACTTAAGCAGGCAGCTTAGAGACTGAGTTGCTCAGAAACCAGAAACCATAGCACCTCAAATTAGTTCAAGGAAGAATTAAGCTGACATGGTTTGTTCTATGCTATTGTATTATACTTCTAGAAGTATTTTTAATTATTTGTATTAATCTCTCCTCATTTTTAGTTAGTATGGGTTTTTTTAATACCACTGACATATAGGATACATCTTTTGCTCATATGGTCTTTTTTGCATGGCATTAGTAAGTAAAAAATAGGACTAATTCTGAATCCAACCAAAAATATGCTGAAAATTTCAGACTTTATCATCATGTTGCTTTTTAAACAACAGATTTAGACAAGCAAACAATCTGGATATCTGAGAAAACTATACAGGGTTATCACCGACACAATAATCACAGAATGGCTGAGACTGGCAGAGACTTCTTGAGATTTTCTTGTCCAACCCTTCTGTTAAAGAAGGGCTACTAAGAATAGGCTGCCCTTGACCATGTTTAAATAGCTTTTGAATATCTCCAAGGTGGGAGATTCTACAACATCTCTGGTCGACCTGTGCCAGTTTTGATCAACCTCACAGTAAAATTGTGTCTTCTTATGTTTCAGGAAGAATTTTATATTTATTTGATGCTGTTTTGTAAAGGGGGTTTTGTTTTGCTGTGTTTTGGTTTTCTNTTCAAAATTTGATTTGTTTTTTTTTTTTTTTTTTTTTTTTTAATTTAACTTATGCCCCATACTTCCCTATTTAAATGAAGGAAATCTTATCTTTCTTCCCCTACCAAAAAGCCCTGAAACACAGACTCCAGTATTTACTTTAATTGCAAATAGTGGAACAGAGAATTTCTTAATTCTTATCAAATTCTGAGGAGGAATACTAATTTTTCTTGTTGTTGTTTTTAAAGAAAAAGCTGGAGGGTTTTGGAGCACTTCAGCTTTTCATGAATTTTTAGAAACTGACACAAAAAACTTTCCAAGGGTAGGAGACTATAATTCCTCCAGAGTTTGCTCTGTAAATAGTGCTGTCCTGACAAAATTTCCTTAGATGCTTATTTATATATTTCCATTCCCAAAACTGTCTTCATAAGCAATACCCTAATCAAGTGAACATAGTCACATATGTAATTCATTCACGGATTTGATAGAATTAGTATGCTCTATTTTTCACCAATTAAAAATAGCATTTACTCTTGGGAAGAAACTTCAGGGACTGGGGGTTTTCTCAGCTCTCTCTAATGCCAGATAGTGGTGCTACCTTCAGCTGAGGACATGACCTTTCTTGATCCAAACTGTCTTCGAGATAACCAGAACAATTAAGACTTATACGTGACTACATTGTCCTTTGCTCTTTTTTTCTCTGCAAATAATGCATATGGCAGGTACTTAGGGTCTTAAATATGTCTATTTTGTACATAAATATCATATTAGTATTACGCTGTAGAATTAGCATATACAGAGGCTTTCATTGTATATTAAGACCTTTATATTCTACTTTCATTATTACTTCCTTTCAACAGTTTTGCTGAGTTATGTGTAATACATATGAAATGTGTTTACTGAATCTTGAGGCTATGTCTGGCAATGGACCATTCAAATTCAAAGTGGTCATGAATCATAATTGTGCCAGAATATGTTGCTTAGCAGCATTATGAAGTCACCATCTCAGAGACCCACAAATATTGTAGAGGTCATTGTGCCAAGCATGCTCTCATGTCAGAGAACAATGTCATATGGACATGTCATAAACACACCAAGCTTCTTCTTAAAATCAGTTGTGTTGATCTAAGAAAATAAGCAAAGAGCTGTATCAGACAACTCACATCAAAATTAGTTTTGAATGCATACATTTTAAAATCATATGTATAAAAGCACTAATTTTTCAATTTTTTATTTTATCTTTGGAATCACATCCAAAGATAAAGTGTCATGGCAACAGATGTGTATTAATATTAGAGTTATATTGGGATATTCCCTAATCTGTGGGGAACAATAAGATAAAATTCAGCTCAAAACTGCAACAACGCAGGTACAACTCAGCATGAATATAAACTTATTATCACCTTCAGAGGAGAGGGAAGGTTGTTAGAAGCACTTAGCTTCCTGTCAGTTCTTGGAAAGGATGAAAGGGTAGGAAAGGATTTCAAAGCTTTTGAATACTATGAATACACATCAACTCTTTAATTTCCTATTCCTGTTTCTTTCAGGGGCTGTTCTGAACAAAATCTTAGTCCAAACACGTTTTCAAAAAACATTTATGAAAGCACTAAAACTGACTGCTAGAGCTGAATTAAAGAAGCAACAGAAATATTTCTTCTTCATTCATGATAGATGACAGATTAGAAGTCCAGTGGACAGGCCAGAGTCACAGTAATTGCCCAATAACACCTTCTGAAGTGTTTTTAAAGGTAAGAACAAACATTCTAGTCTATACCTGCCTGGGTCTGTGGGTGAGGCAACAAAACCCCAAGGTCATTGTTGACTGCTGATGGGAATTGTGTTGGCTCATCTAAGCTTGATGATAGAAATTTAAAATAAACAAAAATTGCACTGCATCCCTTAGTCTTTGGGATCACACAACAAAGTGAAAGGAAATGATGATCTAAAATATTGGTTTTAATTCTGTATTTACTGAAAATAAAGAGCTTTGTTTTGCATTATGCTACCTTATCCCCTTCTAAATAATTGTTAGATGTTGACTCATGTCTGATTCAGATATACAACAATATTCTCAGTGGGTGGTGCACTAACTTAAAGAATTTTTGCATTGTTCTGGCTTGTCAAGCTTGTATTTTCATGCAAATCTTGATTAAGTTCACTATAAGAAAAAATATGATTTCATAATTATACCTTGAAGTAGCAAACTCAGCCCGAATTTAAGAAAACAGAAGATGCACTTCTTTATAGGAAGTAGTCAGTGTAAAACCATCTGGTTTTATGACTTAGCTTTCTCTAGCATACCTAGCTTCCTGGTCATGCATTCAAAAATCAAGGTTTATCCTTTGAGTACTTGGTGTCATTAAACACTGTGGTGAGCCAGAACGCACGTACAGAGGTATCCTTCTCCTCAGCAGCTGGACTGCTCTTGGAAATTTTTATACATTTTTAAAGCAATTCATGCAACACCAGTGACTGCAGTAGACATTTGCACTCAGTATATATGTATGTATTTCTGATATGTCAATATTAACATCTAAGCATGTTACTGTTACTACTGAAAAATAATTCAAAATTTGTACTTTATTGAACTCAGTACTTCATATTCTGAGTTCTGGGTTTCTGCCCCACACTGCTATTTCTCTTCCCAGTCTATGTTCAAACATCAAAGTTCAAAAATCAAAATAGTCTACAACTTTTGAATTGAAAGTAACAACACTCAGGAGGCATGGATAGCAATCTTTTCTTCCTTGTAAAATCACCTTGATGCAACTCACACAAAAATCAATAAGTATGCTATATTACAATTGTTTTATTGCCTTGTTTTTAAAAGACTTCTACTGAAAACAAATGATTTTTTTTGTCTATTTCTCATGGTAGGTAATCATTGAAGTAATTCTTCCCAATATATTACTTATCTGTACTAATGACTTTGTATCTTAAATATCAGTGATCCAAAATGAAAAGACAAGGGCTTTTAAAAAAACAAAAACAATTATCAAGAAAGTCTACTCCAGTAAAAAGAAATCAAAGCTAAAATTGAATTTGACCTTTTGTAAATGAGAAAAAAAAATTAATGCATTGTCAGAAAGAATATATTCTTGCAATGATATCATAGTTTAAAATGAGTAATTTCCTTTCAAATAAAAGTTTCAGAAAATAAAAGCATTTGGCAGAAAAGAGGAAGAAATCTTCATTCATTGGTAAGTAGGATGCTTTGATCTGCTGATTAAGCTCCTGTTTAGAATACGCATTCCTTGTAGTCTCTATGGGGATCCAGATAGTGGCATTATGTACAGTGCCTTACCACAGAATTAACCTAATTCTAGTGTATTTTCTACACTTTGGAAGTTATTAAAAGAGGTTGCTATGGCAATAGCTGTTGAATTCCAGAATAATCAAGACTAAATTTGTTCTAACAATCAGAGCTAGGAACAATCACTCCCTATTTATTTGTGCACCGTGACAGAGTTGCAATTGTCAGAAAGTCAGCCAGCCTTATAATTTTAACAGGACTCCTGGGAGGAATGGAAAGTACAGCTTTGCAGGTGTGGAACAGAAACACAGAGAAGCCAAGTGATTTGGTAGTCTCACAGAAGGTCTGATGGACTGGGGAATTATTAAAAACCTTCTAAGCCCAAACATAAGTATCCAGTATAATGAATTGTCCTCTCATTTAATCTTTGTGTGTGTAAAAGTACGTCATCTTCTGTTTAAGGCCAGGTTGAAGTGTCCTAAAATTTGTTGCTCTGCTGGTATCTAAAAGCAAAACACACAAACAAGCAAGCAATGAAATAGACACCAAACTCTGTGTTGATTATAGGTGCCCTAGTAAGCTAACCGGGGCCAGGAAAGAGACTTGCTCATGAGAAGCTGTGTGCCTTAGCAGCACTGACTGACATCAAACTGTTAGCATAGTGCAAATAACCCTCTGTTATTCGACTGCACAGATCCTGCCAATGTTTGGCCCAGGGCCACAAATACTCTCCCAGTCAGTGCCAGAACATGATCCCGAGCCCATCAAGGGGCAGGGAAGACACTTCCTCCCAGAAGGCAGCACAAGGTTCTTACTAGAACCTAGAGCAAAAGAGTAGTTTTCCACTCTTTCTTACCCTGAAAAAGAAGAAAAACAAAGTAAATTATAAGCTTTGGATAATAAAGTAAATTTTATGTGCTGTATTACAGACTGGTTATAGGTGTAAATAGGCAGGAAAATCTAGATTTTATATGCTATTGTAATAAAAAATTGGGAAATTTCAGTTCAGGGGTAATTTCAGGGTGTTTGAAAAGGCTGTCTTACACAAATACCTTATGTAATTGATGGCTGCTTCTTCCTTTAAATTCTTTGCAATTCCTCCAATTTTCCACAGTAACTGCATACCATAGAAATATGTATTGAGCGCTGTTTTAATTTAATCTAGACACAGTATACAGAGTAAATAAATTCTGCTTTCAGTGTATAAGCTTGTTGTGATGAAGTGTCAGAGAATGAAATTCTCTGAAATACTTCTTAGCACAGTAGTTAGGAACAATGTTTCCTAAGACCATGAAGCCCATCAAATTTTCCACCTATTGAGGCTCAGTGTCCTGATCAATGTCCGTCACTCCGCTTCGGCTGGAAGTGTAGCAAAGGACCATTTTATTATATGTATTTTCTACCAGGGAAAGAGGTTTCTAGATTTATGGAAGAACATTGTATGAACCCTCTTCTTCTCTGAAATTGTATAAATTGAGTCATACATTTGTTCCCCTGAACTATGCATCCATAATATCATATGATTAACTTAATAAACCTGACTCCATTTCTTAGTATTTTATGAAATATCTATTTAAGTTTAAAGGTAATCCAGGTAATGCAAACAATTTTGGGAAGAAGCCATGCTTTTGGAGTGCTTATAGGCAGACTGTTTACTAATGAGTCATTGTAGTTGCCAGGAAATGGATTGAATGAGCAAGTTTTGATTACTTTGCATAAATTGAGTCAAACACTAGTTACCAGTCTATGTACACACGGTTGTCTGAGCATACCAAATGGTGGGTAATGCGTTTTGAAATTGTAATCTAATGTTCTATGTCTGTGGGAACATTAACCTAGTGGTTCAATGCTCTTTAATGCTTGTAAAATCCATCAATATGTGCTGTAAGGACATACAGTTGCATGTTGCAATTCAAACACAGAGAACAATCAGACATCTTAAGACAAAATATATTTCACTATTCTTGTCTAATGAACTCTTCTCAGTTAATACACTAAAAAATAAAGGAAGGGAAAAAGGAAGAAAAGGAAAAAGCAATCAAGGAAGGACATTTTTCTGCTATTCTATGAAAAGTGAAAAGGAAAACTTGAATGGTGGAAAGACTTAGGTATTTGCAGAATCACCTGTTTGTACCATGGAAATATGCTGACTGAAGTGAATGAAATGTCTATAACACCTTTAGCAATTCTTAAATTACCACTGACCCTACTTACAAGTAAAAGCACTAGTGAAATTATTTGTAACTCCTTCATTCCTCTAAATGCACACAAATTCCTCCGTTTTCTGGTGCTGGTTCTGTTTACAGAAAGAACAAAACATATAAGAACAGAAAATTTATATAATAAAAGTACTTTATGTTTTAGAAAATCATGATAAAACTGCAGTAATTTCTAACAAAAAAAAGTGGTTTTACCTTGCTCCCATTATTTGCATGCTAGCATCTGACCAGTGCCTGTGGTTCCCAGGGTTCCCAGCCCTCCACTATTTATTACTCCCTTTAGTCAGACATGAAAATTAATTTGATTGCCTTAGTTAACTATTTGAGAATTAAATTCCACTTTCCAAATTTGAATGGACCCCTGACTTTTTAGTTCTGTGCTTCTATCAAGGTGCCATTATGATTAAACAATGTTTTCACACTACTTGCATTCTTAGATACATGAACCCAGGATAAATATGTGCAATATAAAAATGCATAAATAGAAACAAATTAAAATACTGTCTTAAAAAATAAATAAAAAAAAAAAGCCCACAAAAGCCCCAACATATTTTTAAATTTGCTATTGATATGCTACTTCACATAACATGGCTATCTCATCATTACACTCTTTTATGTGAACCAATGTCTCTAGAGAGTTTAAATCTGTCTCATTATGCAGTACAGTCTAACCAGGAGAGGAACTGGGGGGAAAGAATTGTGATTTTGAAACACTGTATTCCTGACACAAGGTTATCTTTAAAATATTTCTCTTATATTACTTATTTAAGCAGGAGTATTTCTTCCTCTTTTATTTATTTTCTAATTTGGCCTTGTGAATTTTTATGAAAAATGGCACTTTCTTCAAAAGTAACTAAAGTACTTTCTGTCTAGTTCTTACAATGTATGAAGGATTAGCTATCATGCAACATTGTCTGGAGGACTATGTGAAAAAATGCCCAATCCATCTGAAGACTTCTAAAAGCCACTCAAGGAATAATCCTGAGACTAATTTTGAAAGAAGAGCAGGTATCAATGAAGGCAGATGTGAAAAAAAATCCCAGGAAGTATCCAAATGAGTTGTCACAAGAACTATTGCATATAACAATAGAGAAGGCTAACCAGGAGACCTTATTATGCATAACAATGCTCTTGACAAAGGTCACTGAAGCAAATTCAAAGATCATAAATCCTTTGTTCCTCGGTACATACCTAACACATGGATATACTTTGAAATCAAAAGCTTAAAAAAAGGAAGAATAAAAGAGTATTTTATATATCCAAGGACTGTAAGCATGAGTTTGGGCAATGGAAAGCAGCAAGAGAATTGGAAGCAGAACATAGTTTTTGGAGAGCTTTAAATTATAGACTTTCAGAATTTTAATTAATTTTAATTTTTTTTTTATGGCCAGAATTAAGCTGCCATGGGGGAAGCCAGAACTTTTTTCATGACTGCTGCTAGGAATTTTCTTTTTTCATTCTATCTGATACTGTCCCTGGTCAGCATCAGCAGACTTGAGTAAATAGACATTGGATATACTTTAACGATATCATTCCTGAGACTCCAAGTAACAAAAAATTGACTAAAAATATAAGACACGCCATTCCCCCAAGCTATGAAGACAGTACAAGGCACAAAACACATAAACACATAAACAGTTGCCTTTAGAAGATAACAAGAAACTAAAAATCAGTATGCAGTATATTGGTCACAGGGATACAATTCAGGCACATATACTACAATACCTTTAATAATTGACAAAGTACATGAAAGTAGTAGAAATAAAAATAGCTTGAGGACAAGATAAGAGGCTTATATATATTTTCCATACAAGGATTAACTGCCTCCATTACTTTAATAGTGCAAACGTCTTTCTTTGAAAACAGTGTGAATCAGATATTCTTCATAAGGTATGACCATTAAATATTTAAAATCTGAGGTATTATAATTATTCTCTGTCATTCTTATTCTACTCCTTGACCAGAGAGATAAGACATTATTAATAGTTGAGGACATACGTGTTGTAAATTTCTTGAACAGAATGAGTAATTGAATAAAACATACACATAAAATCATAAAGACTAAATTGTTTAATCTTTATTTTCTTTGCTATGTAGGCAAAAGATTGTGCTTAATTCTTCTTTCAGCACAGCCAAAATAATTTTATATGTATGTGCTGTTCTCACTGAGTAGGGTGTGGTCTGACATTTTTTGTCTTAACTACCTCGATACCAGGGCTCTGGCAACAAACTTTGGGAACCCAGCTTCTCCTTATGTCCCATCATACATGAAATATGCAGAGTTCATTGCAATTACCTCTCTTTAATTGTCTGTCATCACTTCAGCCTATGCTGAAAAATAACGAGTTGCAAAGCCCTAAACATGAGGACAAGATCAATCTGTGGTTCATTTAAGTGTCTATCTAACAATATGCTAAGTGCTCTGAACTCTTTCCAGCAGAGCAACTACTTTTGGACTCAGAGCAAAACATTGGAACTGTCCAGCTGAATCCAAGGAGACATCTCTCTCATCCTTGAGGCTAAACAGTTGTTTTAATTGCTGGGCCTAATTATTTTCTTGGATCAGTGACAGCATGCTCAGCATTTCGTAAGATCAAGATTAGGTCCAGAAAATTTTAGAACTCAATTCTATAGTTTGTTTTCTTTTCCAGTTTTCCAGTAAAATTCTAGGAAGTAGTCCAACATTCATGTGAGCAGAGATATACTGAAATTTTCCTCAAGATGACTGAAACTGGGAACATGGACCTTTCTAAAGCAAATTAATCTCTAAATTTTAATGACTTTACATAAAACATTGATTTTTATATCTTCACCTTATCTATGTATGTACACATTATATACATGCAAGTACAGTGCCATATGTGATAATTTTACCTTTGAGTCTAAATGAAAATACATCAAAAGTAGCAGTGTGGTGTCAAAGTTAATCCCATTTTGAACCTAATATCTCTTGTCTTGCCCGACAACTTTATAAATGTAAACAGTGAAAAAATCAGAACAAAAGCCTTAGCTCAAAGCAAATCACAGAAAAATGAACATGGAGAAAATGTTTCAAGCAACCATGAGAAGCATCTGGTCTTTGTGAACTTAAAATTGCATGGAAAACACATCTGTCCAAAAATAAGAACACTGGCAGCTGTTGTAGCCAGCTGTTACTTTGTCCATTTAGAAAAAAGAAAAAGGGTATTACTTTAATTAACCATTTCCTACTCCCACTTCTTTGGTGTGTATTTTTATGTTTTTTTGGTACATATTTTTTTAACTAACATTACTTCTTGTAATGAAAGGTTTCCTTTTGTAGTCTTGGTTGTCTTCAACATCAATTTACTAGTGATCTAAGCCGTTATGAATCTCAAAACCAGAAGACCAAAAGAAAGTTTGTGTGGAAGGGGTCTTTACCAAAAGATAGATATGAGTCAAAATACCAGCGTTTTGAGTTCTCATTGAATATTTATTGTTTTCCTTAAGGCAAAATCGATTAACCTGCTGTAGGAGTTTGGTTTCAAATTATAAAAAATTAAATGAGCTGCACATTTTTTGTTCATCTAAAATTAAATATAGACAGGAAAAGCTTAAACATTTTATCTTTGCCTAAGACATACCTCAGTTGTCTACAGCTTTTGTTTGGTATTGCTCAGAATACTTTACCGATTTCTACTTAAGATAAAGTTATTTCATTTAGGTGATAAAATATTTATTTAACACCTGAATACTTTGATGCTAGAATGTAGACATTGGCCTTCTCAAGAAAAAATATCATATGATTTTGAATTGAATTTATTGCAGTGGAATTACAGCAATCAAAACAACTTGTCTAATCTTACCGGAAACAATGATTACATGTAATATACCATGGGGATTTTACCAGTAAAAACATTTTTATTGTCTCACTTTCTTTTAATATTTTATTTTTAAAAAATTCTTTCTTTTTAAACCAAGATAGTTAGAAATATTTTTAATAAGTTTAAGTGAAGAATAATACACTTCATATGCTTTCATGCTCCAGACATGGCCTTGTGATTTAGAGAGATACATTTAGGGAGCACTTCAAGCTTTAAAGTGTGTATATTTTGTTTATAAAATTCTAGAACACTGCTAATATTTTTCCTACTTAATAGATCTCAATTACTTTTATAATTTTCCTTCTGTGCAATTTTGCATCTAGGTATAATGAATTCACACAAAGTCCTCACTGCTAGAGCTGATGTAATTTTTTCGATCATGCAGAGCATAAAAAGAATTATTTATTTCTTTATTTGAAGTGTCATTTACTAAAATTGAGTGGTCAATGAAAACAAAAAATATTAGAAAAACTTTTCTAAAGTTTATAAGAGAGACAATAACAACAACTTATTAAAAAACCAAAATGGAAAAAAAACTGTACGCGTACTCTATACAAAACTGTCTGGAAAACTTGTTCCTTTTAACAAGTGGTTAGTAATTTTAACAAAAATTTAATTTTATAAAATTGGAATCTGTAAGTTTCCCTAATAGGCAGCTTTTTGAAGTTGTGAAGGCCTGCTTTCCTGCAAATACCTTGTTCTGTCTTACTATGTAGTAAAATTGATTAACCTTTTCTAATTACATGGACAGCATGTACTGAATAAACTCCACTTATATTTCTCAGTAGTATTGATTAAATTACTTTGGCTGCTGAAAACCTACACTACATAGATATTAGGATTATTTTAATAAACCTGCTTTTATTTTCGAAACTTCTAATGAAGGTTGAATAGTTTTCTTTCTGGTTCTGAGTTTTCACCTTCCCACTTATGACATTTTTTTTTAATTATGCTTGTAGAATTATGGGGTATTTTTACTCAAAATTGCAGAAACTGCAGCCCTGTAGAACTATATATGCTTTTTCCGTTTTATTTTCTCCCATATTAAAATTTCTTAGGAAAAAAAAACGACATTAAACTAGACAATATTTTAAAAATATCTTCTGGAAAAGTACACCACTTCTTATTTACTTTCTCACACTAAAACAAGTTGAATTCCTCATATCATCTTTGGGTTTTTTTGACTTGATAATATAAACTGGTCTGTACAGTGAGCATACTTGTGAATTTAACATAGAAAGGATCCTTTCAGAGAATACTCATTTCATCAGTGACTCTCTTCCATCTCTTTCACTTCCTTCCTTGTACTTGAGCAGTTTAAATAGTAAAACGGAGATGATGGTCCTCTCTAAAAGGCTGCATGTTTTACAGCTGGCAACAATAATATAAAGTACTACTGAAAACCTTCCACCCCAGCAGTCTTACACACAGACAGATTTTTTCCTCAGGTGCCTGATCAGCAAAATTGCTGAATTTTCTGCAGCTATAGGTATGTTGTACATTTGTGCCTGACTGTCTAGAGGTATTAATTAAAAAACAGCCTACTGAGATATGCTATGATGGAGTCTCCAGGTCAGACTCTGAATGCTAGTGTTTTTCTTTTGGCTGAAACAGCAACAGACTGATACACATATTTGACAGTAATGAATCAGTGGAAACAATGACTAGTGATCATGTAAGGATCTTGTGCTCTCAACAGCACTAACAGACCTGTGCTAACTCAGGTCTATAAATTTTCCGCTGATGAAATATTTGTTGTAAAAATGAAACATTAACTGAAAGCTGGAGTCTTTTTGTTAATCTGCCTCACTGTTCTCTCTGGATTAACCAAACATAGATCCACACTCACTTTCATTAGGATGTGGCTTCCAATAGAATGGCAAAAGAAACAAGATAGGTCATGGCAAATCTGTCAGTGAGACGGCTTTTGAGATGTTCAGTATCATGATGATATATGTAAAGAATATCATCATTAAATTATTTGTTCTTTCATTATTCATGCTAGCTTCTTGCATTGCTTCTGATCTATTAGATCATAAACATGACCCTAATTGTCTTAATTACTTGTGTATGAGGTAAAATGCTTATGTATTCATAAGCAGAGGAAAACTGATTTCAACTAAAAGACTCAGTATTTATGAGGTCAGACCTAAAAGAGTATTCCTTTGAGTAGCTCTAGCTTACTCAAGAAATCTGAAACATTTCTAAGACTGGAGTATATTTTCAGAGAAAACCTTTTTGAGATTGATAAAGATTGATAAAATTAAGGTTACTATTTTCAGATAACATTTCTTAAATATAATTCTTCTTTTTATTTCTTTGTGTTTCACATAAAAGCAAATAAATCACTAATTTTTTTTTTTTGTATACTCTAGAATATTTTGCCTTCTTTTATAATATTAAGTATATTCTTCAAGTATGTTGACATTTTAGTCTAGATATGTAGTAGGACTACTGTATCGTAATGAGGATTTGGGTGTCCTCTATGATGTCATAATAACAAGGAAAGAGAAACACTATTCTGGACTTGAAAAGCCCTAAATCTCTTTTGTATTTATAAAAAAGTCAAATTCTCTGAATTAGGTTTAAAGGAAACAAATTAGTTTTTCCAATTGTAGATTTCCTTCAACTACATAAAGGAAAATCATTTATTTACTTGTGCAATACCACAGGTCTGATCCAGCTGTAGGAGACCTGGAAGTAAACATGAAAATAGTCACAATTACTTTTAGACTTATATTAGTAAAAAGAAATAAATAAAAGTTCTAATGCAATTCAATTGCTTACAATTGAATAAACTCTTTTGACTGTGAGATCATTCTAAATGGATAAACATCAAGATTTATGATGAAACAGGCAACCTGTTAATTCAGTCTACCAGGCTTAGCTTGATTCTTTTTTCTTTATAACAAATATGGTAATACATTTGTCCAAACTTATGGAAAAAATTATTGATAATATCAGTAATTAAATTATTGATTTAAATATCACTGATGATGGGTATGATCAGAAAATGTACAAGTAAAAACAGCAACACTTCCTTCCTGAGTCCAGTGTAGTGTTTTCTCTTACATTTTTTCCTAAACAAAGATAATCTATTGATTTGGATTATCTTTGTTTCATTGAGGCTACCAAGTATGTACAGCAATATCTGGAAATTCTGCTTATAAGACTGTAGGATTTGGGCCAAAACCATCAGTATCAGACCCTGAGCAGCCTGAGAAGGGAGACTTATCTGACTATAAATGCATAATTTAAGTGCCTCAAACAGTTTGTGAACAGTTGTTCAGAAATAAAATGATCTTAAAACTCTGCCTTAGTAACTGAAAAATAATTTTCACAGCAGGAAATTGTGTACTTCTCTAGATAGATGCAACTGCAGAAAGTATGGATGCAAGCTTACTTCAGCATGTGTTTCCCTAACATTTGTGGGTTTGAAACATATTGTCTGCATACATTTTCCATAATGGGAGTGACATTTTTAATGGAAAACTGTCACATTTTTTCTATAACATAAAATTGTTTAGCTATCATCTACTTCACCCTAATCAGTTAACTCTTTCCCAAATGAATGAATTGTGAACTAGGACAAGGCCAAGACCTTTTACAAGGATAAGTAAATTGAAAGATATGAGTGTAGGTGAAAATATTTAAGGTGACTTCAGTGTCAGAGAACAATCCTGAAGGATTTTGTTGTACTAAAGCAGATGTAGCCTCTACAGGGAAAAACATCTTTCAGGTCTACTCCTAGTTTTAGCACTATTCCATTTTGAGCTCAGATTCCTCTCTCTATGTTATGCTGCATACTTTTCTATGAAAAAAGTACAGCCTTAAGTGTAACAAATGCAATGTTTTGTCAGTGTATCAAAGAATCTTGTCAGTAGCAGTTATTAATTTTACTCAAATTTTGACACAATACTACCTACATCTTGCATTCATAGCTTCTACAGGTGCTGCAGAGCTTACTTGAGCAGTCACTCCATGGGAAATCGTTATGTAAATAGAATGAGTATATTTGCTGCATGACCAATTCACACTCTTTTGACAGACCTACTCTAATACACCCTCCCTCCCTCACCTCCCCCCTTCTCACCAAGATATGGAAGATGGAACAATATGATGACATTCTTCTACAATAGCTACTAGGTCCAATTATGCATGGCAAACAGGCATTTCAGGTTGGTTTCACCCCATTATAATTTGTAATAACTTTGGCAGACCAATGTGGTCTTAGTGAAGCATACGTGATTCCTTCATTAGGTCTAGCGTGTTCAGTTATTATTATTCAGTTATTTGGCTATTTAGCATAAATTTGGTAATGTGTCTGGTAGGGAACCTTTTTGAGGTCATCTAGCCCATTTATTAATGACTACTTTTCCATCTAATGTTAGTTTCAAGCTCATCTTCCCTCACCATCTAAAAGAAATTTAAGAAACCCACAGAAACTACTTTGGTTCTTGTTCCTACTTTAGATGGCTGCTTTGCCATAAAGTAGAGGGAATAAATAAAACAAAATCATACTGCAAATATTTTTGTCTTCAAATATGCGACATATAAATTAAAATATTGTGAAGTTTTATTAACTAAATAGTAAGACACTTAAAGCTATCTCATTCATCAGGAATATTTAATATAGCAATGAACCTTATTTTTGTCTATGTGGCAGGGGACTCTAATGCTAAAAGTATTTGTGTGTTTAGCTCATGTGTACAGGATTATAGTAAGCCCTAGTCAACAAAAATCTCTCTTCTGAGAAGCAGGATAAAGATCTCAAAACCTACTACATGCTGACGACAGCTTTTCTGGACTGCTTCTGACAAGAAGCTATGAGAACTTTTTGAAAATGCATACAGAAGTGCATCCTTTCCTTGTTATACTTGGTAATATGCCTTGGTTCTTTCCTTGCATTTTATTTTTGGAGGTCATCAGTGATGGCTGCATTTTAAGGAGCATATTTTGACTCCAAAAGTGCTTTAACAATATTTTGCATACATGAAATTGCAGGTTGTCCTGGTCAACCTCTAAGTGTGGTGAATGATGCTGAGGCTTCATGGGTCAATTTGTGGATATATTGGGTCTGGTTGAGATGGAGTTAATTTTCCCCATAGCAGCTCTCACAGTGCTGTGCTGGAAAGGTGTTGGTGCTGGAAAGGTGTTGATAACACACCAGTGCTTGGCTATTTCTGAGCAGCACTGGTGCAGCACCAAGGCTGTCTCTCCAACACTGTCCCCTCACCGGCATGCTGAGGGTGGGTAAGACCTTGGGAGGGGGTACAGCCAAGACTGCTGGCCCAAACTGACCAAACAGATATTCCATACCATGTGGTATCTGCTTAGTAATGTGAGCTAAGGGCAAGGGGGAATGTGGGCGTGTGCCCCTTCATTATCATGATGCTTTTGAAGCAACAGCTATGTGTTCTAAAGCTCTTTTTCCCAGGAATTGGCTGGACATCACCTGCTGATGTGAAGCAGAGAATAATTTTTTCCTTTGTTTCCACACAAGATCTTTGCTTTTGATTTATAAACTGCCCTCATCTTGAACCATGAGGGTTGTTTCCATCTCACTTTTTTTTCATCCTGTCCTGCTGAGTAGGGGAATGATAGAGTGGCTTGGTGGGCACCTGGTGGTCAGCCAAGACCAACCCACCACAGTTAAATAGAGTTTCAAAATTAAGTAATGTTTGGTATTTTAAAACTCTCTTTGGAACAGACAAAGAAGGAGAAGAGTTGTCAAAAAACTTGAGGTTGGAATAGACAAACAAAAATAGATTCCTGAATAAAAAACTTGCTTCATTCATGAAGTTAAATAAGGTAAGTATTGCAGTTTCCTAAATAGATGCTATGATATAGATTTGGATCACATGGTTTTCATGCAAACAAGGAAAGACTGGAAAGCAGTACTGAGGTGAAAACAGGCGTGGAGGTAAACCATACTGAAACACCTGGTCTTTAGACTAAGAAGCACCATCCTTCTATTTTTTCAAAAATTGGGGGTGCAAGCAAAAACTTTGCATTAAGTTTGCAGTTTGCAGTAGTAGTAGTAGTGAAGGCATACATAAGGGTTATCTCTAGCATCAGTGGTCTTTGTGAATAATAATTTGGCAAGTAAAATATGAAAAAACCTTGAGAGGAAATGTCAGTTGCTATTTTCTGCCAGATTATTGCTGATGGCATTCTATTGTCATATTTGTTTCTGGATAGTTTACAAAAAATTTGAAGGTAAATGATCAAATATTTCTTATGGAGAAATAATTAATGAAAAAGTATAAACATTTAATTTTATCTGTTTTAAAGGTAAAGAAATAAAAAAAAAAAACAATTAATATATTTCTCTATCTGTATTACTCATCTCCTTACTTCTTTCCTATAATGCAGTTTTTCTAAGCTATCTTGTGTAAAAGTTAAATGAGAAGTGTTGAATACAACCTGGTGGAATGATCCATGATTATTCATTTATCATGTTATAAAGAGGACATGCTTCTCTGCCTAAGCATGTTCGTTTGGAGAGAAGTGAGATTTTGAAGGGAAGGGTCTAGCTGTTCTCGCTTGCTGATGTGACTTGCTTAATGAAGGATTCACTGACTGCACTGATTTGCTCATTTGGGGATGATACTTAACAGAAAAATGAATTCCAATCCCTCATGGACATTCAATACCTATAATGAGATTAAACTCTTAGATAACAGTATGGCATCAGCAGCAAATATTATGCTTCACAAATCATTCTTTTGATAATTATACCATATGCTAATGAAAATATAGTCAGTGACATTTCAGAGTGGAAGGGTGCAAAATAGCAACATCTTGTGTCATTGGTTCAACAAATTCTGATTACAAAGAATTGATTAAATTAATTAAAATATCAAAGTTCTATTTAAATCTGAGAGGAATATGTTAACATGTATATATTCCTTTATTCTCATATTTTAAAAGCCACAGGTCATGGCTATGGAATTACAGATGCACACACACTTTCCTAAGCATGGATTTTTATTTTTTCTCAACTGACACAGGTCATGCTTGATTAAAAAATACAGCAGACAAAGGTAAGCAATATGCTCCAGAAAAAAAACCCAAATCTTTGTCAGTTACAGAAATTATGATTCTGATCAGGTATATGGTAACAATTTCTTATCGGTGATTTGTGCCTGACAGCAAAGCTGTTAAGTTAGATGGGAAACTTTCCAGTGGTCAGCTTACAATCAGTGTTGATCTGCAAGTCAGGAAATAGAGACAATTGTATCTGCTCCAACCTCCAAACTCTTTTAGAGATAATATGCCTATCCCTTCTTTACCTCTACAGGCAGAGAAGAAACCAGAAACAGAGGATTGCATAAGTATTCTGAGCATTTTGTTGCCAGATCTAAGCAACCTTGTGCAACTTTCAAAGGCAATTGACTCTTTTGTCCTAATATTGGATCATTTGGTGGCAGGGTTTCTTAAACCAATATTCAGCTGTCCAGGAAAGAAAATAGCTCTGGGACAGAAAGCTGGTAATGAAAATATAGCTGGAAATGAAAAATTTACTATTATATACAAATCAAATCACAGAGCAAGTGACAAAAATAAGGCAGGATATGATTTGGTTTGCTGGTTTGTGCTGGTCTTCAAAAAATTTGCAGTGATCACGTAGTCTATATAACCTAGATCTTATTTAGGTTTGGGATTTAGGAACTTTGGATACAAAAGTATAATTTTCATCCTGCAAACACTCTAATGTGACTAACGTTAACTATCTTCAAAATCGTATTGAAATTGTTCAGTGGCATATCTGAACTAACCATCTTGCTTCCTATAATATCTCTAAATAACACTGAGTATGATTAGAGTGTCTTTTACTAAACTAAAAGCCTGTATCAGTCTGAACTAACATTCTTGTGGCAAACTGGTTTACTGAATTGCAAGGCTCTGAGTCTTTCTTACTTTTCCAAAGTGTTTCATCTGATTGCTTTCTCTCTTTTCTAAACTACAGATAGAAATAGTTCATACAAATTTTGCTTTCAGCTTTCATGGTACTTCCAACATCAGAACTTTTAGACTGTGTGTATATTCACTTTGCTATAAAATACATGTACAGCAAACAAAGTCAACTCTAGTCATTCCTCACTGACTGTCTTGGGCAGAGCCAAAGGTAAGCAGATCATGATGATAAGATGAATTGTAAAAAATATGGGGAAAATAAGCCCAATGGAATCTTTAAGAGAAAAGGCAATCTCATATCAAGCACTGTAAAAGAGGGAGCCAAATTAGTAAAATAATGTTTGTATGATGTACTAGAGGCACATCTGTAGTGTTCTTGGAGCTTGAACAAAAGGTTGGATTAGATATGAGGTTCTCTTCAGTCACCAAACTGTTCTGTCTGGGGATTAAGCAAGTTGCTACTTGACCTAAGGCAAGCTATATAAATTAGAAAAGAGTTAACCAAAATTACATAGATTATAGGTCTATTTTTAATTCATATTTCATCTTACTTGATAAAATGTAAGTTCTTATAAAAAATGAATATAGTCAATGAAAGTTGAAAAGTGCAAGCATGGAGGAATTAACCTGGGTTTTATTTAGAGATGAAGACTTAAACCAAGTGCATTTTGAAAAAAAAAACTGTTAGAGGAGTCACAAGTGACAAAGGTAGAGCCAGTGGCTGGTTTTTGAAAATTATGAATTTTTATCTCCTTTCTATCTCTTCGTTCTTACTGACAGAACCAAATCAGAAAAATTTCATTTCACTGATGATGCATTTGACTTCAATTCTATTTTCTTATGTGTAATTTAATATATTTTTGAATTACTGTAGCGCCTCTAAAGTCCTGTCAGAAAATTGCCTTTTCTCCTTCTCAAAGTGTTCTGATTCACTTGCTCTAATTCAGTGCCAGATATTTATTATATTTTTGTATTTGTTCCCAGGAAATTTTTTATGACACATTAGGTACAATTATAAGATGCAAACGTAATTTAGGGATAAATGTCTAGAAGGATTAAGGAACAACATTATCTCAATGTCATAAATGAAAGGCTATTTCAGTATTCTCTTCTGTTTTTGATCTTGTCCACCTGCTTCATTTCAGAAAGGTAACTGATTAACATTTTAATCCTTGCTGTTTATATTCTCAAGGTGTTTTGGCTTCAAACTCTTTTCTTCATAAAAAGACAGGAGCAAATTTAACATTGATACCTTTTTGTTTGGCATTGCATTTTCCTGAGAAGTTTTTTTTCCAAAATGTCCTGGTTTTATTTTTATTTTTTTTTTTTCATATTATTATACCAATAAAAAATGAATAACTGTAAAATAAAAATGTCACCTTCCAGAACCAGGAGATTTTTTAAGGGTTTACCGCATATTTTTTTTCTGACCCACTGTGATTTTTAAGTGGTAGAGTAGATAGAATAAGCCTGTAAAATGGCATGTATTTTCTTATATTCATTTGAAATTGGTATTAAGTTCTTAATAGAAGTTTTGCTTCTTTTCTTGTTTGCTTGCTGTTTTTAAATCAGTGACCACTTAATAGCCATTTCAAATTAAGAAGCATAAAATTAACAAAATTATTTTGTTTGGTCAGTGACATCCATATTCACTTAAATTTGACAATTAGCTAATAATAGAAATATTTTCTCTACATATGAATACCACTCTGTCTTATTGATATTCACTTTACAATTTTAAATTCCGATCATAATTTTAATTGTTCGTTCCAAAGTGAGACATGTCTTTGTATTTCTGCTGCGAATGGCCAGGCAGAACCAGGCCAGCCGGGGAGTTTGTGGCACAGATACAGAGAGGCAGGAACAATGGAGTTGTCTCGAAACAAAGAACTTTTAATGTAGAAATAACAAACGTAGAAACTGCATGGTGCAAGAGACAGCTTCCAAAGACCTCGAAACCTGGAAAGCACAGAGGTGTATAGATGGGGTGAAGGGAACAGGATCCAATAAATAACGAGGATAAGGAACAGAACCAATACAGGCAGCTGACCATTAGCCAGCCATATACTGAAACCAAGAACAACACATTATTTGTAACAAACTCGTTAGCATATTATTGTAACAAACTAGTTAACATATTAGGTCCCATGAGACAACACTTCCTTCTATTCTCTCACCATGATGACAAGGATGTCTTTGCTCCTAGCTAGATGTCTTCCAGGGTTTGAAGCTGAAGCTCTCTGCATCTGCAAGTGAAGGCAGCTTCCCATCCACATGAATTTCCACATCGTTGATCCAGTACTGAAATACACGCTATATGCAGTACCAAACAGTGAAACCAATCATGTGCCTGTAAACAAATCTACTGAGAGATAAGATATTCTTTTACAACTAACCAGTATTTTAGGTGCATTTCCATGTGGAACATTAGTATATTAAGTTTATAAATTTACAGGGAGTTAAATATGGAAATCTTGATATCAAGATGACTTCATGTGCTTATTTTTACAGCAAGAAGATACGGATCAGCACCACATATGATATACATTTCTTTTGCATTTTCAGCATTAAACTTCCCAATAAAGCTAGTATTTGGACAAAGCCATGTCAGCTAAACTTTTCCCAGAGTGGAGGGAACAAAGCAATTTTCATACATCTAAAGGACTTTTGAGAAGTAGTATATAAGAGAACATAATTTTTTGCATACTCTTGTATGGCATGTAGTGGTCTCTACGCTGAGTCCTTTATGCAGTCAATTTCTTCATATATTTCATATTACCATAGACTACATTTTCATGAAGAGTGGTCATCTGAAATTTTCAAAACTATCACCACATGGACTGAATATAAATTCAAGTAAAGGAATAATATAATTTAGAATCCTCATTATTATGTCTTGTAGGCTTACATGCTGACCTTTACTGTAATGTGATGGGCCATGAAGATGTTAGCCAGAGTTTTAAGGCGAACCAACCAAGAACTTTCTCATGTAGTTTATCACTTAAATCACATCCAGGATCTTCCAAATTCAAGAAAGATAGAAACTAGAAACTAGATTACTGAAATACTTGGAAATGAAAAAGTCCAAGTTGCTAAAAGAAAACCAATCTTTTCCCTGCCCATTTTGTCAATGTGGATGGATTTGTGTCTCTTAAAAGCTGCCAATTAAAAAAAATTACTAGCTTGCTTCTGAAATGAAAATGCTTTAGGGATATTGTGAACCACCCCTCAGTTTTTATTATTGTCATTGAACTAAATTTATGTTCAGAAAAAAAATGTATCAAGTAATATTACTTGTATCTGTAAATATTTTTGTTGGGAGATAGCTGGTTTTGGTTTACATTTGTGACCACAAATAAGTTCAAACTTTTTTTTTCCCTAAAATAACTCCATTGTTGCCATTCTCCATAGCTCCATAGTAGGAAATTGTTTCCAAAGTACTCCAGGGTGAACAGCATAACATGCCAGCCTAAAAAAAATGCCCTTGAGAGCAGTATTCATGGGCTATAAATCCAGTCAAAACCCTGTGAAATTAGGCCCTGGAAATAGATCAAGATATCTTGTTTACTCTAAAGTCTAGAGATAAATCGAGTAATACAGATGTTGACAAAAATAAGGTGGAATTAAATTCACATCATTTACCTACTCAAAGTGATGTGTCTCTGTGTATTTCTCCATACATATTTCTCCAAGATATTCTATGCAATGAAAAAAAACCCAGCGTCAGCAGTTGCTTTTGCTAGTGGATGACTGTTTTCTTTCAGATGCAATTTTTCTATTTCATTCTATTCTGCAGGAAATTTACTCTATTTTGACCAGTGTTTGCCTCAAATAGAGATAATTATGTGCCTATAGAATTCATGAAGTAGTCAGAGAAGGAGAACAACGTGAACAGGCCTGTAAGCCTTGCCATTTCATGCCTTGGAGGGCCCCAGGACTCAAATGTTAGGAAATCAAAATTCATGACTTCAGGTTGCATTTCTCAAACAAAGCTCATGAGCTTCATCTATAATCTGACAAAAAAGTTGTCTATAATGAAGGGATTTATATCATTACAGTTTGCAGCCCTGGCACACCTCAATGCTTGCTGTGATCCTGGTGTTCACGGCTTTTTCTGTCATCTAAAGCAGATTTTATGTAATTTTTACAAACATCAGATTAAAAAAGATTATGTTTCTATCCCCATGAAGTTCTAAAAGGGCCTCAGTAACAGGCAGGTGGTGCTTGGTATGGCTCATATGAGGCCCTTTGATCTCTTCTAGCTGCTAATTCTTCTAGTGCCATTTCCCAGAGCAGTGGCATGTCTCACTGGTAAGGACAAATCATAGTGGCTAAAGAAAAATGGTGATACAGCAAAGTCAAACTTTTAAAACAAATACATTTCTTAGCTTATTATTAAGTTCTATACTCTGTGAGAAATGGTAATTGGTGGATTTTCATTTCAATGACTTGAAGATACTTTGAGACGGTGTCAACTCTTTCATTTTCTAGTTTTCTAATATGACTGAAGGATAGACACTGTAATTCCAACATATTTGAATAATATGATTTTGAATCACCACTATGCTCTTGCATTCTCAGCCTTACCCTTATGAGAATTTAGTTTAGGAAATGTTTCTTCTACATACAGATCTTCTATGACTCTGAACATAGTGCCAATTAGACTTATTTCACCGCACTGCATCATTCTCAAATGAATTCAGTTATCAGCTTGCATAACTTCCTCCTATCTAGTGTTTTGTGAAATTTTAGCTCTATAGTAAGGGTTTGAAATAAGTGCTTACTGTGCAGCACAATTCCAACATTTTCTGGGGAAAAAAATGGGAAATACAAGAGTTCGAGAAAAAAACTGTCAACTGGAAGCTATACCTTATGCATGCTCACTGATTTTCAAGTATGACAGATATGGTTTTCAAAGCTTTGCATTTAGGGACATTATCATATGCATGACATTACTCTTAATTTTTTTTTTCCTTCTATTCCTAAACAACTAACAGTGTCTATAATGTATTTAAAAGTCACTCTTCATTAAATTTGATAAACCCGATGAGATATATGACCTTCCCTAATGGTCTCTTGCTATAGACCTCAAAGGACTGAAAAAGGAAGAGGTATTTCCTAACAGAAGCTTTCTTTCTGAGAACATGTGGTTCCCCTTTTACTGGGGACAGAAAGGTGAGATGGGGCCACTTTAACTTGCCATGGGTGTAGCTGGTAATCTCACTAACATGCTTCAAATGCAAATAGTGACAGACTAAACTGACCCTGCAGAGCATTTTTTTCATCCTGGTGTGAGAAATTAATAGCACCAATTCTGGATTATTTAAAATTATAATATTTAGAGAACTCATTTAAAACACTGGGGGAAAATGAATCAAGATAGTAATATATGCAGGTAAAAGAGTGCTTGCCATTCTGAGATGTGTGACTTTTTTTCTTAAAGAAATCAGCAGGACTGCAGATACTTTATAGTACACTTTGAGAAGTGAAGATTGATGATGCTTAGATCACTCTACTCCCTCAGTGTGGATAATCTGTTTTCAATTAAGCCTCCTTGAAATGACCAGCAGAAAGTTAAGAAAATTTTTACATACTTTTGCAAACAGTAAGATGAGTTTGTTCCAGTCCTAGAGTATTGGGATGATGTTACATTTTTCATGTGTCTTTAGTGTCATGGAGTTAAGTTAGTGTATGCTATTCAGTAATACTTTCAAGTCAACCAGAGAGCTTTTGGTAGTAGAGATTTTGAAAATAATATTTATTGTCCTCCTAATGAATGACAGAATAAAAAAAATTTAGGCCATACGATTTTGCCAGACTGTGTCAGGCCTATGAAGAGCACATGTATGGATAAGTCTGAGCTACAGATAATACACCATTCTGTCATTTAATGGGTTTTGAAAAACCAAATATTAAACTGGAAACTTCACAAAGAACACAGACACTGGTTGTGAGGATAGTTTGTAGTTTGGGCAGGCCAGACATCTGCAGAGTTTCATTCCTTCAATTTGTAAAAGCTGGCCCAGCTATCTGCTCTGGTGTAATACTTTCACAGGAAACCACCAGGAAAAGGAAGTTCACCTACTTCCTATAATGAGGACAGGAGACTGATGCCATGAACATTTGACCCTTCAAAGGATGGCTGCATAACCTAATGAAGCATTTGGCACAGAGTGCACATTGATGTCAAGATATTTGCAGCTGTTACATCTGTGAGGAAATAGGAACATGGAAGCTCTATAGATGAAACTTGCACTATTTCATGTCTGAAAAAGTAAACTTTAACCATTTTCTCTATCCCTCAAAAATTGAGGGAAATTCCTATGCTTGTAGATGCATTGATATATGGATCTGTATATACCATCAAGGAAATTATGTGTTTAAAAGAAACCTCAACACCTCCCAAAAAGTAATATCCAAGATGCTAATATCTTAGACAGGTGCAAAATGTGACCTAGACTGGTCAGTGCTGAGGTGCTGAGTAGCTCTGAAGCTATTCCTCCACACCATATTCTCTCCTGAAGTGCCCTTCTTCAGGGAGCCTGCTGCCATCCTGTTGTGTTCACACTGTAGCAGAAAGAGTGCATAACTTCAAGCCTCAAACACACACAGCCGTGAGATAATTGGCTATACAATATAATAAACTGAGTGGAAACCAAGCAGTAAAGTGATGAGGCTTAAATAAAGTTGTTTTGATACACATCACTCATTTTGTCTGACATTTCCAAACTAGGTCTGGCTAAAAAAGGTTTGGTAGTATTTCAGATTCACTACAAAATATTGGTTCAGCTGAACGTAAGTTATTTAGTCAACATATTGAGAGGCAAAAATGTGAAAAATAAAATTTTAATTTGGGAATTAAGGAAATACCTTGTATTTTTATTTTAAAATCAAGTTAAACCGAAAATTTACCTATGGCTTGTCTCACACTATTTTAGTTTCTCATTTTTAGGCCTCAAATATTTATGCCAGTTTAGAAAATGCGTCATAAAACACTTGAACTTATGATAGTATGGATGTTCCACTGTTCCTCTTATTCAGGTACTTGTTGCCTCACTCTTGTGTTCTTGAGCCACCTAGAATAATTTTTCAGCCACTCATCTTATGATTATCATCCTTGTTGCAGCTTCAGTGTCCCTCTCTGAAGTGTACTAACTGGCAAAATCATAATCTGAAATCTCTATGTCCAGCATTGCCTCCCCTTTTTTTCCTTTTCCAATGTAAAGCATTTATAATTTACCAAAGGTAGTTGTGGTATATCAAAGCTAATTTAGTAGTGAAATAATTATTATCTATCAGGATTACTCACATGCTTAAGGTCTAAGTACTTGCTTAACTTGACTAACTTGACTTAAAATATAGCACCATCTTTCCTGTACTGACATATTAAAAAAAGTTTAATGGAGTTCAGACTGTTCAAAATAGGACTTTCAGAAATTCTATTTGTAAAAATTTTAAAGCTTCCTTGTTAAAACCTCAAGGCTAATCCAAACGTTTTTGATGACTAAAAAAATTAATCTAGTAAATCTTGGTTTAGCTACATCCAGAATCAGATTGTACAAAGACAATTTTTCTGGCTGACATTCAGATATCAATAGATTATCTTAGTTATTGCAACAATCAATTGCACATTTCCTTTTTTTATTACCTTCTGCATCTCATCTCATTTTTAAACAAGATTATTAAGCATTTATTCTTCGAGATACAGATACTGTTATTCAAGAACTCCATGTACGTTGTATGTGCATATATAATGTCTAAAGAGATTTCCACAAATTAAATGCTGGAAGGAGAAGCTATAATTTTGGAGCTGTAATTTAATTTTATTAAAATGTACAGGAATTTAATTTGTCTAAACTATTACTCATAACTTTACTTACAGTAAGAGAAATTATGAGCAAGAGATAGTATTACTTAGGCTTTCATCTCTCTTTGTTATTTGATTTATGTGTCTATCTCTATAATGATATTCAATTACATATTTTTAATACTGAAAAAAGAGGTGTGCTATATTAGAATCATCTTAAAATCTAGATGATACCATAATATTTATTAAGAGAGCTTCAGAATAATAGGGGTCAGATAGTATCTTCTCAGAACTTGAAAGAATATTTTCTAATTTGTATAAGTGTAAATTGAAGATATGCCCCCACATGAGATACATAGTCTTGTTGCAAGAAGCCACTCCTCAAATTTATCCATCCTGCTTTTTGTGACTATATTTTTCAACAATTCTAATTGAGAGAAAAGCATGAGATTAATCTAAATTTAGACAGATTATAATATGTTTCACAACACAGAAGAAATCACTTATTAACCATTCTAATCAAAGAATTATGACCCTCCCCATATCTTTCATCCCTGACTGATTCCTCAGGCCTTGTTTCCACTTGTGTTTTGGCAGGTCTTTCCGTCGTTTTCTTGATGAATTAATCTGCTAGTTTCACTTTGCCCTCCACATATCCCGTTGAATGTGTTTTTTGGTTCCTTGTCCTCAACTTGTCATATCCCAAGTCTTGCTTTCAAAGTTTCAGCATAAACACGGTGAGTTTGGGGGTGGGTGTGTGGGTGTGTGTGTGTCTGTGTGTCTGTGTCTGTGTGTCTGTCTGTTTGTCTATGTGTCTGTGTGTCTGTGTGCTGCAGCATCTGATGTTTGCAAGACCATTCCTTAGCTCTCCAACTTAAAAATTCAGTTTGCAGCTTCTGTAAATCAATGCTAAAGCTAAGTAGCTTCAGTGTGATATAATCTAGATTCTATCACCTTTTGAGGTTTCCTAAGTCCAGCTTTCTGGCTGTAACTCTATTTTTTAATGATATAACTTGACTACATAAAGAACTCCTGCAGTTCTGTAAGAAAATTGTGAACAGAAGCTGAAAAAAAAAATCAGAAAAACAACCAAAACCACAGGGCTATACAAAAAATAAAAATAATTCTGTAATTCATGGCTTGTGCATGCCATCTCCAAGAAGATAAGCAGTCACACAAAGGGATTTTCTTACAAGCTGCCAAGAAAGTTTTTGTAAGAGCCTTGCAGTCATGTTCACAGTTTGCAAGTCAATCTGATAAGGCAGAAAAGAATGAAAAATTTTAAAACATCAAGAAGTAACTCATGGAAAAGTGGATAAAATTAGGCTATACTTAATGTACACATGGAGACCAAGCTCATCCTGTATGAACACACCTCAGGTTCAGTAGTGTACAGAGATTACTAAAATCATAGTATAATAATAATAATAATAATAATAATAATAATAATAGTACCGCCATTTAGAAAGCATGCCGATTGTCTGTCTGTAGATCCTGAGAATTTCCCTGAAAAGACTGCCTTTGTCTGAAAATCAATCACTGCACCATGGTCGTAACAAGATTAATTTCTTAATATGGTTGCTAACTACTAGTTCAAGTAATCATATATTCAAAATAGATTTAATAATATGAAAAGCACTGAACTGGTGTGGGAGGTTATGACAGCCAGAATAAAACACCAAAAGAAGCCTTCATAATTTTCCCATTTGTGAATTCTGTCTCATGCTTATCTTTGAACATGATTTGAAATACTTATTTTGGATGTTGAAATATTGAAAATATAAATTGCTATTATCAGGAACTGTCTAGTTCCAATGGGAACTTTTCACTGATTTAAATAGAACCACGTAGCTGATCCCTCAATCCACTTGTTTATTTGACGTTTGTCTGTGACTCTTGAGGTAGTGGCTATAGGATTATCCAAATACCTGTGGTTTTAAAGGGAGCCCTGAAGCCTAACTGAAACTTATAATCTTCTTACAAAAGCAGAAGGAAAAAAGCTGCTTGAAGTCTCAAGAATTTCCAGGAGCAAGTTCATATAATGCAACTCAACAGATAAACCATATTAAAAAAATATTAATAGTAGAGATAGACAATAGAACAGTGTTGAGTGGCTATATTTTTTAACTCTTTTTCATATATAAAGATCAACAAAGTGTGCTATAAAGTGTACTATAAAGAAATAGACACTACTCCTCACATGGAAGGAACAGGAACTAATAGGTTAGAGTCACCTATGTCAGAGATGCCTTTGGAATAAGGCCTGGAAGTAGCAGTCTTTTGAGAGTATTCCTGGAACAGCTTTTGTAATTATCTTTTCACTAATCCTGTATGTATGAATATTTAAAATGTTACACATCATTAGCAATAATGAGAGGATAAGTGAAGTTTTATAAATATCAATAGTCTAACATTCCTGTTCTCTATTGACAGACTTAGATTAAAATTGTTCATTGAAAATTTATTTGAGAGTTACATGGTCCAGATTAAGCAGTGGGGCTTGACACACCACAGAACTTCTACAAATCTGCAATAATTACAATGTGCAGCACAAATGGGAACTTTGAGAGGACATTTTTCATGAGTGATGGTCTTCCTCTCCAATAAATTATCAAATCAGATTATCCTACTTCTGCAGAGCTCTCTCAAATGGATTTACCTATAGTTAATAAATCTTGATTAGTTCTTGTATCATTTAAAATAGCTTCAACACTTCCAATTACCTCAATGATCAATTAGTGTCTGTTCAGGATGCCCCTTCAATCTATTTTATCTCCAATTTCAGCCTTGTGAAAATCATCTCTACAAGACAGTAAAAAATTTCTCTCAGACTAATGCACATCACTGTAAGAGTCTGAGATATGACTTGAAACAGAACACCACTACATGAACTCAAAATGTTTCACAGTCTGCCTGGATGCTTTAATGATTCAAATGCTCACCTAATCAAGCTTAAGTGCTGATCAATGAGCCCTTGTGCACTTTTAAGTATTCTGAAAATTTAAGGATTACACTGATAATTTTGTCTAATGATTAAAATACTGATATTAATTTATATTAATTTTGCTCATTATTTACTTCATTTAGCTACAACTGGTAGGAATTTGAAGGGGAAAAAATTATTTTAAACGAGGGAGATCTTAAATCTCAATTTTTAAGTGTTTTGATTCAGCTATAGAAGATTTAATTTCAAAACATTTCTTGGAAAAAGCCTGTTGCAGTTTTATGTTATTTTAGAAAGCTTTTAAAATTTTAAAATTTTTGGCTACTTAACCACAGTGGAAGAATTTTGGGAATGGATCCCTCCGACTCTCTATTCCTAATTGTTTTATGTCCCATGGAATGACCTTATTCCTCTCTTCTCATCACAAGATAAAAACAGCTGAGGAACTGCAAGGTAATGTTTTCTTTGAGAGCAAAAGAATGCTTTTTAGCTGCTGGCAGAGCGACACATTTTCTCAGTGTGCCTCATCTCCTAAGAAGAATTGGTTAAACTGAATATAAGTGAGATGTGTCTTTCTGAGGCAATGTGTCACACCTACTCAAATTGCCTCCTGACATGCAAATGGATTTTGTATTTCTATCCCATACTGAAATCACATATTGATTTCTAGAAGTTTTAATTAATATTTTAAAAGAAAAATGGGAGGCACAGTAAGGCCTCTCAAAGTTTATTTTGACAAAGTTTATTATTTGACAAATAATTGGGTTGGGAATCAGTTTGAAATGCAGACATATTAATGTAGATGTTTGCATGTATATTCACATGCCTAAACTTCCATTAAAGGAGATCTACTGAACAAAAAATTACAGAGGAAATTAATCCACAGCCAAGCGAACATGCAGAGCTTAGCTACCTAAATTCTTTCAAGACTATAGTGGCTGTGTTGGTTAGGATGTGGATGGTTTAGCCTGAGCCCAGGTTTCCAGATCTAGTGCTATCTCAGATGCCCTAGGACGTTGGTTCCCTTGAGGAGGCTGGCACTGGCAAGTCACAAGACCTAAAGAGGGATGTCCTTCAGGTGGCAGGTGGAACTTCGAACTACAGTGCACCTCAGACAATACTGATTGCCTATGCCTAGGTAACTGCACCAAGCCCTAGAGTTCTATTAACTTTAGGGTAAATTAGACATCAGCTCATATTGAAGACACCTAATTTTAGGTGACTTAATCTGGAAGAGAGTTCCTAGAGACCTCTGTAAGATGAAGCATTTCCTAAGAGATAGACTCTGATCCACAGTGACTGAAAAACTTTCTTACTCTATGGAGAAGTGTGTTAAGCAATACTTCAAGTGCTGAAATGTTCATGCTAACCAGGCATTTTATTGGACAGTATGCTATTTTCTCCTGAAGAAAAAGGAATATGTGAAGCAAGGCTGTCTGTGAGAAACATAAAGTAACTATAAAAAAAAGAAAAGGAAATGTATTGCTCGCAAAATGTATGTATATAATTTTTAAGCTTAGTTTTACTTTTTTCAAATCTTAAGACAGAAGGGAAGGGACAAGAGTCATGGGAAGTAAATAAAACCAAAAATAAATCTCAAAGGCTTTGATTTTTTTTTTACCATAACAACTTATTTTCTGTAAAGTTAATGTGAGAAAGAAAAAGAAAAGTAAGAATAAATATTTTTTGGCAGAAGCTTTGAGAGCATACTACATATGGTTTCATGACAGCATTCTCACTCTGAGGCTTAAAATCTACATGCATTACCTTCCTGTCTGCCCTCTCTCTAGCATCAGGAACAATGACCAAGATAAGCACATCAGTTTTGATTCTGATAGAGATGGATACCATTCATTTCATGATGGACCTGGATCTTCAAGCCAATTGCCCACTTATGTTATTGGAGTAGTTAAGTGTAAAAGAGCTTTTCTTGCTACTATTTTCTTTATATTACCACTGAAACTTGTAAGCCTGGAAAATATCAAGAGTTTCCCATAAGAATCTGTTCTGGACTTTGAAGGAAATAAACTTTCTCTTAGCATCTCTAACTGCTGTGTCTTGTTTACATGGCAAAACTAAGTTGGCAAGAAATATTAAGAAATATACAAGAAATATCTGAACAAATCAAAATACCAAGGAGGTTCCCTTGGGAGACAAGTTCTAAATATGAATGAAGACTTCTGACATATAAACAAATAGTTTCGCAGCTGTGATATACATACAGCTTGGAAGCGACATAAAGAGCCTCAGTTAAATCTCTATTTTTACCTTATGGGAAGGTAAAAATGAAGTCAGATTTTATTTGGAAAATGTGAAACAAAAACCACTGTAACTGATTATCTGCACAAGAACCTACATACTTCTATTTCAACCTTCCTTATTTTGCTAAATTGCAAAAATTACCTCACAAAATTCTTAATATAATTCTCAGGGAGTTTTTTCTGAAATGGGATCTTTCAGTTAAATCCCAAGTTTTAAATGTTTTTAGAAGATGTTTTGGTGTATTCCTTCAAGCAGTTGACAGCTCAATTAAGCAGAATAGTTATAAATACTCAAGAGTGAAGCGTATCACTCAGTCTGTCTATAAAACATAAGTGAACTCATGAAAAAAACCAAAAGCAGCGAGAAAATAATTCACCCTTATTGTTTTAATACATAATGTAATCAGTAATGACTTGCATGTGTGGCTTAGAAAAAGACATTTCATCAATTCCAATTTGGAGAAATTATTTTCTGCTTCTCTTATTCATAGAAACCGACTGCTTGGGAAACTAATTCAAATTATCTAGCTAGAAAATAATAACAAACATTCCTCAGATCACTATGACTTTGTTTTTAGTCCACTGTTGTAATCTATGCCAAGTTGCACATAGAAAAATATATCATTAAATGCATGAGCAGTGTAATTCACCTTTACCTAAGCAGTCTTCAGAAAAGAAACACATTTGGTGCAGGCAGTAAAACAGTCCCTTTCATGCCATTGTTAATGGGGCTTGTATTTCATTTGATCAGAACACTTTTTGTACCCACTGAAACATTTTTCCTCCCATTATGTCAGCTTGCTTAATAATCAGACCTCAACAAATTTTGCCATAGACACAACTTACACAACAGTTCCCTTTACAAAGGGATATGAATGTGAAGGATTCTATTACCCCTTTGCATTAGCTGCCCTTCTGCTGAAAGTGATACCTTTCAGCTCACCAGGAAATGTGAGTTTAGATTTCTCACTATTGTGTAATTAGCTCATCAGTACAAGGAGCAGCCTGTGCAGCTGTGCTCAGGTGCCACTGCAGAGTGACCTGTACTTCCCTTGCCACCCAGAACAATAGGGAGAGAAAACAGATAACAGGCAGAATAGTGCAGATAACAGAGGTGAAGAATTGCAGAGGGAATTGATTTTGGCAATGGTAATCTTTTCCCTTGATGCAGCAGCCAAAATATAGCTAAAATTTTCCACCACCTTGTCATAAGTTCCATGGAAAGTGATGTCTGAGCTCTCAATACAGAGCATAGTGTGAGCCTTTCCAGATTTCTCTGAAACCAACAGAGGCTGTTTCATTTACACTTTTATTGCAGTAATCTCAGTGAAAAAATATTTATAGAATAAATTTAAGCAATGTTCAAAACTACTGTAGATAATCAATGTAAATATATGAACTTGTTATTCAAAAGAGAAAAAAAGTAGTTTCGAATTCTTCAAAGCATTTCATGAAATGAAACCACTCTTTAAAATCAAATATGTACATTTCTAAAAGCACTTCAATTTTTCTACTGCTCGGAATCAGTATAACACATAGGATAATGATATATCATAGTGAATTTGAGTAGGTAATGCTTGTAGTAGGCAAGGAATGTCTATAGCCTTACTTTCCATGATGTATCACGAAGCACTTTCCTCATACTTTATGTTTGAATCTGGCTCTACAGAAAGAGTAGCATAAAATAAGTCTGAAGCCATGCTTTAGAAAAGCAAATGTAATCCTGTACTAATAAAGGTCACAGAATCGTAGAATCCCAGGAAGTGTAAGGTTGGAAAGGACTACAGTGGGTCATCTGGTCCAACCTCCCTGCTAAAGCAGGGTCATCACAGAGTGCATGGCACAGGATTGCATCCAGATTAACCTTTAATATTTCCAGTAAGGGAGACTCCAATCTCACTAGGCAATGTCTTCCAGTGCATAGTGACCTGCACAGTAAAGAAGTTCTACCTCACCTTCAGGTGAAACTTCTGGTGTGTGTCACCATAAGATCAATATTGATACTCATGGCAAATATTGCTTTTTTGAAGAAACATTCATCATATGCAAAAAGTTGCTTATGTGACATGTCTGGCAAAGGGTTAATCCTGTATTACTTGTCAGCTGGCTGTGGATTGGTAAACACAAAAAGTAGAGAATAGACATGGAAGAAAAAGGAATTATGTCAAGAAGTAGTTTGCACCAGTGAAAATACTTCATGGATGATAAGATCAAATAAAATTCTTATCCTTCTTGGGAAAGGAAAGGAAAAGTGGCAAAGATGAGAATCATCTCCATCATCCTTGTCTGTCCTTTCCAGCACAGAATATGCTGTGATTCTCTGATTCTGTGAAGCTCAATTAAGGTAAAAATGGGCTTTATGAAGTTATAAAATTTCACTTTGTGGAAATCAAACTCAGAAAAGAATAACTAGTTGAACCTCAACATGTCAGTGTCTCTAAAAGAGTGAATTAAAACCTGTAGGGTGTACTTCTGTTTAGACAAACTATTATGTTGCTATGTGCTACAGGGACAACCCTGATTAGCCTTGATTAGCAATAATGTATAAATGTCAAGGTGGGGCTTAGTTCATTTTTTTCTGGCATCAGATTTTCCATAATTATGGAAGGGAGAAAAACCTTTTATAGAAGTAATGAGAGATAAAGAAAGCTACTATTCCACAACATTTTATTGAATGGAATTGCAAAGGACAGGTAATCTCCTCTAAATAAAATGTTCAATTATTTTTCTTTTTTTTTAGATTTTATTCCTAGAACCTGGTGAGTTTAGAGAGCCACAAGGATCATTGAAGCCCAACTCCTGGCCCTGCACAGGACACCTGTAAGAATCATACCATGTGCCTGAGAGCTTTACCCAGAGCATGAGGCTTGGTGCTGTGACCACTTCCCTGGGGAGACTGTGCCAGTGTCCAAGCATCCTCTGGGTGTAGAACTTTCTCCTAATATCCAACCTAAACCTCCCCTGACACAACCTCAGGCCATCCCTCGGGTCATTTGACATCACAGAGAAGAGATCAGTGTCTGCCTCTCTTCTTCCCCTCATGGGAAGTTGTACCTGCACTGAGGTCTCCCCTCAGTGTTCTCCAGGCTGAACTGACCAAGTGACCTCAGCTGCTCCACACGGCTTCCCCTCAAGGCTCTTCATCATCCTCACGGCCCTTCTTTGGACATGCTCTAATGTTTAATGTCTATTTTATATTGTGGTACCCAAAACTGCCCCCAGAACTCGAGGTGAGGCTGCCCCAGTGCAGAGCAGAGCAGGACAATCCCCTCCCTTGCCTGGCTGGTGATGATGTGCCTGATGCCCCCAGGACAGGGTTGGCCCTCCTGGCTGCCAGGGCACTGCTGACTCACATTCAACTTTCCACCAAACAGTATCTCAGGTCCCTTTCCATGGCTCTGCCTTCCATCATCTCATTTCCCAGTCTGTCCATACATTCAAGATTGCCTCCTCCCAGGTGCAGAATCTAGCACTTTCTATTGTTGAATTTCGTATGGTTGGTCATTGCCCATCTCTCTAATTTGTTGAAGTCTTTTTGCAGGCTCTCTCTGCCTTTGAAGGAGTCAACAGCTCCTCACAATTTAGTTTCATAAGCAAATTTACTTAGTAATCCTACAAGTCCTTTGTCCAAGTCATTTCTGAAGATGTTGAAGAGCACAGAGTGCAAGATAGAGCCCTGTGGAGCCCCACCAGGTCAGTCTGATATCACCCCATTCACTGTAATCCTCTGTGCCCAGCCCATGAGTCACTCATCCATCACATGAGTGTTCATGTGTTTATTCACCCGTGTGCTGCAGTGAGGCTGACCAGCCTGTGCTTTCAAGGGTAATCCTTGCTCTTCTTCAAAATTTGGGCAACACCAGCCCACTTCCAGTCAACTGGAACTTTTCCAGATTTCTGGGACACTCCAAATGATTTCCTGATTCCCATACAAAAATCACTGAGAAAGGCCTTGCGTCAACATCAGCCAACTCTTTGGGTATTCTCAGGCCCCTTGTACAATTTGATGCAAGAAGATCTAGAAGTCTGTAAGTCTGGTGGCTGGCTGCATGCAAATTGCCCAAAAAAAGTTCTATATAATGCTTTAATAATTATAATTTTAGTAATTAATAAAAATAATTTAATAATTATTTCATAATTATATATTGTGTAGTTTTAGTCGTGCCTTAGGTAATAGCTATGATATATTTGTAATGTGAAGAATACAACTTTGTTTAGCTGACTTCCTGTACACAAATTATTTCTAATTTAATAGATAAAGATTCAGTTATTAGCAAGAAGACATATGGTGAAGGAGAAATGTACTGTGTCTGGTCCTACATCTGAGAGTATGGAAGACCAGCACAGAGGAAAAAATGAGAGATTTTACTAACATAGTAAGTAAAAGAAGACAATAAAATGCATGGAGATGTGCTGAATAATGGGAAGAAGAAAATTCTTATTTATTGTATGAAAAAATAATTCTCTTCAAAACTTGTCCTAAAATGCTATTTTGATGTGTTCCCAAGTGAGGTATAAATTCTCATTTATTCCGCTTAGGTCTTCATTCACTTTTTTAAAATTTCAAGTGGCATCTCCAGAACAAATATTGAAGTTCATCTAGTTTTCTGAAAAGACTTTTTTATTTCAGTCTAGTCTGGTTTTGTGTTGCTGAATCATATTCCACCTGAGAAGAACTGTAACCTCTTCACTTCATCTTCCTAAGACAAACATTGCACATGGTTTGTTCAAAAAACACATCATATGTTTTCTGCCAAAAAATTTTAAAAAACCCCGGAAGATGGTTGGAAGACGACCGAGAAAATATGGAACCATATGTCTGAAAGAGATCTCAAGGCCTTGATTCATATCCTGACTCATTCCAGGATCAACTATCATCTCTCATAAACGTTTGTCTAATCTACTGTTACATAAATGTCTACTGATAGTGATTTGAAGCTTCTCTGAACTCTATTAACAGTTTCTTCTTGGCATTTACCCCAAATCTGTAATTTCAGACTTGGTATATTTTCAGAGAATATATTAGGGAGGGGTCAGTCCATCTTCATTCCCTTCATATAGTCTTTCCCAAGCAGTTTCAGTGGCTAGTGTTAAATGCAAAAAGGAATGGTAAGTTAGCTGGCCTTTTGGACCAAGTAAAAATTGTTTTAGCATCACCCCTTTCAGTCCTCCGTAGGCTTTTCTTTGTTTTTCCCCTAGATGAGGCAGTTTTCAAATTTCCCACAGTCAGGTTTTTTTCCTTGACGTCTCATCATTCTCATTTCTTATTTTTATTTAATATTTTGAAAGTTGGTTAGTGCTTTTGAATTGCTGAATTTTTGTTCTCTGATTTGCTTGCAACACATTCTACACTGACTGTTGAAAATCTGTGTGTCAAAATTTGTTAATAATAATGATACTGGTCCAAGACAAATCTCTGTGGTCATCATCAGATAACTGACTCGAATTTCATAATGAAGTGTAAAAATAATTATTTTACTATCAAAATACTCCTTTTCAAACCAATTTTCCACCCAGCTCAATGTTTTCTTATGAAATAATCATGTAAAATAAAAATAGAAATTTATGTGTGCATATGTATTACCTTATATGTATTACATATACTTCTTCCATGTTTCATCAAAGATTTTTTCTGCTGCAGAGGAAACAAAAACGTTGTAAACTGGTTTGTTCTTATCATAAGCCAAAATTATATGAGTTATTTCATTGCCCCTGGCCACTAGAACTTAGATTCTGCATACCTATCTGAGGAGAGGCTTTTGTTCAGATCTCTAAAAAGCTTCAGTAATTACTCCAACCTAATTTTCACTAACTTTTTAATTTTTTTTTTCATTTGAATACTTGTCTTTAACACTTAGAGAAATAGCTGATACTACTCCTATTTTTTTGGCTGCCTTAATATGAGACCTCAGCAGTTTCTGATTAGAAAGTCAGTCTTTAATCACTATAGATAGAGGAAATAACTTGTTTGTTTCCCTAATTTTCCTCTATACATATGCTTCCTACCTGAAATCTGTCTGGTTTAACTTCTGTTTTGTGAACACTGAGGGGATGCAGATATGAGCCAGGCTCAGCCAAGAGATTGTCATTAAAAAAACTCTAATCTGGCAGAAACATACCAAAACACTGCTTATGCTTCAGATCAGGTTCAAGCCTTGCTTTTGAGCCAACTTCTTATAGAAATGTTTTATATGTGCCCTTTTTCTTTTTCTTTTCTGACCCAAGAGCTCTGCTTAAGGCATTTAAAAAAATGAATGATTTATCAGTAAAAAAGCACATTAGACTGCATAAAAATATCATTCCATCTTAAAGTCAGATGAAACCAGTACAGATATGTCTCAACTCCTCATAAAATTAAATTTGAGTAAAAGTTTGGCTGAGGTTCCAACACATCCTTTCAGTTTCTGTCATTTCACATGGGTTTTACTTTTCAAATTCTTACAGAACTCAGAAATGTGGATGCTTTAATGATAGAAAATGGCTTCTAACCACATTTAAATGCTTGAAAAGTTCTTGTAGGCAATTGTATGTCAAAATTATCTCCTGGTATTCTGAAGAATTTGGTGTATAGAGGGTCAAGATGTAGCAACATCTTAACCATGTCATTTTTAGCAGCTTTGACCTTAAGATGTTCTACTCAACTCCCAAGAGAGGGCAAGGGTCTGTCCTTCTGCAAGTTCCAATGTTTGCTGATGACAAAAATAATTCAACATTCTCTGCCATTTGCATTTACCTTTAAATATTACCTCTCACAAGTTAAAAGGCTTTTCTGGTAGTTCTAATAATTTGGATGTATTGGTTTTCAGGTTATAACTCCACAAATCTTTTTGCTTGTTTGTTTGTTATTTGGGAAAAAAAAAAAAAAGAAAAGTAAAATACATTGTTGGAGTTTAAAATCCTTTACTCAGAGAAGCTGAAGACCTTGAAAATTATTTCTGTAAAATACTTTATTGCTTCAACTATTGCAAAATTACTTGTCCTTGTAAAATTCATGGTCAAGTCTCATGGATTAAAATGCTTGAAGTTATCCAGTGACTATCAATTTTGAGATGCTTGTAGGGGTTAACTTCTGAAGTTTTCCAGGTTTTCCATCATAATTTGTAGCTGCCTAATTATTGATTTAATTATAGCTGACACCACATCTTTTAAAAACTGCAGCAGTAGAGAAATCTGTGTCTGGAAGTGGACATTGACTTGCTTTAATTGTCCTGCTCTGTGAACTAAATGGTTGTCTAACATAATTTTTTTTATTATTTGTTAGAAAAATACAACACATACTGAATCAACTCTAACGTTTACAGATGTATTTCAAGTTTGCAAGTTCAGTGTGTTTTATGGTTGGGTTTTTGGTGGGATTTTTTTGGTAGCAGATGTGGTGTGTTAGATTTCAGTTTGAAGTACTCTGTATTACCTTCAGTTGCCTTTTTATTTTCCAAAAGCAAAGTATAAACTCGGAATTTTCATCATAATTCATTCATTTCAGTTTTTTTATTGGCAGCTGGTTTCCTTTTTCTTGTACTCTGTAATACTGAAGTTGTGGCTCAAGGTCCAGTCTCCATATTCAATGTAAATGGATTATAGTTTAAGCATGTATTGATTTTAGATGTCTTTTTCTTAATCAGTTTTTACTCTATTTTACAGTTACTGCTTTCTAAAGATTAATTGCACACTATTAGGACTGTCATAATTCGTTATGCTATTCTAATACATTCAAAGAGAAGATAAAAGGTAGTTCATCACTCAGTCACATTTACTACTTTAACCATTCCTTACTTTTGGAATAGAATTGAGTCAGGAGTAGTTTATTTGGTACCTTGCTAATTCAAGTATAAATTAAAAAGTTCAAGACTTCATAATTTGAATTAAACATATGGTTTTATTTCTTTTAATTTTAAAAAATTTGGTTAAAATATTAAAGCTGAAAAATAATGCATTGTTTATACCAAGTGAACATTTATTTATACCATCAGAAAGAAAAGATCTGTGTTCAGCATCTTGTGTGTTCTCCACGTTGTTTAGTCCTTTGTCTATGAGTTATGGCCAATATGCTTGTTGGTATAATTAGTCTTATATATTTCTCCATTTTTCAGCACAATTATATCTTCATTTTTTTATCCAGGATTTTCAGAATTTGTACATGTTTAGTGAATATTTGTTTAATTTTTTTCTTTTTCATTTTTTTTCTTCTTTCCTTCACTTCAGCCCACTAATAAATGAGATGATCTTTCTCAAGGAAATAAAACAAACAAGTGAAAAAAAATTCCTCACAATTCTCTCTATATTCTCTGTTGGTTCTGTCTGAACTTCTTATGCATAACCAGTGTAATTGCACAAGGCTGAGTTACTCAACTGTAGTCAGTTGCAGCTGTATAAATACAGACAGTGAAAAATTTTATCTGCAGACCAGTTATCATTGATTACAATAGGACTAATAAGTTTGACAATCAATAATTCAGACTGGTAGCAATCGCTATCTGATGAACCTGACTCACTCCTTCCATTTCCAGTTCTGTTTCAGGTTATGAAATGCCTTCTTTTGAAATGGATTTTAATCCAGAGACACCTTTATTTGTGTCTCCAAGGAGCTCAATGGGGTAGCTTTCATCAGAAGAAATCCACTTTGCCCAGCACGGGTTTGTCACTTCCATTGTAACTGGTGAGCAGAAGATGCCTGCTCCTGTTTAGGCTGTTTTACCAAGCTTTTAAGAACTCTTGTGTATACATACTTGCTTTAAGGCGGTTATGGTTTCAGCTAGTGATTTCAGCTTTTGTATAAAGATTATGGTCCAGTAGCATTGCCAAGTAATAAGAGTTTCTTCCTGAACATTTTGCTCAAATAGCTTTTTAGAGCCATGGTAATAGCACTAATACACCTGCTGATATTTGCATTGCTTTTATGAAGCCTGGAAAGATTGTTTTCTTAACGTTTTACACAGAACAGTAATAAACACTGAATGCTGCAGTATAAACAAAGAGGGTTGGTGCTGTTTATTATCTCATCTTACTTTTAAAAGGCTTTTTTGCTACGCTTATATTACTAAAGTGACGTTTTGCAATGATATGAATTGCAGGGATTGCAATGTACTATTTAGTCATCAAATATATTTAGTGGGGGTCCTGTACTCACGCCAGTGCTGTATAAAATAATGAGTGAAACATAAGCAAGAGAAAAAACCCCTTAGCTGGTTTAAAGAGTTCCTTATTTACTGGCTGGAGGTAATGCAAAAGAATTTTGCCTGCTAATGCCAACCAAGAAGTGCCATTTCCGAACAGCAACGTGCAATCAAAGTTCTCTTTGCTATCTAAAGTATCACTGACAACAGAGAAAGCCTAGAAGACAAGACATTATCTACCTTTTAATGGCTGAAGCCATAGGATGTGGATGCCATGCTATTTGAGTTTCCTCTGCTTCTAATTTAGTATACGCAGTGTCCACTTTACCTCAATCATTGTTATATATAGATAGTACAAAAATCAAAAGTCTCCTTCTTACCATGTAGAATTATAAAGCATCTGACTCAAAATGGCTTAGGCTTACAGTTACAAAAAAATAATTAATGCCATGTCTTAAGAACTATTAGACAAAAATTAAATCAGTAGCGAAACCAATATGTAATTAAATTGTATTAAAAATAAAAAGAAAATAAAAAGTAAGAAGTTTTCATTCAAAAAGATTGAATGAATGAAGCTGTTAGGACAAAATATAAAAAAAAACCAAAACCGTTAAGCAATTTTTCTCCACATCAATTTCCCTTCATTTTGTCTTACTCTTTCCATATTCAAAGTACAGCTTAGGTCAGTTCTTCTAACTGTCAATAAAAACCTTCACTTTTTGTAAGTGCCAGGATACAGAAACTCCAGCCAAGCCTCCTTCTTTTTTAATAAACTCTGTAGCTGCAAAAAAAAGGACTAATATACCTAATGACTCTACTAGGATATTCTTCTACAACTGATTTAACTGTTTCTATAGTGTAGAAGATTTTTTTTGTGGAAGAGAAAATATGTGCCATTGTTTCCTTAGTACACCTACGTGATGGAATACCATGGTATTCCATTTAAATTTTTCTTATTTTTCATTTGAGTAACAGGCATATATTGATAATATGTAGTGCTGGTTGACATCTTCTGGAGCCATCTCTGCACACAGGTAAAAGTTTCTTCCTGATTGCAGCTATTAGTTTTCAGGTAATGAAGGGTTTGGTTTTGAGAGTCATAGTAACTGGGAAATGTATAGTTGTAGGAACACCTACGAGAACAGAAAGGTCACCCACACCCTCACATCTGAGCGCCATCCTCTTTGAGAAAATTACAAGAATAAGAGACAAAGTATGACATAGGTAGCCAATGTGAAAACTTTTGCAACGAACTTCTTTTATGTTGCAATATTTTGCATCAACACAAGCCAGCTTCCCCTCATTCTCAGTTTGAGTTTACATCTCACATTCAGATCACAGGTTTAAGACATCACGCAGATTGTAAACCACGGCCTTTTAAAGAGCTAATATACAACATGTGAAAGAGAAAATTACAGTAAATTGACTTTTCCACTTTACCTTTAGTGTTTTTATGTATCCCAGTAGAGTCTTTAGTGTAACAATAAAGTGAATGCTGGAATATTTATATTGCTCATTATCCTAACAAAAGCAAGTTGCTTGGAAGAGATTCTGCTGGCTGTAATTCCATTTAATGCAGATATATAGTCATGTACATAGAAGAAATTAATTAGAATTTCTGCAGATTGTATGTAAGTACTTTGGTGTTGGGTTTTTCTGCAGGCATAATTAACCTTTGGGATACTAAATTCTAGATGTATTTGGTGGAGTGCTTATAACCTCATGAGAAATCTCTGAATAGCAGATGATTTGAATGGAAGGGATTCTTCTCAGCCTTTTGTAGCACATAAATTAATAATTTGCTTTATCTAGAAGATTAAGCTCATTTTACAAAGACAGTAACACTTGGCATGTTCTAATCTGATCTGCCACAATTAGCATTTACATATATTTGCAGTGCTTTTAGGATCTACCTATAAATTTGCGTTTTCCAGAAACAAGGAGAAGCATTTCTCTAACATATAGATTGTGACTACATGACTTCTGGAGGAGTCAGAACGAAGAGCATGAGGCATATGTTGAAGAAAAATGGTCCTATGAAACCTTACTATATAAGAAACAGAAATTACTAAATATTGGGTTCTTTGCTTTTCTGAATTGCACTCACTTTTCAGAATCACATAGTAGTGAAAGGATTTGTGGTTTTGCATGTCTCAATTTTGAGAGTTCCTTATGCAAAATAAACCCCTTTTCTTCAAACTCTCACAAAGCTGAATGTTAAAATAGATTATTTTATTTTATTCAAAATATTCATAATTCGAATTACCTTCAAATACAGAGCTATAATTTTGAATTGCCATAATTGAAACATACTATATATTGTTTCTTTATTCTTACAAAAAGCTTATTAAATAAATATACATAATTTTACATAACTACTGATTGGTATTTGCGCCATAGTAATACTTAAAAATTTAGTTCAGACAGATATATATAGATATACATATGTATACGTATATCTCTGTATGTATAAGTATATATATAGTTATATATATGCATGTATTAGAAGCACATGACACAGCCACTGCCTAAAAGAAGTTTAGAATTGAATATAGGGCAAGATCAGAGGCAGCAGATGAATGCAAACTTGCAGGGAAGTACAAGGATACAGTATTGGTCAGCACAATAGGCAATGATCTCAGCAGCCTGACTTAAAAACTTCACATTGAAGAGATCAAACAAAAGTTGTATGTGATTATTCAGCACCAGGTGAATCTTTGCACTAGAAATTTCAATAGCCTGTGGCTTGAGGACTGTGATAAGGATCTTAAAAAAAAAAAGATACAAAGATAAATACTTTTTTAAAAGAAATTGTTCTTTAATCTACCTTCAGATCCTTTTGATTTCTCAACTCTTCATTTTCCTTTCCCAGTGGATGGATGGAAAAAAAGTTTATCTGAATGATCCTAAGGTAACTAACATTGTGACAAAAAGATTCAAAGAAGAGTTAGCAAGCTTTAAAATATTATACAATTAACTGTAAAACCCACAAATTTTACTGGATGCAAATTAGTGTAGTTTAAATAATGTTATCCAAAGTGAATTGCCCATATCATGAAATCAATTTAATCAACATGTTGTTGATCTAGGACAATTCAGGAACCCGTGCACTGAGAAAAATACATCATCTTTTTAAGCTCTGTTCTAGCAACAGGAACCTAGACAATCAAAGGTTCCTGAACATTGATATTATCTCAGACTTTTCTCTACTTAAATGCATTGGATACATATTTGTTTCCTAGATCAGGAGAGTCTTAAGTACAGAAATGTGACTTTTGGGATTTTGATCACGGATGAGCATTTCGTGTTCATTCTTCATTCTAAGGTTTATTCTCTAAAGAAATATGATTTTTCAGTTAACTACCAGAAAAAAAGAACCCAGCTAATTCATCGTGATAGATTTCGTTTGTTTTATTTCAGATATAGAGGCCATTCAAGGCAGGTTAAAGTACAAGATTTAGGTACTAGAATAAAGCTTAGGCTGTGAAGGGGAAATTGTAATTGCAAAGTCCTGACTCACCTTCTGAGCTGGAGACACCTAATCTGTATAAGCCCTGTAACATTTGATGTTAAATCTCTTCAGTACCTATTAAGTCACTGCACGTGCCCAGAACTGTCCTGTGCTTGGCAGGCTTAAGCAGCTCAGCACTTAGATCATGTCTGAGCTCAGGTTAGATTGAGAAACTTGGAGAAGTGATGTCTGAATCACCCCAAAAGTCAATCCACTAAACATTTCCAGAGGCCATAGAGCACAGCAGGATCATACTCTTCACACACAAATCTAAAGTAGGTCAATTTTTGACCACAGACACAGACAAAGAGAAGTCTTTGCTCAGTTTCTCATGCATCATGGCACACTACTTAGTGCACCCACTGAGCATGTTGGACTCCCAGATTCAGTCCCATCCTAAAAGCTCTTAAATGCATTCTGCCTTCAATCTTCATGTCCTACTCAGACAACAGTCTGCTGAAGCATAAGAAATCTGCATGTCTCTTTTGAACAAGCCCCAAGCAGATAAGCATGAAGGATATATTGGACCAGAGAGGAAGTGCAGGGTAAATTTGACTTTATAGTCTGGTGATTAGACTACCTTGGAAGACCTTGTACCAGACTCATGCTTCCAGGAATACTTCTATATTAAGTATGAGGTGTGTGTTTTACATGAAATGTTACTTATATTTTCTTTTTTTTTTTTTAATGTTACCTAGGGCTTCTAATACTTCAAGATCACATGGTAGACTCCTTTCTTTTGTGCGTCTGCTGTAATCAGTAATATCAGAAAATAATTTTGCAGTTGCTCATAAACCATGAAACATGAGACAGAATTTAGCTAACCTAAGAATTTCCTAGCACCCAGAATATTATCTGGCATCAAAGGATATCCATTTATTACATGTTCAATTTGTTTAATTGAGAATCTGGCCCTTCAGATAGATAACTCTGTTTAAAATCCAATTAAATTAAATAATCAACAAAAAGGTTCTTCATTTTCTCGGATTCTCTACATAAATATCTACACATGAAAATAAATCCTGACTTGACTGTAGACAAAAACACAAAATTAAGCAGGTAAAAATATAGAAATTAATACTCTTAGTCCTCTTAGCTATAGGCAAACTGATCTATAATTCACCAGAGCTTAGTTACAGCATACTCTAATTATATGCTTAGCTCTAAAGCCTTTAATAAAGAAAATAATTTCTTTAAATACATCTAATTAGGCAAGGTATCTGTTCTGGTTTAGCTGCTTTTGGCACCAAAAAGAAAATACAGAGAAAAACAGCTCTATTTTCATGTATCCCTGAGCTAGGTAGCCCACTGTCCTCCTGACTTTCCAATACAAATGAAAACAGTGCTATAATTAGACTAAGCTGCACTTCCAAGTTAAGGGCCTTGAAATGATAGGCAAAAAATGTATGTGTCTCAAAATAGTCACAGAACTTTGACTACCTCTTTATATCCTCAGTCCTGACAACTGTTCTGAAGCCAAAGAAATAAATTCCTTAGGACTCACCTTGGTCCTTTTCTTTGTTCTCTCAATGGAAAATATGTATTGACTTCTTCCAAAAGGCTATAATCTGCCCTTCTGAAAATCCTGTGTTGCTTTCAGTCGTAACAAGAAGTCTGAGTTGTCCTAGAAATGGAAATTACTTATAAAATCAATTAAAGTTTATTTCTGACAAAATGGGTTTAGTCCCCAATGCATACTAGTGCTGCATAATCTCTTATATATTTTGTCCTTGTTTAATTTTATAGACATCATTGCAAACCCAGGTATATGTATGAGAGGTTTCATATTAGTTAAAACTGAGGTTTTTTTGGAAAGGCACTTATATAATGGACAGCTTTAAGTTATAAGCTTTTTAAGAAAGTCTTATTATTGTGCTCTCTGTAGAGGTACAGCACATGATTGTGTTGTGATGCACAGTTGATAGTCACAAAACATTCAACATAAAATTTTGAGGTAGTCTACTGAAGTTACAGGCAAAGCTTCTTTCTTTTTAATGAAGTCAGGGCCTTCTCTTTAGTACATTATTACCCAAATTTTAAGTATAAATTAATCTAAGTAAAATATACAGCGTGACAGCTGTCTAATCATCAAGTCCAAAAAAGGAAACAAGGAAAGTTCACAGTATTTTGAAAGCTGTGTTCTATGGCTCTGTTACTTAGGAGATAACACCAGTAGGTGCAGCCTTATGACAAGTACCCCCCTTTTTTTTCTTTTTCCCATGCCATATGTCCACAGTGGAAGTAGCTGAGAAAAAAAAAAAGTCTCGCTATTTGATTGACATGCATTTTAAACTACTTGTCAAAACTGCACAATTATTTAAGTAGCATGAATGTGCCAATCTCCAGATTTAAAGGAAATTTTGAACCTAACAAGTAGTAGTGTTTGTCTACTTCATGATAAGAGATTTTACAGAAGAATCAAAAAATAAAATGAGGGTAAGAGGAAAGCTTGCTAAACAGCCCACACTTTCCTTTTACATTACTGTAGGTGATACTGGGAAAGGCACTAAAAGAATAAATTGCTGTATATTTTCTATTTTAAGGCTCTATTTTTTACTTTCCTGAAGATTTGCTAAATTTATCTGGACTTGTATTTTTGCAGAATTTTCAGCAGCAGCAATTATGAACATCTAAGAAATAAAATTTTAAAAAAAAGAGAGAGAGAGAAGAAATAAGAATGTTAGTATGATGTTTAAAAAGTTAAATACCTGAGAAATGTTTAATAGTTTCTCATTCTGATTTTTAGCAGTCATCCTGAAAGCTAGCACACACTCCTGTGTTAGGAGTGAGATGTGGCCAAATCTTTACATGACTATGAAGGTCCTCTGAGAAATCTCTGACACATGTTCAGCAGACACATCTTAATCACTGACAAAAAGTTAGTGTCCTATCATGTAAAAAGAATACAGCTTTACAGTGGTGAGTCTTCCTCATTGAGGTAAACTGAATTTTTCGCATAAATTGTTTTATTCTTATGTACCTTAGAAGGGAAATCAATCTAAAATATTAAATATGATGCTTAATCCGTATTGGGGAAAAATAAACTTTTAATAATAAAAATCTGTTCGGTGTTAGCCTGTTATCAACGCAGTCTTTGCTATAACATCAGTGAGCAAGTGAATATGATTAAAGTCCTCAAAGAACTTTAATGTCTTCTATCCTTAAGCAGAATTCTGAGATTTAGACCTTAAACCATTAACATTCTCTATTTTTACACATGATCTCAAAGCTTTTAGTTTTCTTTCTCTATAGCCTTCAAGTAATGATATCCCTTAAAATTCACAATTAGGATATCTTGTTACAAATGAATATTAATTAATGTGCTAAAATGCAGCATTTCAACAGCTACCACACTGCATTTACTTAGAGAATCTTATCACACTCACAAAGAACACAAAAAGGAAAAATTATAAATTATAAGTTCATATAAAATTGAAGCAGTGTCCTGGTTAAAATTGCTTTATAAATCATGTTCTGAAACAACCCATATTCCATTTTCCTAGAAAAGCTGGCAGTCCATGGCTTGGACAGGTGCACTCTTCATTGTGTTAAACCAGCTGGATGGGCAGGACCTAGAGACTGATGGTGAATGGTGACACATCCAGTTGGTGGCCAGTCACTGGTGTTCCCCAGGGCTCAGTAATGGGCCCAGTCCTGTTTAATATCTTCACTGATGATCTAGAAGAGGGGATCAATTGCACCCTCGGAAGGTTTGCAGATGACATATAGTTTGCTGGAAGTGTTGACCTGCTGGAGAGTGGGAAGGCTCTGCAGAGGGACCTGGACAGGCTGGATCAATGTGCCAAGGCCAATTGTATAAGGTTCAATGAGGCCAAAAGTTGAGTCTTACACTTGGCTCACAACAACCCCCTGCAGCACTGCAGGCTGGGGGAAGAGTGGCTGGGAAGTGGCTTAGCAGAAAAGGACCTGGAGGTGCTAGTTAACAGCCGGACAAACATGATCCAGCATGTGACCAGGTGGCCAAGAAGGCCAATGGCATCCTGACCTATGCCAGAAATACTGTGGCCAGCTGTACCAAGGGAGTCATTGTTTCCCTGTGCTCAGCAGAAGGGAGGCCACAGCTTGAGTTCTGTGTACGGTTCTGGGCCCCTCATTACAGAGAGACACTGAGATGCTGGAATGTCCAGAGAACGGCAATGGAGCTGGTGAAGGGCCTGGAGAAAAAGTCCTATGAGGGGCATCTGAGGGAACTGGGCTTGTTTGTCCTGGAGAAAAGGAGGCTCAGGGTGACATCATCACCCTCTGCAAGTACCTGAAAAGGGACTGTAGCAAAGTCGGGTTGGTCCCTTCTCCCAGGCAACAGGCAACAGGACAAGAGCAAGCACTGTCAAACTGCACCAGGAGAGGTTCGTATTGGACATCAGGGGAAATTCTTCTTGGAAAGAACGGTTAAATATTGGAATGGAGTGCCCAAGGAGGCGGTGGAATCAACATCCTTGAAGGTGTTCAAGAAACAATAGGACGTGACACCTTATGCTATAGTCCAATTGTTATGGTGGTGTTTGTTCAAAGGCTGTAATCGATGGTCTCGGAGATCTTTTCCATCCTAAATTATGATTCAATTCTGAATTCAATATTCTTCAATTCTGTGATTGTGTGACATCTGTACAGTGTTGAAGAACTGTGTGTAGATAGCATACAGATTAGTGGGTACTCACATGGACACTGCTTTATAGATTTTAGAATCTAGGGATGTCATTTTACAGATGTTTTGTCCAATGGCAAAACTCCATTATCTGGCTAGCCATTGTAATCTTCAGTGCAGCCTGGACCTTTGCAACTGTTCTCTTGGGTAATAATATTATAAACCAAATCACTTAAATGAAAAAGAATATCAAATATAGATCTTAAAAGTACTTTCTAGTTTGAGATAAATTGCTTCTTTTGGTAAGGTACCATAATGACTCCAGGATGCCTAAAATTTGGTTGGTTCAAGTTATGTAAGTATGATGTCTTAATTGAAACTTGATTAAGGAGCTAAATTATATTAATAAAATTTACATTTCTGCTTTATGTGGGTTCTTGACTCTAGAGTGACTTCAGCTGCAGTGACCTCTCTTGCCTGAAACAAACTTTCTTCTCTGTTCTGGTTACTTTTGACTATTAGTTTCCATTTATCATTATTTCAGATTTATCAGATCTGAACAATTTTCTACACCATTATTTCCACCAAATATTTCCTACACATTTAGCAATTTAAGTTGTTAATTCAGGGATTTTTATATACTTACAAAGATAAGGAATACAATATTGATTTATTCTAAATCTAATTCAGTAGTTTACACTCTATACATCAATGTATACCAGACTTGAAGGTTTTGAAGTAACTCATGCAGAAATATGCAGTCTATGACTTGTTCATTCACACATATTTTTTTACCTCTCATCATAGTTGATTGTAAGAAAAATAGAACCATTTTCTGTTCCAATTATGCTTCTAAATGAAATTTTAAAGACTTGACAGATAAGAAAATGGTATGTAGATATACCATTCCCAAATCTGAAGAAAAGGCTACTTGCAAACATAAATTATTTCCTACCTACTGGTGGAACTGAGTAAGATTTAAGAATTAGTTCCAAACTTCTGAAATAGCCATTTGTAGCTTTTATGTTGCAGCTCAAGTGTTCTTCCATCAGATTCTGCTCTGCAAAAGTGCCTTTAATGGAACAAGACACTTTCTCAGAGGCAAGCTGTGAGCAGGTGTTTAGTACTGCACCAGAAAAGACCCAGGGAGAAGGTACTCAGCAAGGAGGCAGAGGCCTAACCTTTCCTTCCTGTCATTCCAGTGTAAGGGCTGTTCAAGATTCTTTAGAAATTTAATTTCAGAAAGAAGCCAAATCAGGGTCTAATGACCCCCTGCTTGTCAATCCCCCTGTTCCCTTGGTGGGTCAGTAGAGTTACAGAAAATATACATAAAAAACGCATTTTAGTTTCTTCTCTTCAATAGGATGCCCTGCCCCCTCTTCCATTTTTAGATCTGAAGTATCTGAACTGTTTTTGAAGCTGATGAGGACTTAGACTTGGGTATATGTTATCAGATCACTGGAATTTAGCTATCATGTTCACTCTATTTTCTGATCTGGTGAAGTCCTTTATCTGGACATTAACTAAGGTTCAAATTATGTTAATTTCTGAATTTCTGTAATATTAAGACATCTGAGTGATCCTAGAGATCACTATCAAACTTCTGGATGATAGCAAAATATAAGAAATCATGCAGTAGTGATTCACTAGTGGCTAAGGTGCCACAAGGGAATTGGGATGCTTTAGATTTTTTTTTTTGCCTTGAAGGTTTTTGTTTCCTATTAAAATTAAATATAACTTTTTTTTTTTTAAATAAAAGTAGGTATAATTTAAAAAATGAAATTAAGAATTCCATTTATCTCAATGAGAAAGTCTCCCCACTGTAAAACTGTTTCCTTTTTAAATGATAGGACACTAACTTTTTGTCAGTGACTGGGGTATTCAAATTCAAAATGGTCTGATTTTCAAGTCCTAATCCAGTGAATTAAATACTTCACTATTTGACACACCATAGAGATATTTGGCATATCTGTTAATATCTATTCACCATACTTATTTATTCATTTATAGAATATAGAGTTGGGTGACTATACAGAATATAGAATTTATAAAATATAAATATTCATTTATAGAATATACAGCTGGGTAGACAATCTTGCTTGAGATCACTTCTATATAAAGACCAGAGTTTCATTTTCCCTTGTTTTTTCACATGATAAATAACAGACTGTGAGAGGAAATAAACAACTGAAGTCTCCCCTAATAGCAAATATAATTTTAAAAGTTAAGTAACCAAAGCTATATCTTTTCAAAAAAAAGAGGTAAGTATTACATTTGAAGACAGGCAAAGAGGTCAATTGCTTTTATTGACTATTTTAAGTATACTCTTTCAGGTGTTTACTTCATAGGAAGAATGGCTCAGTTAAAAGCAATTTCCAGCAGGCATAGATAAAGAGCAAGCTTGTAAAGGCCAAAGTCCAAAACAATTTGAATTTAATCATCTTTGGGTACTGACAGAAATGTTACAGTGACCTAACATATAAGCCTAGATTACCCATGATGCAGAGCAAGCTAGGAAAATATTTTTAAAACAAAAAGGGTAAAAAAAATTGAGTGCATTTCTATGAATAATTTTTTACTTATATCTGTGATGACATAAAAAATAAGAATGCACTGCAACACTCAGATCTGCAGATATTTCAGACATCAGCTATTTCAGCAGCTGTACTATGTCCCTCACTAGCACTGTATGTCAAAATGTCAATAACCTCAGCTGCAATTCTGCTCTTCTGCTGGGATTTGCCCTTCTTATCCTTTGTGGTTCATAGAAACAATTCTGAGGTTTAGTGGCATCACGAATATCTAGATATTCCCTTAAAAATAATTATGGCAAAGCCTCTGACTGGACATAAGACTTCCTGACATGTTTTCCTTTCTAGAAGTAACTTCTTAAGACAAATATTTTCCTCCCTTTTCATGTACTTCAAAGTTTTTCTTTATACAGTCTCAGAATGCTCTGAAAAATTGCTTACATTGAAATCCAGGTGTGCCTTCCACAAAAATAATTCTGAATTGACAGGATAAGGTAAGCTGGATGGATTAAATATAATGTGCTATTGTCTGAAAATTCTTATCCTATTATTGAAGCCACTGCATGAAAGTCCAGCAAAATATTGGACATATTATGGAGCAGGGATCATCTCTAGGTATCAGTATTAAAAAGTCTTTCTCTACTATCTGCTAAACAAACACATTAGTAACAACATATCCGGAGACAGGATACAGTTGATGCAATTAATGTTTTTGCTGTGCCATCTCAGACTAATTTTCCATAAAATTCCTTCCACCTCCAAAGAAATAAAGGTACTTTATCAATCAAAAAATTCACTGCTGTTTTTCCCTTGGAAATTTCTGAAGTTGAATTAAAAGTCAAATGTGACAGGACCCTGAACAAAGCTAAAATTTTTCTGGAAAACAAAAGATTTTTAACATCGACATAGATCCATCTAGCAGTTGTAAAGCTGTTTACACAGAATGAAACTGAGTTAATTCAGGGTCTACCACTCACTCTAGTGAAATTTCACGTTCCTGATACCTTTGAAAAGTCAGCTATACATGTAATGCTTTTCATCAACTATAATAGACTTACCCATGGTATTCTTCAGATTAATTTCCCTAATTGTTTGTAACAGTAATTAAATAGCAACCTCAAAATTAAATTACATCTTCAGCTGTAGGAATATTTCAGTCAAAATGATTAGCCTTTTCCTGTTCATGAATGGCTTGAGCACCAACAATTTCTGCATATGTGTCTAATTCAGGAGCACTTACCACACAATTATGCAGACAAATTCCATCTTAGGGATGGACGAGTCAGCCACAATTGTCATGTATGTCGTGTCAGCTTCCTAATGATTATGGCCTGGGAGAGGAGATGTGTCGGTGGGAACAAAAACAGAATAAATTTTCTTCTGATGTGAATTCCCTGGATAAATATTTGTAGCAAAAATTTCAATTTCCTAAAACTTTCCACAGGAAAAAAAAAATTACAATCTGGTAAAGTTACAGGTATGGAAAGAGAACATTAAATGCAAAGACTTGACTAAAATCATTGGTGTGCAATGCAATATGCAGCATACATGGTTAGTCATCTCTTGTTCCCTGCAGATGCTAACAGCTGAGGCACAATGTTCACTCACCTGGGAAGAAAATAGTTTTCAAATCATCCGGGGAATAGGAAATTCCTTCCAAAGACAGTCTGTTCTGTATAAAAGAGTGATGTGCATGAATACTAAAAACTTAAGGATGAAACCATCAAATAGTAACTGTGGTTCTGTCCCTTGATACTTAGCACTAACTATTTTAGAGACTATGAGTTAATTTATGTAGATTAATAGACTTGAGAACAAATGGGACCAATTTCATGTTTTGCTTGGATTTCTGGTTCGACTTCAAACTGTTTATGTAGTATCTCCTACTCATCCAAAAGTTCCATGATTTACAAAACCTTTGTTGAGTAGACACATATCACTCAACCTCTAAAAAATCCTAAAGTAGCAACTTTGATTCCACTTGAAGGACTAGTTTTACCTTCAGATAGACAAGCCGATACTTAAATTAACCACCAAAACTGCTGAAAACAACTTTTGGTGCTGCCTAAGAACACCTGAACTCTCATTTATCGGGAGAATATCAGTAAGGAAAGGATTTCAAGCTCCCCAGTCTATCAATTTTTATAGTCAATGCTTTAGAGCAGGTTCTGAAATATAGTCCTTTCTTCACCAAAATATGCTGCCTACCCACCCATTCACATATTTCTCTCCTTCCTTTCCATTCTACTTTGGTGCATGAAACAAGGAAAGTGAAATGTAATGGAACTGTTTTATAAATCATGGTTGAATAGACAATCCTTATACATCTGGCAGCTGGTAGTTATGGCACTATCCATATTGATGGAGATGTGGGACAGGGTTCTCTATTCAAGACATCTCTGACCTCCTCACTTCTTCAGGGTTCTTTAAATACTGCTTCTCTCACTCTCACAAGAGGAGACAGCCTTTTTTACAGCAAAAAATATAGCCAATGGACTCCAGAAACACTTCATCTGATTATAGTTTTGAATCCTTAGGTACCCAGTTCCATAGGCATTTACGGTACTCTAGGGAAAGCTGCCTGGTCATACTACGGTAACTACATCCTTGGTGTGAATGTAACTCTTAGTCTTTCTAACTTTGTTTTCTTCCACCTAAGCTGTGTCTTTTCCTCTGAAGAGATGCCTTTTTATCTCTCCACTGATTATAAAGGGAATTAAAAGTGGCAAAACTTTTAAATTATCTGTATCAGTTGGATTCCAGGAGTTTGGTGGGATGAAACCTGGCCATTGTGGTTTGTTTTTCAATTTGTACAAGCACTTTATAACAGGTGGTTATGACACCTGTAGGTTTTAAGTAGGCATGGGATGCTGTTTTAAGTAGGCATGGAACAGGGCTTATTTAATAAATGTGAGATAAAACTATCCAGTTATCTATTTCGTGAGTATAATCCATGCCGAACACAGGTTCAGCTTTGACTTTGAAAAGGTTTTACAAAGAGAAAAAACAGTTAGCTGGAAATTTTAATGTAAACAATCACCTTTATTGCCGGCATAAGATTAGCTCTGCTTTGTCAGGACATCATTACAAATCAAATAAGCTCAAGATTGCTCACCTGGACTCTGAATCAGAAAATCTTCTGCTGACCCAGGTCTTTCAAAATTTTTCAGGAAAAGATAAAGAACAGCCTACAGGCATTCACATTTTGAAACAATATAAGGAAAAAGTCTAGGCGGCCTGGTTTTCCCCAGGAGGTGTTGATCCATTGTGATCTGTGTAAAAAAAGGTACTTATACCATTTAAAGTCTTATTTAAAAGGCTTTTCATTAAAGATGATGTTGGAAGAAGAGAATAGCATGGATAATGTTATTTCGCCTTAGATCTGCGGGCCCCAAGTAGTATAGCATCAAATAGGACTCTGACCCAGGAGAACCAAGCCATGCAGACCCTCTTCATAGCAGATATTCTATCATTTTGGTCTTTCAAACTATTTTCTTGTGAGGAAACAACTCTATACAGTCAAATATAAAAGATGTCCCCACAAGAACTTCTTGATGCACTGTTATATAAAGGCAAGGTCAAGCAGGATGTATAATCACTAGTGCTGAGCAGAAGCTGCATGAGGGCTGTCCTTTCTTGGTGAGCAGGCTGAGCTTGACCCATGGAGCAGTGCTGCACACCATCCATGCAGCACAGCAGGGCTTGAGCCATGGCTCAAGTTGTGTATGCTCTGGATCACTCACTCCAGGCACAGGGCTCTGCCAGGCAGGATCACTACAGCCTGTACTCTGAGGATCAAAAACTAGGCAAATAAGGTGATCTCAGAAAGGTATTAAAACAGGAATTTGGAAATGAAGGCTTGCTTGTATGTTGCAACACTGCTGTTCATTCAGTCCTCAAGTGTTACATGACTTACTGGCAAACAAGTACTTGATGAGTCCTTATAAAAATATGAACTGGCTGCTAAAAATAGCATATAACTGAACTCTGAAGAGTATTTGTTTTCTCAGTGACAATAGTTTTCCAGTGATAATGTTGAAATACATTTGTTGACAGTAGATTTAACATTCTGAATAAGTATATAGCCATGTCTAGTTTTTCTCCTACTCATTTGATTGCGTATATTTGTCATCTTCTAGAGAGTTTGTTAATGCATAGTTCCCAAGTAAACAGTTAGTCTGTAAAAGCATAATTTTCCATGGAATTTTAACAGTTCTATTTCTATAAAAGAGTTCTAAAAAGAACTCATTGAAAGCATACATTGTATTGCTCTCTTGAGTGAAATGAAGTTTATCTTGGTTAAAATCTTTCCTGTGAGTTCACTTCTCTGAAAGGGATGTCTATTTTTCACTGTGGTTTGATCTCCTAGAACAAAGTTATCATCCTAATGTAGGTTTACCTTTTCTGACTGTGTCCCTGGCTACATGTCTACATGGAAATTTCAGTACTTCTCTATTTGAGTATTTCTTCTTCCCCATGTCTTCCTTGCAGTTTTGTGAATTAGCTCAAATTTTCGCTTTTCTCCATTTTCATGTTATAATGTATTTAATTACCTGGATTGTAAAATGTGTAGGTACATAAAATTATCTTTGAAAGATAAAAATAACAAATGCAACAAAGATAAAATAGAAGTCATAAGTCATAATATCTGAAAGATTAAACTTAGGAAGTAAATCCATTTGCCACCCACCATCAGCAAATATAAAGGCACATGAAAAGAAACACTTGCATATCTGCCGATTTTCTTTAGTTAATGCTAAATTGCTCTCTATTATCTAAACATTCTCTGCATATTGTGAGCAAAGATTTTATGCTTATGTAATGTTCACATAATGAGTTAAAGCTGTTCAATAACTAGAAGGCAATTATGGTATGAACAAGAATAGATTTTTCTAGTTCTTTAGAAATGTATGTGAATGAAATAACAGTTGTTGAGCGATAAATAGTACAGCAGGACCAATACGCTGATATTTGAAACAAAATCTTCTTTGACACAAAAGTATTATTTTAGATTTATTAAAAAACGGAATGCTTTTCAGTGATATTGTTTCTCTTGATTTATCTGGGGGAACTATCAAGTTCAAATTCAATAGTTTCTCAACAGAATATACCAATTCTAAGAAGTATCACAGGTTCATCCAACATTTGTATGCAGCGTATTTTACAATCTAAGTTTTTCTCATTAATAACATTATAGACTCAACTGAAATAAGAAAACTTTTGTCTCTTAAAATACCTGAAAACAATGCAGGTTACAAACATTTTGCCCATAACTAAGCTTTAAATAATCAGTAGTAATGAAAATTAAATACATTCATTATAGATGTATGCTTATATAAGTGAAATAACTATAACTCAGATGGGCCAAGAGATCAAAATTTTAAATTGTTTTTTTCCTTTTTGCATGTGTCTAAATATAGAATTATAATTCTTTATAAATATATGAGTATGCATTTAGGGTCATGATTAAAATGGAATTTATAGGTTTCTCAGAAGAAAATGTTCCAAAAGAATGGCTATAAAACAGCAGTCTACTCTGACATCACTAACATAATGGTATTACAAATTTTTCTTGCTCATTAATTCATTTTAGCCAAAGAAGTAACATTCAGCATCTCTTATGTTGGTACAGGTTGTTCCAAACACTTCTGCACTTGATCTATGTGGTGGGTTGACCCTGTCTGGCAGGTGCCCACCAAAGGTGTTATATCCCTCACTTCCTAAGCAGGGAATGGAAGAGAAAATACAACCAAAAGCTATTGAGCCAAGATAAGGACAGGGGGAGACAACTCACCCATTATCATCACATGCAAAACAGACTCAGCTCAGGGAAATAAATATTATTTATTAGCAATCAAGTCTGAGCAGGGTAATAAGAAATAAAACCAAATCTTCAAACACCTCACTGTCATCCCTCCTTTCTTTCCAGGCTCAACTTCATTCTCAGTTTCTCTATCTCCTCTCCTCTTGTGGTGCAGGGGGACAGAGAATGGAAGTTGAGATCAGTTCATCACACATCATCTGCCACACCTTTCTCTTCATACTCTTTTCCTGCTCCAGCATGGAGTCCCTCTTCTGGGAGACAGTTTTTCACAAGCTGCTCCAGCACAGGTCATTCCCACGGGTTCCCAGGTCTTACCAGCCAACCTGCTCCAGCATGGGCTATACTCTCTATGGGTCTGCAGGCCCTGGTAGGAACCTGCTCCAGTGTAGGCTTTCCCACAGGGACACAGCCTTTTTTGGATGCATCCTCTTGCTCTGGTGTGGGGTCCCCTGAAGCCTACAGGTGCACCTCTGCTGCATCATTGACCTGTGTGGGGTGCAGGGTCACAGCTGCCTTACAACAGCCTTCACCACAGGCTGCAGGGGAATCTCTGCCCTGGTACCAGGAGCACCTCCTCTGCCTCCTTCTTCCCTCACCTTGGTGTCTGCAGGGCTGTTTCTTGCATATCCTCACTCCTCTTTCCAGCAGCTTTGCCCAGCAATTTTTAATCCCTTCTTAAACATGTTATCCCAGAGACACTACTGGTATCACTGATGTGCTTGGCCTCGGCCAGTGTTGGTCCTGTCTTGGAGTTAGCTGGCATTATCTCCATCAGACACAGGGCAGGCTCCCCACACAAGGCACCCCATAGCCTGCTCTCCCCCGACCCCAGCCTGGCCACACAAATGCAATACAATCTGAAACATAATCTGCTTTTTGGTTTCCTCCAGAGAAAAAGAAAAATTCACACAGTATAAAGATCAGGGGATGAGGTCAAGTGCGAGACTACAGACAGCAAGAGAAGCAAATGCAAAAGCACAGAAATCCCTTTTCAAAGAATTAGTCCTTAATAAATTCAATATTTGGGCACTTGCAGAAAAAAAAAAAAAAAAAAAAAAGGATTGGTTTTCTCATCCCCAGAACTTCTTTGTGCTTCATTTGCAAGATGCTTTGGAGAACCATTAGATGGAGAAAATCTGGTAAAAAGGATATTTGGCATAAAATACATGCCACTAACAGGCTAAACTGCTTTTTAAAACTAATGCATAAAACACTACTTAAGGCTGTAATATGAATTCTGCTGTCATATCTCAATTTCATTCTTTTCTCAAAGCAACTGAGTCATTGTTTCTTATACAGTTTTATTTATCCCAAAATGACAAATGTCCACCTAAATTTCAGAAGTGTAACCAGAATGACTAATTTGGTCAAATGGAATCTCATTTCAGTAGCTACCTTTGTAATAAAATTCTCTCCACTCAAAATTCTTGGCTCTGACCTGGCAAAATGCAAGCAAATTTATATCAAGAGACAGTTCACTGTATGATGTACTGGAAAATACATCTGCTACTTGAAAAACAGAGTATGTACTCAGTACTTAAGAGTCAAAACCTCATTTGTCTGTTAGGGCCTACTCCCACTGGAATCACAAGAAAATCCAGGCTTATGTTAACATGCATACATTTGATCACTATTTGTGAAATGAATTTAACTATTGATAAAGAAAAATGAGCCATGAAATGAAGCCAGTTCATCAGGTCAACAATAGGAATGAACATAGCACGAGAGCTAAAAAGCTATTTTCATATTTTCAGTGCCTTTTCAGATTTTCAATAAAATCTCATGGGAGTGAAAACAATAGTATCAATGGAAATTGGAAATTATATTTTTAAACAAGTAAGTGCCAACTTGTTGCCAATTATTTACAGTAGATGATTTTCCAGTTCACGGTGTTATTTTTCTGCAACGCTGTTGAAGTTGAATTGCTTTGGACAAGCACTTCATTAATTGTCAGAATGGTTATATGTCACAATGAGGACAAGGTGAGAAGAGAAAACGGTGTCCTAGACTCTCCCTCTTAACCATGAGTTTTATTGTCCCCATAAAAAGTCAGTTTACAATAATGCCTTTCCCCACCTTCCTAAAATATTCAGTATCAGTGGAGAAACTGTGGTGCTGAAGCATATTGATAAAAATCTAACTAGAATGTTCCACTTTGATGGCTCAACCCTCTTCTACATGGTATAACAAACATTTCCAAGTAATAGATACAATATATGATAATGTAATTATTAGTATGGCCATGGTGTTACTGTGCACCTTATCTATACATACTTCTAAAAAAGGAAGAAAACTCTCTAGAGTTGTTTACTTTTCCCAAGATATTCTTTCTTTTAGAGCATGTATCTTCATATTTTCTCCGCTCTTTGCAAGAGCATTTTAGAAAGCAGTAACACTTAGAAAGTAAGAAGCAGTGTTGAGGTAACTCATTACAGTGACAGAAATTGTGACTTGACCAATTCACTGTTGTAGAATTCAAAAGAAGATCAGTATTAAATTCTTCACTGTTCAATGCCTATTTTGTAACTTATTATACCCATTAGTATCATAGTATTTTCATATCATGCATTTTGATTTCATCTTCTTTTCCTTGCTCCATTTGATTCAGTTCTCCACTGTACCAAAACTCAAAATTGTCAATGACACTGAAAATGCAAAATTTCCCCTTCATTGTTCTTACTTTAAAAATGAATTTTAATATTTATCACAGATCTAATTGGTGCTAATATTTCTTCAAATAGAACAATCATCACACGAGGATTATTATGTTATCTAAATAAAAGTAAAAAAGTAAAAATATCATGAAAATGTGGTAAATCATAGCCTTGTAATGAAGATGTGAGCCAGTATGGACTCTGAAGGATCTGAAAATTTAATCCTTCAGGAAGAGGACAGTGGAAGATAAGATGTTTCTTTCCAGGGTAGACAAAATATTTCTTATGTTTATGGTGAGGTCCACTTGGAGAATTCTGTGATCATTCTTAAAAGTTCATTAGAACTGATAAAACTCTACCATCACGTTATGGGTGTAGAGCTGTGTTATTTCAACAATTTTACTCTACATTTAGGTGTTCCTGATACAGTAATAACTTTACCATTATCCATGCAATGTAGAAAAAAAAAAAGAGTATTTAATAGAAAAATAAAGAATATTTAATAGAAAATGTGATGATGGATCTAATGTCATGGTGATGAATTAGATATTTTCCTTTTCAAATTGCAGAAATAAGAGGAGGAGGAAGAGTGATTGTTGGGTAGGAGAGTTATATAAAGTTTTGTAAAACCAGTTATCTAAAAGAATGGTCTGAAATATTCACTGGGTGTTTTTTGAATAATATTCAGCCTCAACTCAATTTTTTTCCTTTTTCTTGCCAAGAATAAGCAAATTTGAGGGGTTTTTCATTTGTTTCTAATTTTGCTTTGAAGAATGACTTCTGCAGAAACTTTGTGTTATATTTTAGAGTTTCCATAGAAACCAGGAGAGTAGATACAAAAATCTTTGCAAAAATTCAGAAGAGGGCAGGAGTTGAACAGAACCTTGAATCTGAGTGCTGGAAGAAGATCCAAAACCAAGAGAAGACAAAACCTGTGCTAACCAAGATGATCTTTAGTTACCAAACCATAAGAAAGACCTATATATAACAGTAAGTTTCTGTTGAATATTGACTGTTTCTTCAGCTTTTGAATCCCCATTAATTTTAACTTCACCATATTCAGGTTTCTGTATCAGTTACAATGATTAAAAAATAATGGGGAAACAAAATAATTGAAATAATTTATTGCCTATAACTGCAGCTTTTCATTATACCAATATCTAGTAGCCTCCAGCTTTAAACATCAGCCACAAGCGTATGCATTGCTAATTTTACAATAGCTGGAGCAGCTGGAATGTTTTGTTGCTACATTTTTTAAGAAGTTGATACATAATATCTGTAAAATGACAGTTGATTTTAAGTAAAAGGAAAAGCCATAAACAAAACAAGACACAAATGGGTACCTGACAAATCCTGTCCTGCGGCAATTACACAGTGTATTGACAAGATTCATCTGTTGCATCTATAGGCTGTTTTTTTACCTAGTATTTCATTCTTGAGTTCATTTGCTGTTCAAGAATGATGGCAGCAGATGGTCGAGAAGGTAACTTATCCACTGTTTAATTTGGTTTGTTTATTCTGTGGGCAATTAATTCCATACCTCAGGGCCCAATGTTTGCTCCTGTTCCCACCATTCTCCAAGCCATTGGAGACTGTGTATTGCTCAGGAAGACATTCTGGATTAGGAGAGCTGGTGCTTTTGGTGACGCTGAGAAATCTCTCAGCTGCCTGGCTAGTGAGTTTTCTTCACACAATTCATTCACTAGATTTTGAGTTACGACATAATATTTTCTCCATCTCATCTTTCTTTTTTTCATCCGTTTTGGAGGTGATTGTTTTGCTTTTACTGACTTTGGAAGCAGGCAGCTGTGTCTGCTTCTTGGGTAATATGAGTTCATGTGTATTCTGCTAGTACAACGACTTTAATCTTTTTTCTTCGCATAGCTTTGTGGTTTCTCTTGTTCAACTAATATTTTTAAGTTTAAAATACAGTGCTAATCTTGCTTGAGATGAGTCGTAAATTGAAAGATAGAGTTTTCTCTTACATCCATTAAAATTGCTGTCAAAACACTTAATAACTTCGGTGTTCTGAGACCTGAACAAGCATTCAGGATGTCTTTGAAGAATTTGAGTTAATACTTGAATTTCTGAGATCTTAATACTCAGAACTATCTTTTTAACATTTGTTATATAGCTTTTCTGAAAGTTTTGAGTAGTGATTCATTACTGATAATTACTATTATACTCATGTGAATTCCTGAAACATAACATTTTCTTATCTGATTTTGTTTTACTTCCTTTTTTTGGTTAAATAACTGACATAAAATACTTCATACTGAAAGAAAGTTGTATAAATTGAATAATTTTAAGAAACTAAAGGAATGCTTAGTTTTATCAAGTAAATAGTATTAAATCAAATAATCTGTGCCTAAATATAGCCATATTGGAACAACTGCATAAATTCGGCATAATAAATTTTAAATTAAGTACTCTTGACAGTTACTGCATCTGTTGGAACATTTAATAAAAAATAAATTAGTTATTAAATAAGTCAACACTATTCTCAAAGCCACCATACCCTGCTTTCTCTAAAATCCAGTGTTGTTAAGAATGGGGATTTCATTTGTGATTACTATAGGAAAATTCAGCATACAGAAGCTTCACAGAAAAGTTGTTGAAATATTTTTGATGCAGTAATTTCCACTCTTTCAAATTAAGAGGCTTATGGAAAGATATTATATTCTAATCAATTTGTGGAAGATTTATTGTTTTGTGACAGGTTACCCTAAGGATTAGCTGAAAACTTATTTTACTTTGAATTAAATAAAAAGAGTATACAGAAGAATTTTTGCTTCTGAAGTCTGTATATTATCTGCAAGAAGAACGATAAGTTTTCTTTTTGTGTTTAGCTCATGTTTTATGGAGTAAGAAAATGCTAAAGAAAAAATATGATATTGTGATGTTACATGGATAGACCTGCAAGTGAACTCATAAAACTATATTTCTCCCTATTAATCCCTCTTAGAAATTTTGTATTCTTCAATAGCAAAAAAGTTTTATGACATCTAATGACAGAAACCTAAAGCCAAGTAATTTTAAACACAAGCCGAGAAATAAATATGAGAATAATTTAATGTTAAAAAATTTAATATGGATTGTGAGAGGTTTTCCAACGTTATAAATATTTTACTTGAAGTAGTGTGCTCTTCAGAAGGTATGCTCTAACTCAGAACAAGAACTGATGAAAAAACCCTTTAGCCTCTATTGTGTAGATCAGGCTAAATTCTCACTGCGCACGCATCTTTATTTGCATTCTATTACTCTTTTCTCCAACAAAATCTAATCAGAACTGTATTTGCCTGTAGGTTATCAGCTGGTTTAAGGTGATAACATCAGATGAATTCCTTTTCTTCCATATGTGATTCTTAAATCATGTACACTTGCAAATAGAATGCTGTGGCAAGTACTGCTAGCATGATTGTCATATTATTCTTGCTACTGCTCCTCTACTCCATTTAGGTACAATCCAAGATTGGGATCCTACTATCACGTGCTTGATCAGCTGAAAATTTTTGTGCGAGCTTCTTGAACCACGTCACTTCATCCCAGAACTTTCTTGAAGATTACTTTGTGCTTACTTTCTTTGGTAGACTCAGTTTTTCTCTCACTTCTGCTGTTAGCACAGAGAGAAAAAGGTTAAATAGAAGAGATGGACATGAGTGAGTTCAAATAAAAAATATTCCTTGTCTGAAACAAGCTACTGAGAAATAAAATAGAGGATAAAATTATAGTGTTCCAATAAAACCATCAAGGTCAATAAGAAATACATATACTGGACTTAGCAACCACAAAATTACTCCAAAATATTAAATTTGGAAAGAGGGTGATGGGTGTCAGTCAATGTACACCACTTTACTTCTGCTTTTATTGTTTTGTTTTAGGAATTATGAGCTATGACAGCTTCAATATTTGCCTATCATCTCCAATAAGCAGTAAAATTGAGCTGGGCTGCTATCTAGAAAGTGTTTACACTGCTGTATGTCTGCAGCTACCATCCTGCATGAGTCAAGTATTTATTCATGTTCAAAACTCAATAATTTACAATGAAGTTTATGGCTGTCTCCTTTTTATATTCCTGTTGCATCAGAAGACCCAAACTGTGACAAATCTAATAGAAGTATTAAGTGACAGTTCCCGAGGAGGGAATCACACCTACTTCTGCTTTTTTAATAAAACATGCTATAAATCTTGAGTGTACCTGGAAGAAACTATCAGCAATATAAACTGTAACCATACTGAAGTTTAACTCAATGAAACTTTCTTTGTCATAATCAAGATTTTCTTTTGCCACTTATTTCCTTTTCAAAACTTCTCATGCAGCTTCCAAAGAAGAGAGAGATGAAGTAGCATTTATGATGCATGATAGAAAAGTATCAATATTTTTGCTTTTCATATATTTTGCTAAGAGTGTTCCTAGTATCAAATATCTGAATATTAGTTACACATTTCAATAATACTATTAAAGCCAACCAAGGGAAGAGGGCATAAAAAAGACTTAGGAAAATGTCAGAATTATGAAATATATAAATAACTTCTTGCAGGAGTTCAGGCTTGCACAAGTTATTTAAAGAGGGAATTATTACTATCCTCTCAATAGACAAAGTTTGAAATTGTGTCAGATTTTGTGGTTCCATTACTTGGTCACATGCAAAGGGTAGTGGTGAACACTTCAAGGTCCAGATGGACATTCTGACAAGTGATGTCCCTCAGGGGCCAGTACTGGCCAGTAGTTCAATATCTTCGTTAACCTCGCCTAGCAGGATCGATTGCACCTTCAGCAAGTTTGTACATGACACCAAGCTAAGTTGTGCAGCTGACACATCTGAGGAGCAGACGTCCCTGAACAAGCTCGAGAAGTGGGTCCATGAGAAGCTCATGAGATTTAACAAGGTCAAGTATAATGTGCTGCACCTCAGTATCACTACAGGCTGGGGAATGAATTGAATGGGTTAAGAACAGCCCTGCAATGAAGGCCTTGAGGGTGCTGGTGGAGGAGAGGCTGGACATGACCCAACAGAGTGAACTTGCAGCCCAAAATTTGTATCCTGGCCTGCATCGAAAGCAGTGTGGGTAGCAGGGCAAGGGAGGGGATTCTAACCCTCTTCTCCCCTCTCGTGAGGCCCCACCTGCAGTGCTGCATGCAGCTCTGGAGGACATGTCCTCTGGAGGACATCCTCAGCACAGGAAGGACATAGACCGGTTGGAGTGAGTCCAGAGGATGAGACTAAAACATTAGAGGGATGGAGCACCCCTCCTATGAGGAAAGGCTGGCAGAATTGGGATTGTTCAGTCTGAAGAAGAGACTTTGTAGTGACCTAATTGTGGCTTTCCACATGAAGGGAGCCTACAAGAAACATGAACAGACACTTCTTGCAAGGGTATATAATAACAGGACAAGAGCAATAATGGTTTTAAATTGAAAGAGAATGAATTCAGACAAGACATAAGGAAAAAATCTTTTACAATGGTGATGGTGAGGCACCTTAATAGGTTAAAGAGGTGGTAGAAAACATCCAAATTAAGATTGGATGTGGCTCTAAGCATGATGTAGCTGAAGATGTCCCTATGCATTGCAAGGGTGTTAGACTAGGTGATCTTGAGAAGTCCCTTCAAACTTAAACTCTTTTATGATACTACGATTCTATGAAAAATAAATATACTCAAAGAGAGTATGAATTTGCCAAACATTCTGCGTGTGTATGGCTTGCATATGAAGAATGGAATCACGAAAGTAAATATAAAGTTTTACAATCAAATATTTTTCATCTTATTTATTAGAATCATTTTTGCTTTTTAAGATGACTAGCAACCTGTGGACTTTGGTCAAGCAAGATTCTCAATGCACTATAAACGTTTAAATTAATGGATAAGCTGAGAGTGATGGATACAAACTTTTCCTTAAATCATGCTATGCTTGTTCCTCATGTTAAACTGCAGTACATATCTGACAGATTTTTCTAAAAAGTTCTGTAATGTTAGTCATAGTGAATTTTCAGTCTAGTAGAAAAGGAGTAGATTGCTTATTACAGTAGCTACAAGGGGCTCAGGACATTACTGAGAAGCAATATCTCCTTTAAGCCAGGGCTCTCAATGACCATTTCAGCAATGAGTGAACCTACTCATTACATGGTTTGAATTGAAGAATATTTAATGTTATTTTCTTTTTGAGCTTTTAACAAGTATGCTACATGTTAAAATAAGGAGTTTTGCACATTCAGTGTAAGGAGTAAAAACCTGGATTTGATCTGTGACAAGCAGAAAAGAGTTCTAGGAGAGGTTTGTATGTAGATGCAAAGCCACATGGATATGTTTGGAGTTCAACACAAGCACAGAGGTAGGCACAAACTGCAGTCTGTCCAAAACAATGTTATAGAGACACATGCACCAAATTACACAGAGTTTGGGCTGTATCCAGAGCTCAGTGTAAGAGCAAATCTTTATCTTTAGGCAAGGATATACTTTATTTTCTTCTTTTCAGTACATTAGCTTACATCCTGAAAATACTTATTAATGGACACATTCTGTGACCTCTGGGAAATAAATGCCTATATTTTGCTCTGATTTGCATGGCATAGTCACAGCTGTAAATCTGGGCTAGAAACAACATTACAAACAAACATTACAACAAACACGTCAGTTTTCAGCTATCAACGGATAATGCCTCTAAATTACAGATAATGATAAGTAGCTTTAAGAATGCTCCTAATACTACTCACATATTTTCTGTTATGCTTCATGTAGTACATTAGGTAAAGTCAGTTAAACTGGAAAAAGTAAGGAGCTGAATGAAACACTGAATATCTGCCTCTTCATTTCTAGAAAAGAAGAGTTATTAGAAAAATAATGCTCCCCAAAAAAGTATTTCTCCAAGCATTAGTTTGGTTTTTAAGATAAACAAGATTGTTTTTACTGTTTTTTCTTCAGATTTGAAACAGTAAATGTTTAAAAGGTAAGGTTGACTGGAAAATTAATTAAACCCTTTGTGTAATGAAGTTATTTTAAAAATAATGACCTTATTTCTCCCATCCTGTTTTTAGATTTTTATTGAAATTATGCTATTCAGTTATATGTCAGATATATTAAGATATAATTAAAATACAATGGGGAAAAAAAATTGCTACCTGGCTTCCAAAATGAAAATCTAATTCTAGTCCTGGGCTTAGATCTGATTTAGATTGAGATCTAACATGTTTAACAGAGTTTCTATAGCTACCAAAAATTAAGTGCTGAACACAAAGGAGTGTTAAAGCCAAGAGAAATAGGAAAGTCCCACGGAGATGAACAGCCTCTTTTTAGCCAAAATTCTTTGTCTTTAACTGCAAACAAAGGAGATGGCTCAGAAAAAGTACCAGCACAGAGCATGGGTAAGTGATACTTCTGTCTGTGATCTGTGACCATTTTCAGTTCAGCACTTCTGGTCATCTGCAGCTCTCTATGAATTCAGTAGTCCTCACTGAGTTTTCTTCTATGAATTTAGTCTTCTCCTCTTTGAAGGTATTGGGACTTATGCATCTCTAATATTTGCAATGCCACAGTGACCCTGAAGGACTATTCCCTGGTAGTAAATTCTTATTTTTCTCTTCAAAATAATGAGCATAACTTACTTTTTCTTGTAAATGTCCCTTGATTAGTGCTGAACACCACTCATGACTGGTCTCCAGCATCTAGCCAGAAACTAGGAGTGTGACCATCCAGCTCCACAAAGGGATTCACACATCAAAACCATTGTCCCTCCAGCTTAGAGATAAGGATGTTGTGTGAGACAATGTCAGGTGCTTGGCACAAGTCCAGGTAAATGACATGTGTTGCTTTTCTCTTATCTACCAATGCTGTAACCCTGTCACCAGTTTTGTCAGGTACAATTTCCCCTTAATCAAACCATGTGGGCTGTCACCAACAACCTTTTTATTTTCTGTGTGCCTTAGCCCAGGTTCCAGGAGGATCTGATCCATGATCTTGCTGGGTACAGAGGTGAGACTGGCCTGAAGCTCCCTGTGTCTTTCTTTTATTCTTTGCAAAAATGGGTGTTATGTTTCCCTTTTTCCAGTTAGTAGGAACTTACAAGGCTCACATGACTTCCCAAGTATGATGCATGGTGTCTTAGCCACTTCACGTGTCAGTTCCCTCAGGACCTGAAGATATATCTCATAAGGTCCCATGGAACCATTAAATGTTGGAGTTCAAGATCCTTAAGACAGCAAGGAGCTATAAAGATCTTGCAAGTTCCATGAAGGTCACAGACCACTCAAGCATTTGCTTGAATTTTATAAAATATTCATAATATATAAAATGGAATACATACTCTCCTGAAACATGTACTTGTTCCTTTTTCCTTATGATTTCCCATTGTCATAGTCATATACATTTTCAGAAATAAAATTAAACAAAAAAAAACCAAACCAAAACAAAACAAAAACAACAACAACCACAACAACAACAAACAAACAAAAAACCCCAAAAACAAACAAAAAACAAACAAAAAACCAACCAACCAACCAACCTACCAACCAAAAAAAAAAAACCAAACAAAAAAACCAACCAAATAAACAAAAAAACCCAAACAAACAAAAAAAAAAAAACCAAACAAAAAAACCAACCAAATAAACAAAAAAACCCAAACAAACAAACCAAAAACAAAAATAGAAAAGGTTGGATGAAAAAATTGTGCAGATAAAACAAGTGCCATTCCAAATGTGTGGACCTGGAGTGTTTGGATTTAGCATTCTCCTTTTTCATAGCCATCTCTGCATTTCTCTCCAATATATAAGAGGGATAGTGATCACAATTGACCTAGAGCATCTCCAATGTGGATATTTACATACGCATGAGTCATTACAGGAATCTCTTATGGATACTAAAAAGAGAAAGGTTTGCAGGGACTCTTCACCTGACCAGTTTTCGATGCCTGACAAATTGAATGAAATATTCATGTATGGTGGTAAGGATTTGCCTGAGTAACATTTTTCAATTAAGAACTTAGTAAAAAAAAGACAGGAAATGGAAGAGAACTAGACATGCAAAGCCTTGCCATATTCTCATAACATCTGAGTGCAAGCTATAGGAAAGTTTTAATGACAGTAGTGAAAATTCAAAGGGAAACAAAAAGTTTTCCAGCAACAAAGGCCACAGACTTTCAACAACATTCAGGTGGTTTTGACAAGAAATTTGGATTACATGTGACTCAAGTAAGGCATGTATGAGGATGTAAATGTGCCTAAATTTAGATACTGAAAACTTCCAAGCCAAATAATAGGCAAGCTGGGTACCTCTCAAGGTACACAACAAAATTCAGTGTTTTCTTTAGGTAAAAGTTCGACTACAAGCTATCCTAACACGTCTACCTTTGAAAGATAGTGAATAGCACTAGAATTGCAAACCTATATTTTTCTGACAATATAAGAACAAATAATAAACATATAATAGACAAATATATAAAGTGTAATCATATAGGAAATAGTCAAAATGGATTTTAAAGAGCAAATAACATCAAACCAATCTGATTTCCTTCTTTGACAAGCTAATTTGCCTTAGGATTGCTTAAATATTCAGACTCCAGTAAATATTTAGAGTTTGCGCTATGTCAAATATTCAGAAGCTATTATAAAAATGTGAATTTGCTAAAAGGAACCTGCAAAAATGGGAAATCACTGGAAAATAGTGTTCAAAACAATCTTAAATTATGTTCAAAACATACTTACTGAGTAGTCCTGTTAAGGGCTGTATCTTGGAGCAGGGATTACCTGTAACTGCTTTGAGCTTGTACATACCATATCATGGTGAAAAAGGCAAATCTCACAGTGGGTCACTTGAACTAGATTCTTGCCACTATGACGTATGGCATAATCCTTTTCTTCTGGTTAGTGATGGAAAGGCTTCCTCTGGAGCAGTACAGAAATTTATGGAAACAACAGTTAAGGAAAGTTATGGGTCAATCAAAGTACTAAGTCCATACAAGACACAAAGGAATAATGATATGATCAGAGAATTATTTAAAGTCAAGAAAATATTATGCGGAAAATTGAAAAGAGATGGGTTCTTGTACTTACTCACTAGGCAGTTGAGGGTATATGTCCTCGTATACATGAAGGGATAGAAAAGATAGATACAGGATGTTCCATGTTTGTACATAAATGTCATACTGAAAAAAAAGAAGGACATCTTGGGCATAACCAGAAGATGAAATCAAAACTTTATGCATTATACTGCTACAAGGAATACTAGGTTGGGCTTTCTAAATATTTCCTACTGTCTACAAAATTTCCTTTTTGTAATAGGAGATAAACACAGGCAACATCAACTGTTCTCACACTCAGTGCAGACATCTCTTTCATGACATCTATCTGCTTAGGAGAGCTGCCAAAATTTGGCACATCCATCCCATCCTTTCTTACCTTTTTTAATCTCCTGGACTTTATACTTGTTGTAAATTGACAGAAATGGCAGCTGTGAAACTTGCTCCAGGTACTGCCTAACTAGCGTATAATGAACTCACCTGGATCATTATTTGGAAACATGTTAGTTATGGAGGTCCCTAACCTGCGCTTTACCTGCTCCACCACATATTTATGTAAATTTTAAAGATGCAATAAAAATTTGACCAGCTTCAGTCACAAATCACTTATTTCAACCATTTCAATCAGCTTCAATCTTCTATTTTCTTATTTTTTAAAGCTAGTTTTGTGTCTGGAAACTAAGCAGTATCCTCAGTTCCAGGATGAAAAGACCACTGATTGCTGCTCTTTGTACTGGTATAGCTCTTTAAAAAAATGTCTGGGAAGCAAAGCAACACAAGTTTTTAAAAAGTGTTGGAACAGTTAGTATCTGACAGTTCTATCTGGCTTTTGTTCATTTATAGGTCTAGACATTCACAGATAGTCAAGACAATTAAAATGCAGTTCTTGGGAAAAAAATGGGATATAATTTTTTAGGACCTACTTAGCAGACTAATTCTTTTTTATAAAGGGGACAGTATCTCACACTAAATTGTAAAAAACAGTGTAGACAAAAGTTTATTTAAAAAAACCAAGATACAGATAATCTAGAAACAATTATGGTGACATTTTAAACCCTACATTTTTAAGAAGTAAATGAGGGAAAAAAATAAAATTCTGTTCTATTCAAGTCGGTAAGGAAAGTACAAAACTAAAAGTTTCAGTGTACCACTGGGAATTCTTTCATATTACTATGGTATGCATTGTAAGAGATCTGTAAGGAAATAAGTGGCATAAGCACTGCAGGGAAGGAAACTCATAGAAATGTGCAAGGGAAAAAATCACCTATTTTAAAATAGTGCTAATTATTTTCATGCTGTTTCTCCTTTGCTACCTTCAGTATATGCTGCACCTCTCTATCCCAATTAAAGTTAATAACAGTTACATTACTTCATCTGGTGTTCCCATTTTGTATTTTACTTACACATAAGATGTTATATTTTACATGTGTAAATCTGTATTGATTACACAAAAATCCTAGCAAATACTCTGAGCAGACTTTAACTACTAAACTGATTTATGGTTCTTGTGACAAAGTTTTGGCAAGTAGCACTCATTCAATTCAGTTTTGAATTTGAACCAAAGAAATCTCACCAGTACCCAGATTTTTATCTGGTGCCAGATACTGGGATAACCATAGTGATCTCTGCAACCAATTTAATTTCTGAATATAAATCTAATAGAACCAAATAAATGGGATTTTTGACTGAATTGCACTGTATTTTAATCATCACTTATTATTTAAATGGTTAATGAAAAATCAGTTCCTCAAGGAGAAACAGTTTCATGCATGACTTCATTATACTTTAATTTTTTCTCACATACCAGAAATAAGACCGCTCTGCAAATAGGCTGATAATCACCTAAACTAAATGTTAATCCTGTTAACCTACTTCCAGTGTTTAAATCTTGTTATGTTAATGTCATAGCAATAATAAAAAAAAAAGATAAACCTTTTTACACTCTCAAAAATGTTTTCTAAGAGAGCTACTCATTGCTCTCAGAAAATACTTTGTATTTGCAAAACAGAAGACTGCTTTCATCTGCGTGTTTCCAGTAAAGCTGAGCTTTCCCTAACCGCCTTTCATTTTTTCCCCTTTCAACTTGCAATAGGCTACCTTCCAAGAATCTGCTAACAAGAGCTAACAAAAATCAAGATCTCTCCTGAAACTGAAACACACAGAACAGTCCCTAAAATCAATTTCTATTGTAGTTTCAAATCATCTTTAACAACCCAGACAAATGCAAGTAAATGCAATCAGTTTCTATATGCAGGACTGCGTTAATAGTATGCATTATGCTTTCAGTAGAACTGTCAGGGATGTGAACAGTTTTTGATATTAAGTTTACAAAGTTGTTTAATATTTCTATTCATGAGTATTCAAATAAAAAAAGACTGTATATGAAACACAGAACTCAGGTGGTAATTTTTTGTGAAATTAAAATTTATTCTTTGGGTTATTACAATTCCCTCTCCCACACATTATTAATAAATTTCAGCATTTACTTAGAATTTGTTCTGATTTTTCCAAGTAACATGACTAGCCATAATTTATTTGGAAGCAAAATGGAGAGTCTTTCTCTGTCTCATAATAGCATATGACAAAGAAGACAATAGTGTATTCTAGAAATAACTTCATGATTTCCATAGCAATGAAGGCTTTGAATGTTCAAAACAGGCTCTATCAAACTCTGTGGTTTTTTTTTTCTTTTATAAATATTTTAACTTCTTTTTTTTACTCTGAAGCATAAGAAATTAGAATCCTTAATCATTGGCTAGAACATTGCATTAGGAAGGGCAGCACTGAAAATTTTACAATCTATTGTCTCCGAGTTTTTTCAAAAGCCTAGAGCATATAAATAATTGTTAGATATTGATTAGACAGGACAAAAAAAGTCTGCTGTTGTTGATATTGTTATTTTTATTACTATTAATGTTAACTTTCTTCTGTCTGTAGAAGTCAGAATTGTATAAAAGTTGTATTAAAGACACATTTTTTTAGTATAGTGAATAGAAGAAAGACACATCTATTCTTAGTCTGTTTTTTACAACAATCTTCAGCTAAAATCCATGTTGTTCAGAAAAATTAAGCTTTGTTTTGTTCTGCTTTTAGACGTTTACACACTGTGCAACTATATAAATATGGATTAAATGGATTTTTGAGGCATGTTCACCAAGCCCACTAATTCAGATTCACCTCTCATCTTTCCCAAGCAGCACTGGTTTAAATGTTTAATAATCCTGTTGCATGGACCAAGATGTATCATATGCTCATGATGGATTGTCTTCATAACTAAATTACAAACTTAGATACTTAGAATAGCAGCATGACAGAATGGTTTGGGTTGGAAGGGACCTTTAAAGATCACCCAGTTCAACCCTATCATCCCTGTCACCCAGCCTGACACTGAACATTTCCAGTAATGGGGCATCCCCAGCTTCTCTGGGAAACCTGTTTCATGTCCCATCGCCCTCATAGTAAAGAATCTCTTCCTTATACCAAACTTTAATTTACACTCTTTCACTTTATAACTGTTTGTGCCTCGCCCTGTTGCAACAGACCCTGGTAAAAAGTTTTATTCCATCTTACTTATATAAACCCCCTTTTACATATTCAAAAACCAGATAAGTTGTCAGAACCTTCTCTTCTCCAGGCTGAGCAACCCAAGCTCTCTCAGTCTCTTTTTTGCCGCAGAGATGCTCAATCCTTCAGATCATCTGTGTCACTCTTCTGGACCAGCTCCAAGAGACCCATATTTTCTTGTACTGTAGCTGGGCACTGTAGTCCAAGTGACATTTCATGAGAGCAGAGAAGAGAAGAATCATCTCACTCGACCTTCTGGCCACACTTCCTTCTATGCAGCCTGGGGTATGATAACCTTTTTGGGCTGCAACTGTATATTGCTGGCTCATGTGCAATTTTTCTGGTTGCTGGTGGATGAAAAAGTCCTTTCAGTCCTTTCATTTTACTTACACAGTAAACACAAAGATGGAAAATGAAATACAGAGTCACAACAAAATGCTTTCCAGTGCAAAATGGATTAATGAGATGGGGAATTTGTGCCTATTTGAAAATAGCACAGTATGGGGAAGATGTACAGCACATGTATTTAGACATCTCAAAAAGGAAAAAACATGCTGCGTGAAAATCAGGCCATTTCACTACATGGTACACCTTAGTTTTTGACATTCTAGCCACACACTGGGAATTTTGGAAATCTGCTAGAATTTAAAGAAATGAGCTGCAGATTTCCTTATCTTTCCTCTTTGTTTTGAAAAAGACCATAGCACTCAGTGTTAGCCAAGAATAGTCTTCCTATTTAGTGGATTCAAGAAGTGGTAATGTGGTACTGGAGAAAGACATCTGGCACAGCTTGTGGAAAGCCTATTTTGGAAGCTCAAAAGAGAAAAAAAAAAGAAGTTGTGTAATCCATGGGAAAGCTAATCTTCCTATGTGTGCTTACTTTTTGTTTCTTAGCCAGCTTTCTTATTTCTGTTCTTATGCTTCTAACAATATGTTGTAAAGCTGAAACATTCCACGGAAAATTTTGAAATTTTGCATGAGTGTCACTAAAAGTCATTCTTTCCGAGGCTCCATAATCCACAGAACTTGTTTTGAACCTTATTACAAAGAATTCTTTTTAATTATTTTTTATTAACACACTTTAGTAATCTCTTGCAAGAAAAGTCCCATCCAAAAATAGTCACAGATTTTGATTCTAATTGGAACCAGATTTTGATCATGTGTTTACACTTCAAATATTCTGAACATTAAATACCTTCAATTTAGTGCATGAAGTAAAGGTTAGATACTGAGTTATTAGATTCCAAGGAGCAGTAGCTTCAAGATAGAAGCACATATGTCAAAAAAAATCTAGTTGCTTTACCCCTATGGGGAGCAGAGGAATGATAGCAGTATTATGTATTGCTATTACAGTAGTTGTAACAAAACAACTAGGTGTTAACTAATCTCATTTTACTTAGACTACCGAAGCTTCTTCAGACCTCAAGTTCTGAGTAGTATTTAATAAAAATTAGCACCATGGAAAAAGCTTTCAGCGTGTTAAAAGAATATTTTATTTTAAATTATTCTGGACTCATTTCCATAATGATTTAAATATTTATATTACTTCTTTAGCTTCATCTCTTGATTTTTTTTTCTTTTTATTCTTTTTCCCTTTTTTTTTCTCTTTGTCCCTTATATGTTAATTTGCAGTACAATACACATGGAAGAGAAGTTGAATTGCTAACACAGTTGACTAATTTCAAAGAGAAAGCTCCACCTAGTGCCACAGTCAGATACCATTTTAAATCGATCTTTTCTTGTACAAGGTAGAACTAAACAATTTTCATGGCCAAAATAATTAATACTTATATCGCTGAAAAAATAAAAATTTGAACAAACAGGTGACTGTGGCATCTTAGATATTATAAAAAAGCAATTTTAAATATATATTCTCCTTGAAGGAGCTGAATTTGCGTCATCTTTTTTTGTCTGCATTTAATTCTAGGATTCTCTGATTCCTAATGCTCTTACTATGAACAATTGCATGAAATAATCTGTTGGAGGAAAACATTCATCATCAATTTTCTAAGCCATCATATTCTATTTTCTTTAGGAATGTTTGAGGACTTTGAGTACATACAATGCAAGAAATTGCTCTAATATATCCAACAAAGACTGTTCAGTAGTTCAGCAGTTATGTGCAAAAAGAAGATATACTTAGGAAACTTGAGTTGTGGAAATCTAATATATTTGAGCAATGGCAATCCAAATATTATTGTTTTCGAGTATTCATTGATTTTAAAGTGCTTGCCTATGAATTAAGTAATAGTAAAACAAATTCTTTCCCTTGCCTACTTGTAAATTAACTAATGGTAGAACAACTTGTTTCCTCACCCTAGATTTTACCATGACAGTTGATAGTTTGTCAAGAACTTTTACCAGTATAATCAATCATATTCACTTGCATATAAAAGCACTTTCCTAAAAACTAAAGCACATGAAGAGGAACAAAGAGAAAAGTTGCAATACTACTATTTTATGAGCTACTAGACCTGGGATGTGCAATACAGCATGCAAGAAGAGTGCAACAAACCCCCTATTATTTAACATACTCTTTAATTGTCTGGGGAAAGAGATAAAGAACACTTTAATTAGGTTTGCAAACAATGTTAAAGAGAATGTGGAACAGAACTGGGAACAGGAAACAGCAAATGCAACCAGGAAATATTAGCAATATGAAAGCATAAAGTACTGGGACTCAGTAACCAAATGAGATTCAAAATATTGGGTAAATAATTATGCAGGACTATGATCTTAAAATAACTAACAAACAACATTACTGTCTGGCTTAGTGAAGGCACTAACAGCAGATAAGCTACAGACAGGTTTGAAAACAAGAGCAGAGAAGTTTTATGTTAGGTCTCAGCCATAACATAAAGTACCAAGCCATGAGAAATGGACTCATTATCTTCTACAAACCTGTGATGATCTTGGATGTCACATTCCCTTTAGAGTATACAAGCTTTGAACCCTCTCCAGTAAGGAAAACATCCGATTTTCAGAGACCTTCAAAGGTCATTGAATAAAACACATGAAAAAATAGCATACTGAAAACTAACATTTTTGTCCAATTAATTTCTTAGACTGCAATCAGTAAGCTTTCCACAGCTTTGGAAGAGTGCAGTAAATCAGAATTTTAATTTTCTTTCAACTCAGACTTTATTTGTACGTTATTTGTTCCAGAAATTATTTGCATAATATTCTTTAAGAGGTTTGTAAGTAGGGCATTATATAGCCCAAATTATGAGTTTCCATGAAAATTAGCCTAAAAATTGTAATGAAAAATTTACTAATGGTATTTTATTCTAGAATGAATAAAGATCCATAAAATCTTTCAAAGTTAGAAAAACACTACTGAATTTATCAGTGCTGATAGTTAGTTTCTTAATTGGACAAATCTTGGCAGCTGAATGGAATATTCAGTCCTGGGGTACTTCCTCAAATACCCGGATATATGTGTACATTGGCATCAACAAAAGTCAGACTCTTGGTTGCTTTCAAAACTCATTTCCCCAACAACAGGTTTATGTATTGAAATAATAAATGATTGCTATCAGATCATAGCCGCATCTTCATTGTATTAACCTTTTTTAGAGATATGCCTTTCTCATTTAATGCATAATGGATAAAATTACATCCATGACAAATAACATAGCATATTTTTTCCAGTTATTAAAAGTTTTCACGCAACAGAATTTCAAAACTAGAAAATAACAAGAACGACTTGTAACTGACTTTTGTGGAAAGGCTATTGATTAAATATTTTTCATATTCATGCTAATATTCATATGAGTCGATTTTAAGCACATATATTATACATATAAATTTACATATACACACCACCTCATCAACCTCTCTACAATTACCTGAAAGGAGGTTTTAATGAGATGAGCATTAGTGTTTTCTCCCTGGTAGCAAGTGACAGGACAAGAGAAATAGCCTGAAGTTGTGTCTGGGGAGATTTTATACTGCTTATTAGGAAAAATTTCTACACCAAAAGGGTTATCAAGCTCTGGAACACCCTCTTCAGGAAAATGATGGAGTCACTGCCCTTGGAGATGTTTAAAAGATTATTAAGTATAGTGTTTAAGTACATTGTTTAGTGGTTATTTTGGCTAGGTTCATGGCTAGATTCAATGCTCTTAGGGATTTTTTTCTGCCTAAATGGTTCTGTATCTTTGGTTTTAATTAGGTAGACAATGATATTTCTACACTTGAATAGTTTAGTGGCATGTAGACAAAAGCTACAGGTAAAAATATAGCAACACGTTTTGATCACTTAGAGCAAGAAAAAAGTATTTCAAAACCTGCAGTGAAAGAGGTCTAAAAGAATGACTTTTCCTTTCTGAAGGAAGACCAGACAGAAAGCTGGGAATATGTACTGGAAGCGTTCACCAGCCAGTCAGGAACTTTAAATTATGTAAGTTGATTGCTGTTTTGTAATGGTAGAATTTCAGCCAGAGTGAAAGCGTAGTGTTCATCTCCATTCCAGAGAATTATGATATGAAGTTGAAATGCCAAGAAATATAGAATTCATTTCCACCTTTCCTAACATATTTAGTGGTAGCAACATTCTTGATAGATGTTCATACGTACATATATGCATTTCTGAATTTAATTTCCCTACTCAGATCCTGGACAATGATACTAGGATATTTTTCTTAAATAGATTAATATATTTTCCATATTTTCCTCTGATGACCACATTATCTAATGTAATCAGCTCAGCTCTCTACTATCTTTGATGAAATAAATATATTTAAATATATTGGCTGGTGTAATCAGGCACTTATCTCTCTGAGGTTTGTCTTTCCATTTTGTTTTTGCTGTAGTTTTGATGTCACTTAACACCATATCACTGCAATAGATCTTAACACTTCTTTCTTGTTTTTTGATATTCTATTAAAAATGTAAGCATATTTTTGCTCATAATTATGGTGTCAAAATTGAACTGAAAATAAACAAAATATTGAAATGGCACTGGAGCCAATATATGTATGCAACTGTGTGCTAATGTATTTGGGAAAGGAAGTTTTGTTTTGCTTTCCTTTCTTTTTTAGAGTCCTTAGGGATCGCTCTGAAAGCATGTTATTTCTTTCTCTTCTGGGAAAATTTACAAAACTTGTAATATAACGGTGTAGTCTCTAAGCAAAAATCTACTTCTTCTTCTTTGGGTCATGAGCTGGTCAAAAAGTTTTTCAGGAATGTTCAGAAGAACAGGTCTTTGCCTGTCTACCTGAAAACTGCTTATGGATGTTATTGTCTAAAAAAACCTTTATGTTCTGTAAAGAGCTCTAAATAATTTCGTTACAGAAGAGTGAGAAAAACTAGTTTCATAATTTTTAATAATAATTATTTAATAATAGTCATTTTAGTAATAATTGGATTAGGAAGAAAAAGGGTACCTGAATAGTTTAATAGAATTCTGAAACACTATATACTTATTTTACATATTGCATCTGTTATAGTAAATGTCACTTTTAAAATCAATCAATTCAAATTTGCAAGATTTTTTTACAGAAATTCTGTACTGGTAAATTGGACTAACTTTATAATACACTGAGATAATTAATGCTTGAAAAACTGGCTCTTAAAAAAAAGTCTACAATTAATATTTTTAAGACTAGATAGAATATTCAAAAGCATCTGTTTAAAGTGCTTATACTTTTTACAGAATTCCAAAAGCTATTGTCTATCTAATTTTTCACTTTAAATTAAGTGTCTGAAAAATTTATTATGATGGTACTTTAGGGGGAAAAAAAAAGTTAAAATATTTGTCATTTATAAAAGAGAATCTTACATTTATGGGCAAAGTTTCTTTATTGGACTAAGTGTCAGGAAGTAAAGAAAGAAATGACAAAAAAAAGAAAACAACTAAAACCTCAAAAGCAACACTCTAAAAAGATCTTTTCAGACCTGACACAATCAGTTATCACTTGTTTTGTGTTAGGAAGTAAAGTAGAATGAAAGACTTGTCCTCAGTATTTATATCAGTTAAAACTACAACTTTGTGAAATATTTATCCATGGACACAATTTCAGACATATGGACTTCAGTGCATTCCAAATTAAGGGGAACACAAAGTCAGGTTGTCAGTGAAGAGCACAAATAGAAAATGTGATAAAAACGCATGGTATAAAACTGAAAGAGAAATAATAAATTATTTTATTACATAAGACATCTATAGTTGAAGAAGTATTCATATCTGAAATAAAAATATTCTTTGACAGACTTTCAACATCTCAAGCTCTAGATCATACATTAAACATTGAAAAGTGTAAGTTTTCAGAAAACTAAAAAAATAAGAAAGTTGGAGTCCAAGTCAGGTCAAAGCCATTGCTCATCGATATGGAATAGCCTGGTCACTGCCCAACACTTCAAAGGCACAGAAATATCAAAGTTGTTCTAAGACCTCCATCCTTTGAGTCTCAGAGACTCCTGAGATCCTTTGAGATCCTCAGAGATGAGGATCCTGGGGTAACTGTACTGGTTTTACTTTTTCCTTTCTGATTTTCATAAGCCAGTCATTGTGGGGAAAAGATGATGGTGTACAGTATGTATTACATGTACAGTAACCAAAATCATGTTTAATTTCCCATTTTATGCAAGCAAAAATATATATAGAGAAAATCTCCTCATGCTTACATAATCTTTCTTTCACAGCTCAACAGACAACAGACAACATGACTTGGGAGAAGTATATGTATTTTTGTGCTTGTGTAATGTTTATCAACATGGATTTCCAATCTTGATTTCATAATTTGAAAAACAGGTCTAAAGATGTGTAAACTGATTTTGCAATTAACTGGTTTCTTTTTTTCAGCCATTGAACCCAATTTTTCTACTTAACAATTGGATATAAGAGGAGAAGGGGGAAGGGAGCAAGTGGAGGAAGGAAAATAGACATAACTTTTGTAGAAATGCCACTTCTACTGTTTGATGAAATTTTGAACTGTATCTTTTGTCATATAAAGACCCTGAATTTATTCTGAGATATTGACACTAGAAATAGAACAATCCCAACTTGTCCCAAGAGTGGTTGCACTTTAGTAACAAGAAATAACTGTGGACAAAAGTAGTAAAAATTCTAATGTCTGGAGATTTTAAACTCTTCATTTACCACGTTTAATGAAGCATACAGATTCCAGTCCTTAATCTGTATTTAAACTCAATGGGACATGGTTAACAGTAGAGGCCAGAATACTTTTTTACTGTGGCAGCTAGGAAATTTGCTCAAGAAGAGAAATATGCAGTCTTACTCCATAAAGTAGTCAACAGGATATAATTTCTTGGATGCTGGCTGAATATTTTAAGTATAAACTTTTTTTTTTAAAAGGGAAAACGTCAGTTCTTATACTACTTCTTCAACCAAAATGGCTCAGTGAAACTCGGTCAAATAGAAAGATTTTTTGAGAAGGGTTTGTGAATGACAAGAATAAACTGAATATCCTCAAACTATTTTCCTAACACTTCATTCTGAATCACAAGCTCCTCAATCAGGAATGTCTAAGAGAGTATTATAAAGCTTCAGAGAAGTCAAATAAACAAAATTATTTCTAGCCATGATTACTTCTGAAAAATCAGAATTTGCTTTATTTTGTGGGAATAATGGTATCCATGCTTCAAAGCTCTGCAAAGCTGAGTAACCTACACAATTTCTGGGCCTAAATCCACCAGAGACATTGCCACACTGTGCCATGGGAGCTGCTGCAGCTTCTGACCACGGAGTGAGGGATTCAGAGGAGAGCTAACAAGTGCTGCACATACAGCCTGGCCTTCAGGTCCATCTTCTGCTGTACAGGTCCCTGAGGTTACACAGGGTAAACTCAGACAGGAACTTTGGCCGCCGAGGCTGTGGCACCTTCTTGGTGCTGGCAATTACACCTCCCTACATCCCCCTTATTTTCTCTTATTCAAAGAGAAAATTCCCTCTGTTTTAGACTGCAGAAATGTTGCGTCGGTGTAAGAAGATTGAAAGACAGGGAGGTGAGAAGCTCTGCTATGGATACAGGCTGCACTTGATTTGAAGTCAGCTCTGGCATTGATGCCTTTCTCTGGCAGAAATGTTTTCTTTTACTTGCATGTTGAGCTACAAACAAGAATGAATCAGACTTTAGTATCATAGAAACCCTGGAACTTTGACACAGCCAAGCTTTGCTATCCTTGGCAAAATGTCTTTCAAGAAAAAGCACCATCAGTCTGGATTTTTACCTTTCTAATAATTTTATTTGTTTATTTATCACTAAAAACTATCAGTAATGAAAGTAAAATTTAAAAGATTGGAATTATGCTATATAATATTAAAGCTTAAATAATACATTATATGGTTTATTGTTGTTATATTGTTTATATACTGCAATGTATAGCAGTATGTTGCCTGTTATTTCATTTAATAAATAAAAATACAGTCTCATATACTGCAATAAAACTTTAAAAAATAACAAATGACAGAAAAATGTGGTAGAGAAGAAAGATAATGGATATCATGGCTGTGATACTTCTATTAGTCTGTACATTCTACAGAAAAATAGTTGTTCTATGAAGATTTTTCTTAACATTCAGAGAAATATTAAAAAAAATGTACTTCCACATATAGGTAGAAGATACAAAGAATTTTAAAAATTCTTATTTTTCTTTATCTCTCCTGTTAGAAATCCAGTAACCTACTAGAACTTTACTTGACTTCATACTAATTTGGTAATATAAAAATGTTAAAACTGCTTTGGACATATTTCTCTCAAGTGCATACAAAAATGGATAAATGGTCAAATGTACAAATTACTTAAGAAAAAGAAATTCCTTCACTAAGAGAGGTGTTATTAGTGAGAAGGATAAGAACATACACACTTCTGATCACAGTTTAAAGTGTCTTTTCAAGTGCCATTGCCAAGATTCAAGTTTTATAATTAAATTCCTATTTAACAGAGATGTCAACTAGTTTATTCAGTGGTTATTATTTAATTGATGACTAAGACCACAGCTTATTTAAAGCCTCGGTCTTTTTTTATAGTAAGGTATAGTTCAGATTACTAATTTTCATCCCACTAGGATCACCCCTTTGGCAAAAGGACACCTCACTGTATGTTCAAACCTGTTTTCCCATCGTATTGTCTGTTTTATAACTCAGCGATGTGGTTACCACACAACATTTTTTTCCCCACTCTCTTTCTTCAGTTTTCAGCTGCCTGTAGTTGTGGTCAAGCTGTCACCATGAACACGCCTCCTCTCAAAGTAAATTTTCCCAACACATATTCATGTCAGAAGAGAGCAATAACTTTCCGCCTCCTTAACAAGTCCTTGAAAAGGGCCACTTCAATGCAGTGTATAAAAACACAGACTAATAAGAACTTAACAAGCAGACAACTCAAGGCATATTCTTTTTCCTGCAGTCGCATAGTAGAGTTTTTCTCCTTCTGTTTTTCTCTTTATATGAGTAAGAGACCTAAAAATTAGATACTCATACAAACAAGGGAAGGTTATAGAAAGATGTCTCTTTTTTTCCTGAACAAAGCTGTAGCTACAGATTTAGCTTTCAATATTTTTTGAGACATATTTCACATGTTCAGATGAACAAAGAGTTTTTAGCTGAGGGTCACAGACCACAAAGCTATGGCCCGTGTAGCTCAGCATCTTCTGCAGCAGTGACACTTCAGAAAGAGTGCAAGATTCTCCCTCAAACTGCTATTTTGTAGCCATTAATGAAGTTCTATCTAACGTCCAGCTTTAAGAACAGCAGTTTTTGGAAATATCCTGAGTCATCCTGTGAGCTATGGCAACATCTCTGCTCCACTCTGAGGCTGATGTCTCTGGTTTACATCAAGCAGAATCCAGGAGGTAACTCAAACAGGAAGAAATAGATTTCCCTCGGTTTGTGGCATCACAACTAGTTCACCATTCTCTTTTACTTCAGGGCACAAATGAACAGCAGGAAAGAATGAGAAGATAGTTATCTAGAGATTGCATGCATTTTTTTTTTTAAATAAAATTTGTTTTGGAAACTTTTGGAAAGTTTCGTGATCTGAAACTCCCTTGTAGTAACTTGAAGTTTGGGTTATATATGTTCAGAAATACGTATCAGTTTCAAAAAGATTCGTACCTCTAATATTTCAGCTACAAAAACTGAGTTATCAGACTTCTTGCTGTCAGCTGCAAAAATGTTCTATTTGTTTTCAAAAACTCAGGATTCTTTATGAAGATGATTTTAAATTCTTTTTTTCCTACAACCAAATTATCTGCAAAAGACTTGGAATTTTATAAATTAAATTATTATTCACAACTTTGTAAACTTCTTATGACCATTACTTGGGGTTTATTTATATTTTCTTTCTCTGTCTTTCCTGTTCAACTACTTTAAATGAGGAATGAGGGAAAGGAAGAAATCAGAGTACTCTAAGACTGGAAAATGCTTCAGGGGTCATAAAATATTTTTATATTTTTTAATTCAGTGTCTGAGATATTCTCTGTAAAATTAGGATGAATTCTTAACTAGCCACTCTAACTTAGCCAGATTACTATATTCAATATATGTATGAAAGGAATGCAACAGAAATCTTTTCTTTTCAAAGGCACCATATATTTGCCAAGACAGATTATCCTACAGTTTGAAGTTAAAGGTGTGGGAATGGACATGTAAGTGATGATGATATTCTTGCTTTTTCATTCAGAACATCACAATTCTGTTCTATATGACTTCAGTGACATTTTAAGCAGCTGAACAGAACTGTGAATTAAAGACCAAATGCTTAAGTGTCTGAGGATTGGGGTTTTTCTTCATTTCTGTGATTTAAAATTCATTATCTTCAACTGAGTCCCTCAGCTAAACCTTGCAGACTTTCCAAGATAATAGAAGTACTTTGGCATAAAGAGCAAAATCATCTGAGTAAATCCATTCATATGAAAGAAGATCTCTGTTCTGAGCCTCTTGAAACCTGTTTGGATTACTGAGAGTTGGTGGCATGAAAGAGATACAGTGACTTTTTGTGTTGGAAGCAACAGCCTACAATGTCTTCAACAGCAAGCCTTTTGTTTCTCATTAAGCCTATTCCCATTCTCATGTGACAGGTAAAGAAATCACTGCCTTGCACATTTTTAATTTTCATATAAAAATTTCTGTTCAGAAGATAAGTGCTACATTGTCTATCAATGACTTAAAAACTGCACAACACACTGGTACTAATAACTGCACCTGACACCAGAAATATAAGCTGATTGTTGATAAACAGAAGACTTAATGAAATATCCTTATCTAAATTGCTATAGCATTGCAGAAATAGGAAATAAAGTAGATTTTCTTTAAAATGGAGCCTCTAATTTTTAGATACATTTTCTGAGTTTTTCATAATCCTCAACAAACGAATATTAGGGATCTGCAGTGTGACTAGGGAGTTTCTTTCTTTCACATAGATTATTTTTCTCAGATTAAGGTTTTTTGCTCACTGAGGAGTAAGACAACAGAAATCTTACAGCTCCAGAATTTCACTCTATGTATGAATTTATGAAAAGTGTGAGAAAATCCTCGTGTTATCTCTTCCCAAAAATCCAGAATATAAGGGGATTACGTAAATTTGCTTTGGACAAAGCCCACAAGTGAAAGAGAAGAGAAATATGCACATTCTTTAGAAATTTACTATAGATAGGAAATTGCTGTAGATAAAGAGCCAAAATGGAACCTTAGTCTGAATCTGGCTAACAGCACGTTTAAGACTATTTTTTTTGTCTATTTTGTGTTCTGTTGCTAAAACAAAAAAAACAACTTATCCTGAAAAAGGACCAAAATATGTGGAGAAATAACTCCCAATGTGAAGACTGAGATATGGCAGAGTCACTTTTAACTTTACTTGACTTGAGAACAATACTGGTTTAAACATTCCAATGTAGATATCTGTGTGTTTAAGAAAAACTAAGTGTTTAAGATGTCATTATCATCAAGTGAAACATACTCTGTTCCATTGATAGTGCCAAGGGTGGTGTTAACTTGAACAGGTGCCTAATTTTGGTCAATTTAATATTTTTTAAAAAGTTGAATTATTGTGTTCTATTTAAATAAGTAATAAAATTTCAAAATCTATTATTCTGTTCCTAGAAATTATATTACTATGACTTAAGAAGGACTTTTAGTATTTTCCCCAGCCTTACTTATCCATCCTTGCTTTACAGTGGGATGGTCCTCATTCTTGTATGGTGTGGTACTCTGGAGTACACAGGCTTGTGAGAGAATATTTAATGTTGTGGCTTCTGCTCTCCTCAAGTCACAGTGATGACTTTGCTATTTCTCTTAGGCTTGCATATGGAACAGAAATCCCCAAAGTCCTTTTGTACCCTCCATCTGGGAAGGCAAACCACAAAGTTTTTTGTGAGTCTACACTAAGATGATTATGCATAATTAAACTTTTCTAATGAAGTCCTATATCACGGTTAGCTCTGACGTATTTTCTGATAATATCCAAAACACTCTTTTTTAATCCAACCATTGTTGCAGAATAAATAAAAACTTTCCAAATCATTCTACAGTAAATCCCTTCCAGGGCCCTAAAAGCACAAAACTGTTCACCTCCCTGCACAGACCTCCTAACTCCACATTTTCTTTGGTCCAGGAGGTCTATCAGCACTCACAGCTGGGCTGGCCTGAAGTGCACTGTCGGTGTAACCACATCCAGTCTTGTCATCTGCTGTTGAATTTCCATTTGTCTTTCCTGAACTGATCTTGAAGCTTTCTCTGAGATTACCTTGCCTCTGTCTGATGAGGTGTCAATGGGACTGGTTGCCTCCACTGCCTTGCTCTGCTCCCCTGTGCCCTCGTCATGGGGACTACTGCCCTGCTGCTCTGGGGCACCCTTAGCTCCCAGCTCAGCTTCCCTCCCTCTTGCAGCTATGGACAGTCTCCACGTAAGTGAGTCCATATCTACCAGTATGTGTTCCTAAACACAAGAAATAACCTTGAAATTTACCGAAAAATATGCATATTTTATGTAAGCAGAAGTAGATTGAAGACTGTGTCGGTGAATTGGGAGTCTCTCTCCTTCCTTCACTTTCTGAAGGCACCCGCTTCAGTGTCTTCACTCTTCCACACGAACAATCATTTAGAAACACTCAATTTATGACTTTAATTACTCCTAGCTGAAATAGCAGAGTTTTGTGCCTGAATTTTGAACATGAAACTGTACAGAGACTATTATCAACTTTCAGACATGGTTGGCTGAATGTAAGTTTGTAAGGTGACAATGATGTTTTTACTATCTCTCTTGCCTAGATTCATGCAACTGTCTTAGAGGTTTTTCTTCTTCTTTTTTTTTTTTTTNTTTTTTTTTTTTTTTTTTTTTTTTAAGAGCCTGTATGCCACTACTGTATTTCAGAATCAACCATTTTGCCACTTGGGGTTTCCTTCAGTTTGCTAATATAGCTTTTTTGACAGGTGTTCATGTGTCACCCAACTTTCTGCCAAATGTGGTGTTTGGTGTATCCTGCTTGTCACTCACTTCATTAGTAGCAGAGTTTAAGTTATTTGCAAGGAAAAGTGCTGGAAAAGGAAACAGCTGAGGCATTGTACAGTCAGCCAGGAAGAGTGCATAGAAGAGTTACTTCTCTGTCTCATTCTCCCTACGTGGTTTTGTGACATACATGGCAGAAATTAAGTAAGAATTAAATTACATCTGCATAAAGACCAACAAAATGTTGATTTATGATAATAAATACACATAATTACTACATTCTCATGGAATTCCCTGTCTGACATAATATCAGGTAAATTATGTGATGGGACCAGTAGAAGAAATTGTTCTGTTGAAAATAAGGCTTCCATTTTGAGACTGATAGAAGTGTGGAAGCCCAACAACATTTCTATCCTCAGATGTTATACCCAGACCACATGGTTTCACCATCTCTCTTTTTTTCTTTTTTGTTGGCTTTTTTTTTTTCCAGGGTAGGGAGAGGGGAGCAGTGGCCCGGGCAGGATCTGGGGCTTTCTTTTATGGAGATTTCTGTTTCTTCTTTGGCTTTTAGCTGTAGCCTTGTTGGAGCCTTAAATACTTACCTGCACACAGAGTGCTGTAACTGACCTCACAGAAGCAAGATTTAATTCAATTCAACTATGCAATACCCTTGTATTAACTTTCAGCTACTTTTGTTGATCTTTTCCTCCTTATTTATCTCTGTGGTTTTTTGCCCCCCTCATGCCATTCCACAATGCTGCCTCTGTTTGGGCTCTCAGGAAAGTAAGACAGACCTGCTGGATGCATTGATGCCAAGGAAATGGTTACCTTAGCAACAAAAACAAGGTGAAAGCTCTCAGAATTATTTTGCTAATCAACGTAATTTCTATTCCCATCTTTAGACAAAAAGAAGGTAAAGGCATGAAACCACAAATTATTGTTACCACTTCCTCTCACATATCTTGAAAAGCTACATATCAATGTTACCAGTACAAATTTCAATATTTTAAAAGTATTTCAAATAAGAATTCTCATGTCTGAAAATAGGTTTTTAATTAATGTTCACCACTTTTCAACTGAAAAACTAACAAAGCTTATAACAAGCACATTTGTGCAGCACTCTGTTTACATTCTATAAAAATTACCATGAAAAATAAGATCACCACTGATAAGGACTGTTTTGTGCTCTATGACTGGGAACTAACACATTGTCTGGTATCAGGGTATTTTATAATTTTCAGCACTAGTTATAATGAGTGTTGTTTGTCTAAGGACAAAACTTTTTTTTAAAAAAGTTATTTTTCCATTTTACAGGTTTTGCAAGTGGCTATTTTCTAAGAAATTGTGGGGGAGATAGTCCCATCCTGTCTGTTTCACAAAGATCATTTATGACAGGTATGAGTTTCAAATATGTTTCCAAAAGGAGAAAAACTCAGGAAAAAATATTTTGCAAAGAAACCATAAGAGCTATGCATAAAACTGGGGGATTTTTTTTTCCCCTAAAATTTTTACTTATTATATCTGTTTTATAACAGGAAAAATGATCCTTAAGAATGACATCTTGTAAACTCACTTATACAAGATGCCATTAGATTATAGCTGCTTACTCTGCTGCCAAAGATGATTTTGAGAGCAATGCTCATTTAGTTCTTCCCTCAAGCTCTGTCAGCATGATATTTCAACTTATTGCTGGGTGTGCCAGAGGAAAAGCAGCCTGTTTTCAAGGCAGCAGGTGAAACATTCTTATACAACTTGCCAATTGAATAACATGTGCAAAATGCATATATTGTTTCTGCATTTCCTCTAAAGAATTTAATCCTCTGATAAAAAGGCTGATCTGATACAGATACTCTAAACTGCAGAGTTTTATGTGCTGTAATACAGAATGTCGAGATGCCATGTGTGGGTTTGAAGGAAAAGATACAAAAACACCTTTGAAAAGGGAAAAAGAAAAGTACCATTCACATGCTTCAAAATAACCTATGATATTTCAGAACTGAATATTTAAAAAATGAAGATGTAAATTTTTTTGTAGTCTAGGGTTTTTTTGCTCGTTTAAAGCTTGTACAAATTTAAATAAAATCAAAAGTTTTACCTTATTGGGTAGATTCAAAAAGTATTCTTCCAAATAGGATTCTTAGGTCTTGTTTACTGCACCTGGTTGACATAGAAGATTTTATTAAGGGTTGTCATGAATCTGTTCTAGTTAGAACACTAGTCATGTATTTTTGGAAGCTATACAATGACAATATGCCTAAAAATTTTTAATGTTTTAGCAGCACTTGCAGAATTCCCTCTTTGCCACAGGATTTTATTTCTTCCCTAATTTGCATTACAATTCTATTGTTCAGGTCTCATTCAACAAAGTCTTTTTGGGAATGTTATTTTCCTCGCCTGTAGCATGGAAATCAAGAATCTTCTATTAAGAAGCTAGGCAAAGGCTAAGACTGCATAAGAGTATCAGTATTTGCTATTGCAGGTAGTGATGAAATAGCTACACATTCCTTATATGCTCATAATATGAACTAACTGGGTTGTCTTGGGATATTTCTGAGGATATGAGAATTCTTGTTAAGATTACTGTTTTGCAATATGCAATCTCCTGGAATTTGCACACTGATGTGCCTTGGGCTCATGTCCTGAAGAGTTCTCAATGTGATCAGTGGATTCCTTACATATTAAATTAGATACCCTTTAATATCACATCTAATGGGCTCCAGTTATTGATAACCTTATAGTCTACTGGTCTAGGGTAATTCAGAGCAAATGTGAAATATATACCCCTGAAATACATCTCAGACTCACTCCTACTGCGCTGCATTCCTTCCTGTACACAACTTCCATATAATGTTATATGAGAGGGCACATGTCGACCCCAATGGTAAAATGCGAACACCTCAGCAAGGACAAAGTATATTCTCACATAATTTTATTGACCCCATCAGACTGTACAAGAGAAACTAAAAGAAAAATTAATCAAGCCACCCTAAAATTGCCCAGGATACTGTAATAGCTGTTCAGTGCAGTCTTTAGTTTTGTATTGATTGATTTAGATTGTTTTCAGTGATCAGGATTGAGAATCTGGTCTCAGACTACAAATTTTGGAAAACTGTTCTAAATATTTTAATTAACTTCTCTGATTTTTTAATCAGTCTTAGACTTGTATCTGGCTTTAATAGGAGGATCCTCTGTCATTTTTGCTATACTAACATCCAGAAGCCCTTAAAACTTCAACAGGTATGAGACCTAGTATGTATAAAATATGACCAGAAGAGGTTAAAAAAAAGAGGACGGTTGTAAGCACACATAGTTTTCAGAGAATGGGTATCAATGAACCAGTGAATCAATGCCTAGTGAGGTTAAAAGAATGTGTGAGGCAATGCATTTAGGTCTGGTGAAAATACATTAAAAGTCCAACAACACTTTTTCTTAGGTCTCTCTGAATGATTTTTTGAGAGTTAGAGCTGCTAAATTGGATCAAAGTGCAGCCAAACCATGCTTTGTTTGTCCAGGTTTCACAGAGAAAGTCTTCAATTTCCACTGCTCATAGCTATATGGCCTGGTATTACGAAGCCATTACCCTTACAGATCTCTGATAACATTACATTTACTAGCCCACTTTCAAGGACATAAAAGAAATGCTAACAAAAACAAGATGCTCCAAATTATATATAAAGTTGGGGATTTTTTTGTTAGCAATTTAGGAGATTAGTATTTTTTCTATCTTACAGAGAATTTTTGCTTTATGGCTTCCATTTTTGTGACTAAAAGATGCCTAAAAACGGTATAGGCCCACCAATTAAATAACACAGCTGACGAAAATCTGATACATTCAGGGGTCTAAAAATGTCTTCGGATATTCAGAGAAAAAGACAAATAGCAAAAATTTCTACAGTGTTATAAGAATATATTTACAGAAAATTCAGTCATATAATAATTTTATATAACACATATACAGATTATAATCCATGGTGAACATTAATTTATTGTTTGGAGGTCAATATGCATAGATAGAAACTAGAAATGTCTTTTTATCAACAATGTGGCTTTGAAAAATTTCCAAACGAAAGGCTGCATTGTCTGTTGCATCTCATACATCACTATAATTCCGCTTCTATAAAGGTATAGAAATTGTAGAGAGTGTGCTTATAATAAGATGAATGTCAAGAGCTGAGTTGCTGTCATAATCCTTGGTTCCTTCATGTGCATGAACACCTAGACCAACTGAGACTCTGTCAAGGTACAGCTAGATTCCTGAGAGGATCAAAGTCTATTTTCAGGAGAAAGAGTACCTCCAAAGCTAAGGAAATTCTGAGACTAAGGTTTCAGTACAAATGTGCTTTCTCAAGTTTGTTTGTTTTAAATTAAAATCTCCACTAAGAAAATCTACTGTGTTTTATCTTTTGCACTAATAGAGGAACTTGAAAATGATACTGGAAGCATTCATCCAAATCCTTTCATGTAAATTAGAGACCTGTGCATACTGTATTTGTGACAATCAGGCTGTTTGTTTGTCAGGTACTCCTAGATTTATATCATGAAATGTTGTCTACAAACCCTTCTCATTTGTAATGCTTCAAACGAAGCACTGTCAACAACAAGGCTCACCACAGGTGTGTGTTTTAAAAATATTTGGGATTGTTCTAAATAATTCCTCACACAAAAAAATGAAACAAACAACAACAAAATCCAAATGAAAACAAAATAAATAAGAAATATGAATCTGAAGCTATATTTTCACCTGTTTGGTTTTTTGTTGTTTGTTTGGGTTTTTGTTTGTTTGTTTGTTTCTCTTCGGTTGGTTTATTTTGGATTGGGGGACTTTTTGTGTTTAGGAGACTGCCTACTTTTGAAAGCAATACATGCTTTTTGAGAGATTATGCTGAGTGCACCAGTAATTGCAGTTGGGCAGTCTTAAGGCTGATCGGCATCGCTCCTTTTCAAATAATTGATTCCTTGTTGAGAGAGTTCCCAAGGGGATATTGTTTTAACTGGTATAGATTTTCAGGGAGTGATAATGGCTACATGGAAGATGGCATACATACAAGAGCAAGAGAAAGATTCAGAGAACTTGCTAAGGGAAATGTCATAAGAGCTGCACAGATAATGGGAGAGGAAAAGCAGAGAGATGGATTTAGATACCATCTTGCAGATAGCACCCAGTACAGCAAAGCACATTACACAGGAAAATCGGAGCTTATGTTGCCATAGTTAAAGACAGCAGCGACCACACTAAACACACAGGACATTATTTTAATCTGCCTTGTTTCTTTCATGTAAATAGATCACTGGATTGGGTCAGATACAGAAGTGGTGAGTTTTCTGAAAATAAAATCCACTCTTTTTGCTCTCTCCAAAAGATAACTCTTCAGGAGGACATAATTACCCTTTGAAAAAGTACTTTTAATTTTGGTAGTGCATGATTAAGTGTATAATAGCAGTCTGCCAAGCCTTTGTTGAAATTGAATTGTGTCAATTGATCACTGTATTCGGTAACTTTAAGACATTAAGAGCTTTTCATTGGCAGAAATAAAAATACGGGCTAACTTTCCATAAACATGCTTTCTGTTTCTGCAGACGAGAGGATTTCCTTAGACATGTTTAAAAGGTTTGTAATATTTTTAGACCACAGTCTGTGTGAACCCGCTCTAAGTGGCTCGCTAGATGGCGAGCACAGCCTGGCAGAGCCGAGCCCAGCCCAGCCCAGCCCAACCCAGCCCAGCCCAGCAGTGACAGACCTGGTCACACCAGTGGGCATGGACTGCCAGGGTCCTGCCAGCACCCTCTGCTCTAAGGAGGGCATCAGGTCCTCTATGAGTCCACATTTATGTGCCAACTTTACAAACGGTGGCCTGAAATTACAGTGTACATTTTACAGAGAGTGACTCAAAGTAATGTGGATAGTTTCCCAAGCATGAGGAGCATTTGTTTTTTCAGAAGAGCTCTGAGTTTTTACTTGGCTGTAAAAGCTGCCTAGATTCCTAGCACTTTTAGTATGCACTCATGTGCATATAAAACTATTATTTTCCTCTTGGTCTCATGATGACAGGGATTGTAAATGTATTTCTAAGTAATAAACTTGGTGACAAACTGTGGAGCTACCCTCAGAGCCAGAGTCCAGATAATACATGAAACTGCTTTGTTTTGCAGGACATTTAATTGTGAAGTGTGTTGTCATTATAAGTATAGGCTTCAGCTCAGCAAAACACTGACCCATGGGCATAAATGTCTTGCAAAATCTAAAACATTAGAGAAAAAGAGGAGTGAGTGAACAGCTGGACAAGGTGTTCTGTTACCCCTCACTGAGCGCACTTTTATCTCTTTCCAATCACGTGGCAAACAGCTACTAAGAAATTCATAGCTAAGCAAAGTTTTCATTTTCTGACTGAAAACTCTGACCAGTTTGCTTTCAGCCTAAGAGCATGGTAGAAATATTTGGGATATGACCTCTCTTGGAGCCCTTTATATCACGGTCAATTGTTTTCATTATACTTTATCTGAAAGTACTTTTGACATGGTTCACATGAAGGAAACTTACTGGCAAGATATGTGGTTTGGCAGGCTTATGAAGGCCATATCTATATTATTCTGTCAAAAGACCCCAAACACCTGATACTAATTTCCTTAGCTATCCACACCATCTAAATTTTGGCAGCTGTTACACCGAAGACAAAACCTTGGGGTTGCTTGGCTCCAAAGCATTACAGCCATCTTTCTTCGAGGATTATTGATCAGAATATTCTCTGTCTGTGCAATATGGTTAGCCTTGAAGAGCAGTGAAAGGTTATGGAGAAAAAGATAAAAGACATATATGCTGAGGGCAAGGTGGAAACAACTGCTTTCATGAGACAGAGGAGAAAACTTCTGAGGATAGAAACAAAAATGCTGCAAGTGGTGCTCAGAAAGTAAATTGCTGTATAACATATGCCTCTATGTGACCACAAGGAACTATGGCTTACAAAGAGGAGCAAGGGAAGTGAAAAGCAGCAGTGAAACAGCTGGCACATCTGCTCACCTATGGCTGAACATCCTCTTATCACTGTTACATGACCAGGAAGCAGAAAACTTCCTGTGACTACATCATACCATCCAGCTATGATCAACCAAAGATCACTACCCAAAGTCAGGAAGGTAGGGTTACAAAATTTAACACTGAACTTCCATCTTTAAAGGAGACTCCCTTGGCCCATCATCAAACAGCCATAGGATGAGAAACCAGAAGTAAGGTGTAACCAGGCTTCTTTTACCTAGGGCAGTGAGCCATAAGTCTTTGCCTGAAGTTCATACTTTCTCATTAACTAGATGAGGAAGAAGAAATTGCACCTCTCTCCTGTTCAGAAATGCATCCTTGAGAGAAGGAGCACAGCTGTTGCCTTTGCCAAAGGCAAGAATCCGTGGAACAGTTCGGCACTTGGACGAAGGCCAGATAACTCACAAAATATCTTCACAGAAATGCCAAGAAACATTCCCATTGACCACACTTGTATAAAATGTCTGATCAGTCTATAAATTCTATCCACCTCATAGCATCAAACGTAACTACTGATAAATGCATCTGATTACTACCAAAAAGAATGTATTATTTTGATGTGTGATACTGCCTTCTGATTTTGGCCTCAAGGAATTTGCAGGAAATTATGAACCTTAAGCTTCAATGTCTATTATGAAACTTAAGAGATTTCTGCTCTAGCAGCAAATCTTTCTATATTTATTTTCAAACAAATTTTTATATGGGATATTAAACAACCTAAATTCTTCAAGAATGGACTACTGAAACTAGAGTTTTCTGTTATATGAAGAATGCTTAGTAGTCTCATTTGCTCTCACAAACTGGCAGGAGCTTTCAAGGCAGAACCCTGAATAGTCTTACAAAAAAGCAGTTTTAAGCTTTTGCTCAGAGATATTATGATTAAAATATTCCAGACTGATGCTAAGCAGTTTGCACAGAGCACGTGCATTGGTGTCTATATGAAGCTAAGGGCTGATGGAGATTTCTCTTGAGGAATACACTTGTTAGCCTAAATCGGTACATTTGTTCCTTGTAAAAAGCATTGTATATAGGGGCAAGAGATAAATGCCTTGAACATTTGTTTCTTTTCTTTTAGTATATTTGCAGAAATGCTGAATTAAAACAAAGGGAGGATTATTGAGGAATACATCTGGTAGTGGTGCATCTATTTGCAAGCTGCAGATTGAGACCAGATGAGCTGGGTGGGAGCCCTAGACAAGAAGCTGTGAATTCTCAACACTTTGGTTAACAAAGGGCATGAATAGGATGGTGCCAGCCAGGTGGATGGACACAGGGAGACACAGCAGGAAGGGAAGCCTCAGGAGGAAAAGCAAGACATTTGCCTAGGTAGACTGTGAGGGTATAAAAGCCCTGGGGGTCCTTTGTTGGGGGTTTCTCCTCAGAGGCACCAGCCTGGGCTGATTTTGTGTTACTGCACTGTAAATAAATGGCTTTATGGAATGAGACATCTCAGACTTTGCTGTGGGAAACCTGGGGTTACACCCATCAGGAAAACCTGGCATGACTGTGAGTGGGGTGTGCAGGGAGCCAAGTGGGGCACCCATGGGCTCACTGGAGCTGTGGAGGGGCTTTGGTCCCAGCAGTGAAAGTCTCTGATGATAAAGTGGGAGGTGTGACAGCCGGAGAATCTCGTGAATGGTCAGACTGGGAGGTTTCCAGACTGCTTCTATCCCCTTACTCTGAAGAGCGAGTTCTCACTGAAGTCTAACAAAAACTCAGATGTGACTTGCACCCTGTATTTATTTCTTTTCTAGTACTAGTACACATATTTCTTTTGGAGGGAAAAGACTCAGAATAACTTAAAAAATGAAAAATAAAATGGTTTATTTTATTATTTGAACAAGTAGCCTGGTAATGGCAACGTATTAATGTATTAAGCTACTCTGTAGCTTAAATTTTATCCTTTTTTTGCAAATTCTAGCATAATTTACATAAAATTTGTGCTTAGGCTTCATGTTAACCTAAAGAAAATTCTCATAACCCTTTTTAGTCTAGGGTTATTTGTAGCTTTGTGCTCCCATTTCTTTGTCATTAGTATGGATTGCATGGTATTTTTAAGGTCACTGGATTTCCAAATAACTGAAACACCAGACTTGAGGCTTTGTAAGTCCTAATGCTTACAAATTTCCAGCAGTGATCTGCCTTCTAAGCTGAAGGTCTAGTTGATTATACCCCTAACAGTGTATTTAATCTAAAGTATTTGGATCTCAAATCCAACCAAAATCAAGCTGGGTTATTTTCAGAGCAACTGTTCAAGTAGAGTTTGTGCTGATTGTGCTTCCCTTGATCTCGGTCAACCCCGAATATAAAGTCTGTTAGCAGAGTAATCTGATACCCTGCCAGAAGTTAAGTACGTGTGGAGGGTGAGGATCCTTTCAAAGAAATTATAAGGATCACCTCAAGCTGGCAATGCTTGCTCTTTATTGATGGAGAAAAAAAAATAAAGAGCCAACTTCTAGTTTTAATTAGAATAAGAGAAATTATATTTATTCCAGCAAGTGACTAATGAACAAATTCTCAGCCCAAAGCTGAAGATTTCACCAGGAAGGTGGAATCTTTTCTGCACCATGTTATTGATGCTCAAGACCAGAAGTTCTGCTTGGTCATCCCCTAAGGCAGATACCCACAGCAGCTTCTGAAAGCCTCAGAATGTAGGCCCAGAGTATATATAAAACCCCAACAGAGCAGTTTGTGGTCTTTTTTTGGGTGGTTGGAGGGGAAGGAGACCAATTTCAGAACAGATATTCAGTCTCAGATATTCCAGGTAGTAATCCTGACCCACTGGGTGTTACTGGCGTTTCCAGCATAACCTTTTTTTCCTTTACCTTTTTTTTTTCTTGACCTTTTTTTTTCTTTATTTTTTTCTCCTCTTTTTTCCCAAGTCTGGTTTGCTCACATCAAGGTGAAAATTCAACAGCTTTTACAAAATATTTACTTTTGTTCCCAGAAATAACACGTTCTATCTGGGCCCTTTAGAAAAAGGATTGATGTAGGAAAGAAAAATGAAGTTGCACAGAAAGTGTTACATTTCCATTCAAAGGTTGATAACTAGCAAATAAATGTTTTCTACTATACTATTAGTCTATGTGAACACATCTGGAGTGTTCAAATAAATTTTAGTTTTGTAGCCTTAATCCTTTACAGTTTATCACCTTCAGTATAAACAGCCAAAAAAAGTGAGTGATAATGTGGGATGGAAGGGCCAGGCTTATGTTTTCATTAATTTTTTTCTCTTTTTGAATTTCCTAATTCAATCAAAATTGCTCAGCAAAGAATCAAACTACAGACATTTTCTTTGTGTTTTGTAATTACAGTCTAGCCAGGATTTGAATGTAGAGAAAGTTTTCCAAAATTCCCAAATTTATTTTGCATCATACACTCGAGAAATTATTGATAGGCATCCAGAATAATAAAAAAATTAACTAATAGAACCAACTAGTGTCTAGACTTCTGATTATGCCATTAGGCATTATTGTGTGTGGGAAAATTAAAAAAAACAAAACAAAACAAACAAAAAAAAAAAAAAAAAAACCAAAAAAAACAGAAGAAAGGAATAAGAATAAAAACAAATTAAGTAATTACTTCAGGAATGGTGGGGAGGCAGGATTTGGTTTTAAATTTTTTCTTAAGTATACAGTTTCTGAAAATAAATTCTTTAAAAAATTAAATGCACGGTTATTGGATTCCTTCTTTTCAAATATTTTTGTTCCTCTGGGATATAGCCACAGGCCATTTAGGTGACAATCAGATCCAGCTGTAACTGTTCCAGGTGAAGGGAGTAATGCTGTAAATTCTGCCTATGAGTCACCTAGGACTTCCATAAATTTTTGCTCCATTGAAGTCAGGTAAAATTCTTCCCCATAACAACTGTTCTAGCAATGTTTGAAACCCACCCTCTGTTCCCAAATAAAATAATTCAATGAAGACTTCAGTCTTTCAGAGAGGTTCTTTCATTTCATTTCTTTCATGACCACCAGAAAGGAATCTTAAAATCCACTTACATCCTTTCTTAGAAACAGGTTGTTGGACTTTTGTTCATTTTGGTTGGGGTATTTTGGCAAGCCCCTTCAGGTCTGTTCTGCTATTCACTGGTATGCAGGCATCCATCTGAGTACCTTATGGCTAGGTGGAGCTTTCTTCAGTGGTTAAATAGCCAATATGATAATCCCATTGCATCCTTCTGGAATAAATACAAAATCTCTGATCCAAGAAACCTTTTACTGAGATTTCCAAGACCAGTGTTGCCTTATGGTGACACCCAGTGGAGGAAAGGAACATTCCAGCTTTAAAAATTATTTATTATGCATATATCTGAGTTTTTGAAAAATAAAATGTGTTAAAGTTGTGTAAACTCTTTTATATAAAATATATATCCACAAGAAACTCATGTTTTCTGGGATTTCAATTGAAAGCAAAAATATGACTAGTGTCAGCCCAAAGAATTTTATGGTTTCCACTTTTGGTAGTAACAGAGTTAGAACACAGATTGAACTGAAAAATAGCTGCTTCCTCCTCCAAAGACCAGGGGAAAGAATAATATTTTTGTCTAAGACTGTTATAAACCTAGCAATCGATTATATTTGGGTTCTACCTGAAAAAGAAGCATACTCAATTCCAGCAATTGGAATTGCTGGCAATATAAACCTCTGCAGAAATCTGAATCTCCTGCACAAAATGAAAAAAAAAAAAAAAAAAAAGGTAAAAAAAAGAAAAAAGTCCCGCTTTCTACTTTTCCTTGCAATTTGACATATAGATGTAATCCCTCTTCAGACGAGACTAGCCAGAGAATTTTTCAAATGCTTATTTTATTTTCAAATTCTTCTATTTTCAAGGTGCTTTAGTAAGTTTTTTATTGAAAAATTGTATCTATCTAATTTAATATTCATATAATGAGAATTTTATGGTTCTTTATAGGAAACTGTGCTGTCTTTTTTTTTTTTTTAACAAGACCGATGAATTGTGTGAAATCAGTGTGATCATATTATGCCATTCAGTGGCAGTGAGGGAGAGACACAACTTCATAAAGTGCTAGTAACTACTGTAGATGTATTTTCTGTTTGTAATTTTAGTGGACTAAATTATACATCTTTCTTAGGCTACACTAAAGTTTAATTGAATGTCCATTTTCACAAAACAAGACCAGTAATACCAGCAAAGTATTTCCACTGCAACTTGCTGCAGTAGTTCCAATGTCTCAGCTCTCTAATCTACGTTATAATGAAGCTTATTTTACTTAGCTTGAGCCAGGACTAACTTATTTTTAATTTTAGCAGTGAACATAAAACACAATAAACAGTGCTTAAGGTGCTTAAGATACAAAAAGGTGAGGAGCTGATAAAGATTCTGGTTAGAAGAGATCGCTAAAAGAAGTTCTTTTGCTACTTCTCTGATCTCATTATTTCTTTGTCTTGGCAACATCTCTCCTGAATACTGTTGTGAAAATTATTTTTAACTTAGCTACCACATTCCAAAAATTCTTCTGTGAGGAATAATGGTTGGTATGACTCTGTAGTCACAAGGGAGTTCAACTACTAAGAGGTTATCTAAGACTTACAAGTACAATTACATTGCTTTTGTTGGCTGTGCATGAGCATGGGTTTTGCATTAACTACAGTACATAGCTTACACAAACTGTTTTCATACTGCTGAGGTAGTCAGGATTTGAGTACATAAAATAATATTAAGCAGATCTAAACATAAATAGGAATGCCTAAAACTATTCCCTTGGAGAAGCTGCTGGCTCTGAGGGTGAGCTGACTTGCATGACGTGGGGGACACTGAGATGTTTGGCTTGAGAACTGAACAAGTATAACATACATAAGAGGGTAGGCTTAATTTCTTTTGTGCAGCACTAGCATCCTCTCATCTGATTCCATATTGCAGAGAAACTTTCTGTCAGGGAAACTAAGTACTTGATCCTGAGGAAAATATATTTCCACCATAAGAGATTCTGTTAAAAGGGAGAAAAATATTTTTTTTCCTTCAAAGACATGGAAGAGAAAATGGATACAACTAGAGATCAAGGATATAGCCTCTACTGTCAGAAAGCAGAGCTTCTAGTCTTGTCAGTCCTTCAGGACACACCACATGTCCAGAGTCTTCAAAAGCTCCTTTGTAGTGGTTTCCTTGCAGGCAGAGGAGAGAAAGAAAGATGCTACAGAACTCATTCCTTTCCAAGCCTGGCCTGGTATCTGGTTCTGGGATCACCATCCCTAGATCCTACAGCAATATATTTACATTTTGTGGAGTGTTTTGAAGACAGGTGCTAAGTAAGGTCTGTTTTCTGACTGTTGCATAGTTTTAACTCAGTGGGACCCTGAGGGTTCAGCATGTCTGTAAATCAGGCCATTCTGTTTTTAAACTGCAGTTCTGTCAGAAAGCTCTTTGCACACTCGTAATTCAAAAACTTCTTTCCCAAACCAAAATTATGCTGGGGAACTAGATGAGTCATGGGACTTGGAATTGAATATGAAGCCTTTCATCTCTAGATCACAAGTTCAAATATGCCCTGGGTCACTAAATCTTTGCCATGTACTGGCTTTTTAGCACTGTAAAATTCAATGCATACATGAATGACAGATTTCCGTTCTTGAGGACCATGGTGAAATTGCACCAGGAGGGAAAAAAACCCACACTAAAATGAAGTCCAATTACTTTGCTGAAAAAATGCACACGTGTATGTGTTATTTACATTTTAAATTTTTTTCTTTATTTTCTCTTTTGTTTCTTTTTTCCAGCAAAGATAAATGAAGCTGTCTTGTGAATCAGAAAAATCTATACATCCCTATCTAAGCTATAATAAAAGATACAGCATGAAGTTTCCTCAGCTTTGTAGACAATGTGGTGAAATAGCATCAGTCTGACCAAAAGAGACCTGACAAACCACAGCAGTTAAATTCAGTTAAGGCTGTGTTGTTTTTTTCTTACGTGTGGGATTTTTTCTGTGGTTGGGATTTTTTTAAATCTTGGATGGAATAAAAATGAAACATGGAAGTTGATTAGGAGAGGTATTTATTGGAGTTCTCCATAATTTCAGATATCTTTTAAATTTATTTACACATTATCAATCCTTGCAGACTATTTTTGTGAAGGTAAATCATTATAGATGCATTTCTTTCAGTTCCCCTTTTCTAAAACTCTGAAAAAGGGAATGAAGATCTAAGATGGAGAACAAGAAGTCAGGACACAAAATTTATGATCTCATTCAACTTCAAGACGTTATCAGTCTGGGGGAGAAATTTAATCTTGAACATAAATTGCATTTCCTAAAAAAACATAATCTTGCCTTAAGACACCAAATGCACTGATTACAGAGAATGTCTGTGTTTACACATTTGTACAGACCATGCTGACTGTATTAGTGTCCTAGGAAACAAACTATGTGCAGCATACAGACCTGCTCCAAGCACTAAGCAGAAAAAGAAAAAGAAATTTTGAAATCAGACCCTCTGATCTCTAAATCCTTTCAAATTCCTGAAGCACATTAGCTTTACTACTGCATGATGTGTGCGGTAGTATTTCCCCTAATGAAATCTGACTAAAAGTTTAAATGAGTTTAATGCATGAAATATATAAATAAAATATGGCCTTGATTAAATTTAGACTTGATACATAACTTAAATGGGTAGCACAAGAGCAGCTTCAGTATCATGTGTCCAGCCTATTTTTGGCTACACTTTGTTTAAAAAGGAATGAATTTTAACATTCCACATACCTAGCAAAGAAAAACCGATATAGAAGAGAAGCTGCATGTAAGCTACAATTCAGTTAAAAAAACAGATCCTTTTTTCTCTTTTCCTTTAAAAGGATCTAGAAGGGATTGCTATGTCAAAGTGGATGATGTAATTTTTCTCCACCCACTTTAAAATAAAGTCTGTCTAGGGCTGTCTATGACATCCAGATGACAAATTTTGTCCAAATATTCCTAGAAGTAATACCAGTATAAGCTTTGTCATATTACCTCACTAATGTGTCTGAACCACGACCTGTAGGAGTCCATTCATGGGGAAGAAGGTATTTCACCTTCTGTATCCACTAAATCTTTGTCTTCTTTACGATATTAAAATCAGGTTATCCATGCAGTCTTCTGTTAGAGCCTCTGAGAAGCTGACTGTCAAATCATGCAATTTTACAATGGTTCCAGTGAAGGTGCTGCTTCACTGTTATGCCTGAAGCCTCAGTGGTACCACCACTGCTGATTTATACCCAGCTAAGATACTGCATTTAAAATTCCTCCAACAGACAACTTTGTGCCTTAAGAAAATCTGTGTTGCCAATTTAACTCCACAATTCCCATGTCATTTATTAAATTTGTGTTTAGATTATAATCAGCAACAAATTTCCATGAAAGAAAATATCTCAAGGGAAGGAGAACAGGATTCTCTGGGAAGGGAAAAAAGGTATCCAACATTAATGTACATTTTCTGTTCGTCATGCAGATATTTGGCACAGTCTCATATTGGGAGTCATTTACTACTCTTGTGAAAGCCTTACACCAGTTCTCGTTTTTCTCAGCAAGTTCCGTTTTGGTCTCCATCAATTATAAGCTCTATGTGGACACAAAATCCAGTTATTGCTCACTCCAGTTCTCTGTCTTGTAGACAAGCACTGTTTTTTAGTAAGAGATTCACTTCTGAAATCAGGAGAATTGAACCTGTGAATAGCACTTGCTACTCACTGAGGAGCATGGAAATATTTACAAAGCAAACGTTACCTGCCGAAAGCAGCATTGCAAATTTTTGCCAAATGAGTCTTTGAAGGTATTCTTTACTCTGCTTAGGATCTCTGCTGTAGACCTTGCACCCTACAGACAGTGGAAATGCAGAGAGCAATTTCCTAATGGTGGTAGACTTCATCAGCAAGGAGGTGAACTCATGCAGATGGCAGAGGTTGTTCTCAGGCACAGAGGGAACTGTCATAAAGGCAGCAGATAAAAGGCATGATCCTGTATCCTACAATAGTGTTAAGCCAAAACTGCTCAGACAGCCTCTTGAGGAAGAAGAGTCATAGTATACCAGCTTCTGCATTCTTGCATTCAGCAGCACAAAAATAATTGTGCATTGAAGAAAATTTGGATTTTTCTTCCTTACAATTTAAAGTATTGTTCTCCTATGCACTAGTTTCAGTAGGACACATTAGAAGAAATACACAAAAAAATTGCACACACACACAAGGCTACCCTTCAAAATTTTGCTTCTTTTCAATAAGAAACAGTTCTTAAAACTAGAAATATTCATAACACCTTTAGAAACATTGTTCAGGTTATAGCTTCATAATAAAACTTTACCTTAAACAAAACTGCATGCCCTAAACAGCTTGATCTTTTGGGGGTTTTTTTGCTTCTTTTTTCTTTCTTTCTTTTTTTTTTTTTTAAAGATCACTTTGGATTCTGCCACTTCTGAAACGATGAACACTGTAAAATTGGATTTGAAACCACAGCATTAAATGCTTAAAATCTGATCCTTCTGTTGGGACCTGGGATAAATTAAACTGGTGTACATTATTTTTAAAGAAAGGAAAAAATATGGGAAGCGGGTTTTGAAGCCTGAAGGCAGAGAAAAAAACAAGTTATGCAGGTGATATAAACCATCTTATTTTCATTTTTTAGATAGTTTTCTGCTTCCCTATGGTTACTTAGACTGGAAATAATTGTCTAGAAAATGCATTTCGATGTGATACCTAAAATGCAACATATATATGATATGAAATGACAGCAATTTAGCTACTGACTAAAATGCACCTTCTTTTCCCTCTCCATTTGTTTGATTTCTAGCACACAGTAAAACATACATGCCTTATGGAGATTAACCTGGTGCAAGTACTTTGGTAAGTGAGTTAGGTGAGGTGTTTAAAAATAATTCTCATGCAACTAAATTAAACACGGGAAAAAATTAGTTGGGATTTTAATCCAAATTTTAAAAATTTAAATGAAAATGTTTTTTAAAATCCCGTATTACACTAGCTGTAATAATTTTCTTGGTGAAATATTTGAAGGTAAATTTTTGGTTATCAGCAACTGTCTCTATGAAAAAAATTATTAAATTATTTTCAGACATTATCATTTATAGCTATCAAAATAATGAAGAATAAGGCAGAACCAGGTATTCTGGGGCTTTTCATCCCTTATTCCAAATTAACCATCTAGTCTAGCAAAATTAAGTTAATTCAACAACGAAAAAGCACTTTCTTTACAGATTCTACTCAGATATTCAGGACAACTTAAGAGTTTTTAATAAATTCAACATCACAATTGGAGTATTTTTCCTTCTTAGAACAGGAGTCAGGAAAATAGATTGTTGAATTAGCATCTGTTGCCTTGCAAAAGGGCTGTAAAAAGCACATTCCTCTGCCTAGATCCTCTTGCAGCTATGAATGGCTTAATATTTCCTGGCTACCCCAGTAAGGCAGTTCCAAATCCCTTCAATATGCAGGATGCACTGACTATTGCAAATCCATAAGCACAGAAGATGCATATCTCAGTCATTTCACCATGCTCTTTATGGTGACATTTTTTTCACATTTTGAAGACTCATGCATGCCCTAGCCAATGGAAATCATTCATAACCAGAAAGTCTTGAGAAGAACAAAAAGTAGAACACTCAAAGAGGCTGTTCAGAGCTACGTTAGCAACTGAGAAAATCAATAGCTTTTCGGTATCTAAAAAGCAAAAAATAAGTAGGAGAACATGTTACGTAGGAGCCTAGATATAGACTGCAAATCCTTCTAACCCTGTAGGACAATAGGTGAAACAGATCAGTATTCAGATGGTGAATGTTTAAGGATTATGAAGTGGGATATAATGTATCAGTTTTGTACAAAGATAACGGAGTCAGAGATTTTCTAGTTCTTACTGATCCATGTAAAATGGTTTGTGCCCCTAGCCTGGTCTCAATTCCATAATCAACAGGGTTAGTGGTTTTAGCACCATTTTTCTGCCCCAGACCTACAAGAACTGAATGAGATGAAGGCAATCTTGGAAGGAAGAGAGAGGAGAGAGAGGAAGGTGGGGGAATGGCCAGGGTCATTAACCGGGCAAACGGCTGAACAAGGTGGAATAGTCACTTCCTCTGGCTGGAGCTGTTGGTCTGACCTCAATTTCTTTCAAAAAAATTCTATTTCAATAATATGGTCTCCAATGAAAATTCATATCTATCTATTAAGACTTATCTCTTCCATCACATGTTTTTATAAAATCCAAACCTACTTTATACAACAGAAGTCAGAAAATTAATTTAGCAAAAAGTTCTCAGGTTTTTATTTTAAAAACAAGGTTAAAAAGAACATTCCCCAAATAATTACCACTTTGCTTGTTTTATATTGCTGTATCTAAACACCAGAATATAGCTGAACTGTGTGTGGTTTTTAACATTTTGTCCATGCTCTCAATAATCACTGAAGTCATTTTTGCCTGCAGCTATTTCTGGTAGTTCTATAATCTACGGGAAGGCAAACAGCTGTGAAAGGCCTCTTGAAATGTTTCTAACTTTCTTTCATTAAGAAGTGCTGTGTATTTTCATTTCTTGCAGAAGAAAATTATCATTCCCTCCAGCCTCCTCTTTTTGTTCAGAAACCCTTTGGAGTAACAACAATTTAAAAGGCAATTAATAAAATCTAAGATCATTGATAAATCAAAAGAAAAAAGCCCACACCATGTCTGTGCTGGAAAAAAAAATGTAGGAGATCTGAAATTTCCTACTTTGTCAATCTTCTTTTTGAAGGTCAAAACTGCAAAGCAATAGAATCGTGTTATTGCTGTTGGCTTTGCACATGCTCAACAGCAAATTCTTACCTCATGGGCAACTGCCACCCTATCTAGATTTTCTTGGACCTAAAGAGAAAAATAAGGGGTTAATTTAAAAAAAAAAGTGTTTAGCCTATTTTTGAAGTAATTGTATCCAAATAAATGATGTAAGATGTGCATACATTCTGTGGTATCTCACTCTGCCTAGCTTTGCCATTTGTCCCTATGAGATTTCTTGCAGTTCCCTAGGATATTTCCTTGCCTCTTTCTGTAGAGCAGTGCAGCTCAGCTTCAGGTTGTTTACTACATCCATGAGCAAATGGGTAGTGGAAAGCAGCGTAAGCTTCTCCTTAGATAGTTTTCATATGCCAAAGGAAACTCCACAAAATAACTTGCCATGCTGCCATTTGTCACATCTTATTACCCTGGCTACACTATGGTAACTTACAGTGAGGATGTGGCTAACAGTAACCACATGTAACGCTACACTGTACCATCTTGTCTGCTAAGGAAATTTAACAAGGCATGGTTTCCAGAGATCAAGACCTTTTTTGTAATTGCAGATTTTAGTGGCTAGAAGACAGAAGTGGGGAGCCTTTAAACCATTAACAATCATCTTTTGTGCTTCAAAGGATTCACTGCTACTAAGTCTCAAGTCCATATATGCAATCTGTTTGATATGGCAAATTAACAGTTAAAAGTGGAAGGAAATCTGAAGCCTGATCTTGCTCTTCTGCTCATTGAAATCAATGGGTAAACCTGTGCACTTCACTGAAAAAAAACAGGATCCCATCAGTCTTAAATCTAGCTGACCTGTAAACCTGAAGTAGTAATTGTTGCTTCAGGTCTTGGAATCCTGGAGCTGATATGATATGAACCCACTATAAACAATACATGATTCCAGAGTGAGAGGATCCCCATATTAATTAAATTTACATTAGTACTAAGGATCATCGGGTCCTCGTGTTAGCTATTGTTCCATGAATACGTAGCAAAGATGCAATTAAGCATCCTAAATAACTAAATTCCCCCCAACCTGTGTCTTCTAAAGTTAAATAATAAGAAACTTGGTTGTTAGAACCTTAATAAAATCTGGAGGATTATAATTTCTCTAAATACTGTAAAATTGGCCATACTTTTTGGCAGTTAAACTATTGCTATTGATGTGGAGAGAATACTAAAAAGACAGCTCCTAGATAATGGAAAGACATACATTGTAGCTGATTGGCAGCTTGAGAAGGAAATTGCTTGGAAACTAACTGCTATTAACTGCTATTCACAATTTCCAGTTGCACATACAGTTTTTCTTGAATATAAAAACAGACTAGTTTTGTTATTAGCCTTATCTTTTTTGCAAAGCATGAAGTAATGAGTTTCACTGCAAACCAGTTCAATTTTACACATATAAGCTGTGGAGAGTGTCACCAGTAATTGCTCCTGTTTTCAGGCTTTACAGTCATTCAGATTCCTAGACTTGACTAATATTTGTCTCACCAAAAGTAACCACCAAAAATATCACACATACTGCAGATGTGACTTTAAACTTATATAATTAGTACAGTTCTTAAAGCCTTTCTCTGCTGTTCCTTTTATAATTTTATTTGGTATTACAGGAAATCTCAAAAAGTTAGGGCTTAGAAAATGAGATTTTAAAACTAAATCCACAAATTAGGGATTTGAGTTATCAGAAGATGAAAGAATTCAGTTACCATGTTCTTGTGCCACCACCATTGCTCCTGCCAGCCACTGCAGCATTTCCAGAACATGAGTGGCTCAATTCCATTCACATTATTTCATGGAAATTTTACAGTTTTCTGACTTGTAAGAGAACTTTTTTTTTATTCTTTCTTCCTGCTCAGTTAATCCATATAAATATTGACTACATTAATAACGTGGACATAATTCTCACTTTTGAAAATTTCTCCCCCATTCTGCCTTAGGCAATTCAGAAACTTATCAACATTTTTGAGTACCTCTAATCCCTCAGCTAATCAGTTTTCAGTTTATTTAGATAGCTCATACAAAGAAGGAGAAGCTAAAATAGATCAAAGCTGTACTATGTGAAGGGATATGTTGGTAGGTGTGTAAATAGCATGACTGAGTTAATGTGCCCAAAATTTCTTTCCTACATATTTAGAAAATTATTTCTTGCCATCTTGGACATCAGCTTCTCTTTTGAAATTGTGCTTTATTTGCTTTTTCTTCCCAAGCTCCTATATTTAATAGAGGACAGCAGAGAATACTTTAATCTTTGGATTATGTTTCATAATTTATGTTGCATGAGGAGCACATTAACTTATGTTGTTATCATTATTTGGTACACTGGGTCTGGTTCTGCCTGATGTGGATTAAAGTTTAGTTTTGAAGTATTTTAGAGAACTCTTCACAGACCTCTGAAAGATTTTCTGATTTTTATCCTAACTTTGCAAGGATTCTTAGTTCTTTTCCCAGAGAACTATCTCCTATGATGCCATTTTATTATTGTACCAGTTATGTCTGGAAGAGAATTAATATTCTTCATGGCAGCACGTATACTGCTGTGTTCTAGATTTTTTGCAAACAGTTGACAACACACCACTATTTCAGGTACTGCTGAGCAGTGCTCACATGGCATCAAGGCCTTTTCCTGCCCCACCAGTGAGGAGGTTGGGTGTGCACAAGGGGTTGGGAGGGGACACAGCCAGGACAGCTGACCACAGGATATTAATCTCACATGATGCTGTGCCTAGCAATAAAAGCTGAGAGAAAGAGGAGGGAATGAAAGAATTATGGCATTTGTTTTCCCAAGAAACCATTAGGCATGACAGAACCTTGTTTCCCTGGATTTGACTGAAGATTTCCCTGTTGATGAAGGTGGCGTGTGAATTCCTTATTTTGTTTTACTTGTGGATGCAGCTTTTGCTTTATCTATTAAACAGTCTTTATCTCAACTGATGAATTTTCTCCTTCTGTCCTTCCAGTTCTCTCCTCCATTCTGCTGTGGGGCAAGTGAGGAGGTGGCTGCATGGAGCTTGTCTGCCTAACAGTGATGACCCACAGCAGTTACTCACATTTGATGATCATGCAACTAAGAGAAAAATAAAATAGCTCATGAAGGATATAAGTGGATCTATCTTTAGCTGATACTTCTCCCAAGTATAGTAAAAGATTCCCATTGTAACCTTTATTGCTTTACTGAAATAGCATTTTTCCAAAGTGAGAAAACTTGCAAAGTGAATAAACTCAACCAGTTAGCCAAGGGCACAGTCTCTATCATGAAAAAATCATGAAAGATTCATTCTATCATGAAAGATTCAAGTTGATATACCAGATATTATTCAAGTACTTTGAACTGGCTCCTCTAAGATGTTCAATATAGGGATTCTACATGCTTTAATAAAGGCAACCCATTGCTTCTCCTACATCCTAAAGGAGAGGGAACATGTCACCACCATTTTGGAGCACATGAAATTCCAGATGAATGTCAGTCGATGGCATAATTTGTAAGAAAAATGTAACTGTGAATTCAGTAAGGTCTTCAGAAAACTAATCCTAACTCCACCCTGTCTGCATGCAATAGGTCAGCAGTAGTCCTCTTTATTTATTTCGTTCATCAGCATGTTAACCATTGCAGTATTTACTATAGAAAGGGATTGCTTTTCAAATCATGTCACTCTGCATTACATTCTAGAGTCATACCTTAATTATATTCAGATTCAGGTTGTATGAGAAGATAGTGCAAATGAATCGAAATTGTAGAATATTTTTAAGGTCATCAGATTGTTGATTTGACCAGAAAGCATTTAACCTTCTTATAACTTCTATATATGTCATTATTGCTGGGTAAATATAAGTAAAGTATTAGATTGCTAATAATTTATTTAACCTATTTACATTGCATGGAAGTAAATTTTCAGTAATTAAAAACAGAAGATATTATATCTGTCAGATTGCATTTCTGTATTAATTAAGGTTTTGTATTGTTTTTTTAGTGCAGGATAATTGATGGAAATTGAGGAACTGACAAAATAACAAAGGAGAGAAGTCTGATAGCATCAGTAAATTTCAGTAGTCTTGAATCTTACTCCTCTGTAAACTTTAGTATCTGTTGAAAAAGAATTCTTTTAGGAGTAAATTTAGAGGTTAATTGCTTATTCTGACAGAAGTACAAGTTTTGTATTATATTGGACTTACTAAATATTATCTTTTAGTAATGAAATCATAAATTATAAGTAATGAAGAACATGTCACAAGCTGTTGCCTAAATAATAAGAACTTCGAAAGACATTTCTGAGATGGAAGTTCTCTGGGACTTCATGTTTCTTCTTCATTTTACTATCTACTAAAGCTGCATATCTGGAGTAGCTAATCTAAGGTCAGGTTTCTTTCAGCTACTTGTCATGCTTTTACCTAAAGTAAGGTGAACTAATTTCATTAGTAAAATAAACTAATCTGTAAACCCTCCTAGTCGTGTAGAGTCAAAACTGAGAATTCCCAATATATGCTGAAATTTTCAGTCAGTGTAGCTATTTGAGTTATTGAGAAGAAGCCTTTGAATTATTCAGTGCTACCAAAAAATATCTTTCCACACAGTATAGAGTTCATTCTACGCAGTATAAAATTATTTTCCTATGCAAATCATTTCTATCAAGGTGTCCAACCTAAGGCTGGAAGAAAGGAAAAAATATTATTGTATGTTTTATTTGTGTTTATCTGTGGCATAAGTCATAATAACAGTAGAAAGCTCTTCATGCATATAAAACTGGACATGGTTTGTTTGGTAAGGCAAAATGGAAGCTAAGCCTCTCTTAATGCTGTTAATTAGAAACAGGGACATTACAAGAAAGGACAAATTAAGAATTCAAATGAGTGAGAAATCCCAAACAACCCTATGCAATTTTTGTTTATCCAACAATACTTTAAATAGGAATCTGACACCATCAGTGTTACATTTCACCAGTTATCTGATAAACCAAAACAAGAGACACATTGACACACTGGGGAGTCCTGTCAGTCACTGCTAACTAGTACACAAATAGCTCCACAGGATATCCAGACTATTCAGATATATGGTTTAATCTGGTGGGAAGGAAGCAGTTTTAAAATTAATCTTTTAAATATGTATTTATAAAGACACATTTCAATCCATTAAGCTAGGCCTCAAATTTAAGTCTGAATAGATCACTGAATTTTTTTCTAACCAAATTTTAATAATATACAGGCACCCACACAACTTTTCTTTTGGTTTAAATTTCAGACAGGGCTCTCCAGGAAAAAGAAGTCTTCAGAAAATAATCCAGAAGGAGAAAGCAACCGTTCTACCTATGCTTCTTGGGAGAAAAGGAAAAAAAAGAAAAAAAAAAAGAAAAAAAAAAGAAAGAAAGAAAAAGGTGGGCTCTTAAGTGGTGTGAATGGATCTTAAATGCTACTACCAAATGGAATTGTAGAGGAAAGGTATTACATGTAAGATGACAGCATGTCCACAGGGTCAGGAAAATAATTACATTTATTAAATTCTTTTCAAAGTGAACATTGAACTTTTGTGGTTCCCTGTTTGCTCTGCATTGTGACTGCTTTGGTTTATTGGATGTTCTTACATCTATTGTTCTTCATCCACTGAACTTTTTTGTTGGTTTTTTTTGCTGTTTAATATTAATAATTGTATGAATTATTTTGGGTTTGGCCCTCGGTGTTTCTGGATAGTAACAAAGGTCTTTTCAAGGGATTTCTGGGTGTGGATTGTGTTTTTTCAAGGAAAGCTTGGAACTCTTATTAAGCAAGTATTGCTTAATCGAAGTTAAAAACCAAAATTAGCGCTAATAATAACTGAATGGTATCCAGAACTCAAAATGTTTCAGACTCTATAGTTAAGTAAATGTTAGGGAAGAAAATGAGTAGGTTAATTTCAAAACTACACTCTTAATTTACATTTGTCATATTTAGTCACCAAATTGAAAATAAGGCACTTTCCACTGAGATTAACATTTGGCTTTTTAACTTGTCACATTTTATTTTTTTTAATATATCTTGACATAATCTTTTGTTCACAAAAATTTCCTAGTTATATAATTCATGTCATAGAAAGAAGAACACAGATTGGATTATGATGGATTTTTTCCACTTTTTTGCAGATATATATATATATATACGTGTGTCATCATCTAACCTTTCAGAGAGCAAATCCACATGGCACAAAGCACCAGTAGGTGCTTGACATTATTACATTTACCATTTTTAGCATCTATGCCTCTATACTTCAGCAGTGAGGGGTTCTAACTATGACTAAGGAAGGAAAGCAATGATCTGAAGTAAAAATCTTAATAAATATAGCAGAAGGACATTAACATTTCTGTGAGATTTGTTTATTTAATCCATAAAATTTTATTTAAAACAGAAATGGTATAAAATTTTTAATAAATCTTTAAACCAGCTTTTCTATGAGCTCTGAAGATAAAAATTTTGCATAAATTAAGAAATTTTGCTAGAGCAACTTTCTTTATGCTGTAATATCTGAGTGTAATAAAGCTAATGGCTTTATTACACTCAGATATTACAGCATAAAGAAAGTTGCTCTAGCAAACATGAATGTTTTATTAAATTTTATTTTCATTAAATTTTCAATGAAAATAAAATTTAATAAAACATACATACTTAATGCATGTTTTATTTTCATTGAAATAAAAAAAATCTTAAAACATTGCTCTTTTCCATATTGTCCCAGTAAAATTTTAGAAATAATATTGTAATTTTAGCAATTTGTATGTCCTGAATGTTAAAATATACAATACTTAATTTATTCCTTTACACTAGCAGAAACACAAAATTTAGCACTTTATAATTACCAAAAGCTTACTCAATTTTCTTTGCAATACAGCATATTGAGTTAACTGAGGATAATAAAATCTTCTTTAAATTGTGTGTTACCACAGGTTTATTTCTCCAGGTAAAACTAAATTATTTTTCTTTTTCTTTTATTTTTTTTTAATGTAGCAATATTGTGACTCTTTCTTGAGAAATGGTTAGTTAAATGGTTAGATAAATAGAAGTAATTAAAATATCTGTCTCTTCTCTGAACAGCCTTAACTTTCTCACTAGATCAAAAAACAATCAATAATTAGAATTCTATATCTAAATTAGATTTCAGTACTTCAAATCCTGTCATCCATTGCTTCCTTCTCCTCCATAATGCTGTTAAGTAGTAGTAATTATACTAAAAGTCTGCTTGCAAATTCCACAGGGCATTACCCATAGCATATGGTTTTGAGTTTGAGTAGACTATTCTCTCGTTTCAAATTGAAGTGCTATATGGTATGAATTTAGAGCAAATATTACCGCCTCAAGTACAAAACATATCTATCATTTATAGCTAGAAATTGCATAAAGACCCTTTCCATAATACATTTTTTATTATTCTGTAAGAGTAAGTAGTAATTTCACAGTCTAATAAAACAGCAATGATATTCCTCACATATGTATGACCCAACAATATTGAACATGTCCTTTTCCTGGCATCAGCTGAAATTAATTTAAATCTCTCATTAACAAGAACACCACCACAAACCAAATCCACAATGTTAAAAATTGGTTTTCTAGCAAAAATGGGATTTCTTGCCCAGTCATGATTAATATTCCTTGCTTGTTTTTTTTTTTCATCTGAATGAATTTAATAACTAACCATTGCTCTGGAACTTATTGATTATGTAGGTTTTTCATGACCAAACTATAAAAACCCAGCAAATATCAGTTTTAATCAAAGCCACATTTTATCTACTTTTCTATTCTTCAAATTTCAGTAACACATACATTGGAAAGGAATGTGGATGTTTATTGAAACAAGAAGTTTTGCTGCTTTAGTGTTTTCACCTTGAGTCATCTTGATTGTTCTTGTATTACGAGCTAAAATAGGTCATAGGACAATGTTGGCTGCCCCAAGTGAACATGAGAACAAAGAGAGGCAAATCACAAATTCTACATTGTGGTCTGACTATGGGTGATCACTGCAGTCACAGACAGTGCTGGCCTGTGAATCTGTAGAGCACAGCATCAACATTGTCTCAGTCAGATCAGTTAAATGTCATACAGGCTGATATGTGAGAAAGTGTGAAGGTCAGCAGTGTTTTGGAAGTCAATGAACTGGATAATAGCTGGGGAGAAAAAAAAAATCCTAGTTAAAATTTTACTAGGAAAGGCCTGGAGACTTGTAGCACGACCAGAGACAGTAAATCCTTCAATTGATTTGGGTCACAGTAGTGCTCAATATCCTGTGTTGCAAACAGTTGTGCATCTTTACAACTCTGCTACATCACACCTTATCTTCCCAAACCAGTTCTTTCAAAACTGACTAGTCAGCTGTTGGGTAGATGTATCATAATTTTGCTTGAGGGGGTGAGGAAGGAAAGATCAGAAAAGTGTATTGTGAAGTCTTGCATCAGAGTTAAAGGGAAAGAGTGCTGACATTTTAACAAAAATATCTTTTGTCCAAAGTCTTTAGAAGTTGGAAAGCAGTCAGCAGGAGTAAATGGACCTAATTGCTTTATCACCCTCCGAAGACTGAGACAACCTCACTGAAGTTAATTCATTGGAATGCAAAAAAACATGGAGAATAAACCTTGAAAAAGCATTTTTTCTTCAAATTTTCCAGTGTAACATTATAATTTGGGCAGAGATGTTAATAACAATAACATGAAAAGAGCTGCTGCCATATTATCTTCTGTCTCCTCAAAAGCTATATTAAGTCATTTCTATAGGAACTTGATTCATCTGATTGAGATCTTCAGTGAAGACAGGCAGAAACAGCTAGGTCAAATTTATTCTATCATAAAGCAGAGGTGTAGTCTCAAATAGATCAGGAAAACTCTGCCTTAAAAGTTCTGGTTTTAATCCATTAATTAATATGGTGCTTAATATAAATAACTCAGGTATAGAAGTTGGCTAGGTGTCCACAGCCACCAAGACACTCTCTTTTAGGAGGCCACATTATTTTTTGGTAATTTATATGTATATAAAGGAAATCGTTCTTGTTTTTTTTTCCTCTTTAGTCTGCAGTCTGTGCCCAAGAAAGGAGCAAGACACCTAGGATGATACCTTCTCTCAAAGCTGATAATGGAATGGAAAGTCCATTCCTGTTTTTCTGATTAAGTTTTCTAGTTAAATCGTGTTCCCATATCTATTATCAACATTTTAAACCTCTATCACTTTGCTATAGTTTTGCTAGTAATTATCTTTAAATACTCATAGGAGAACATTTCTATTACTCTTGGAAAGTGGCTTTGGGCTGAAATGGGTAGTCTCCTGTCATGTTTCTCCATATATTTCAAAGGAATTTTTAATGCATCAGCAATGCAGCAGTGAATATTTTGTCTGCTGTTAATTGCCCACATTTTTATAACTACCACATGACTTATTTGACAGATCATCTGCCTCACTGAGGGCTTAAAAGAAATGTTTTACACATTTCTGATGTGTAAAATTTGCTTATTACAAAAGAGAAAGAAAAATATGAGCTGAGAATTGAAAACTCTCATTTTTAAAGTCACATGTTTAATTCTGGAACCTACACATACTGGTATGAGTATGAGTAAATGTACTTACTGGTACAAAAATATTTTAAAATCCTAAAGTAATAGGGATTAAAAAAATGAATTTGAAATATTATATGAACTTTAATTCAAAGTGCTTGGTGTTTATAATCTAGATTTACCTTAGCCCTACAAAAAATTCTTAATTCAATTAACTGATCAACCAAACTCAAGCTATGAAGTTCTTTTGGACAGATGTACTACTTAACTACATTCTGATTTACTATATTAACTTGATGTCAGGTACTGTAACAAAGGTCTTAAGATATTTTTTAATTAAACGGAAAATATGCAGACATTAAATTGGTTGTGTAGATCAGATCTGTTTAATTTAACTTCATGGCTTTGTCACATCATTTTCCTTCTTTGAAGCATGCTGAGTATGTGTAGTTTTCCTTCTATAACAGGGGTAATTCGTAATAGAGTGAGGGAGATGGCTTTTGGACTGTTTCTTCCCTCAGCTCTGTCTGTCTTCACATCATCACATTTCCAGGAAGAAGAATTGGCTGAAAAATGACTCTGAGTAAGCCCCTCTTAGTGCTTTTTCAGTGTAAAACTTAAAAGTGACATTATGGTATCAGGCAGCTGCTTTTTTTTTTTTTTTTGCCTTTTTTTTCCTCCCTGCCAGATGCAAGGGCAATGATATGAAACTGAAAGAAACCACAGCTCAATCGTCTGCCTTCCACTTAATTTTTCATACAAATTTAAGGTCAGGTTGTGGCCTGGTAACCAGTGAGGTGTATGTAACATTAGAACAGTAATACTCTGAAACTGATTATGAAGAGAAACCAGGAAGAATGGACAGGAGCCTGCTCTTGGTTAAACTAGAACTAGATCAACTCTATTACTGTATGGAGTAATGGACCTCTTCAGATTTATACTATTGATAAGAAAATGCAGAATCCATCAGTGGATAACAGTGACATAGTTATGTTACCCTTTCAAGAAAATTATCTTTTATGTTCATGTATTTCATATATTTTACATATTACATATGTTGTGTGTATAAAAGACATATCTTCATGTATCAGACCATCCCAATATGACATTGGCTGAATATTTCTGACTAGGTAATAAAATCATTGCTTACAATAGAAAACTTGTTATTTATGCAAACAAAAGTATGAGTAGAGCAAGACTTTAAAAGCTGCTATTGTTTTTTACCTTTATTTGGTAATTAGAACACCTTTATTTGGTAATTAGAACACCTCCTTGTGCTTGTTCCTTGTGAAAACATTTACATTCTCCAATTTAAGAAAATGCATATATGTCAGGGCAAAATATTCTTGTGAGTATTTTTTTTCTATATTTATATTTATATTTATATTTATGGTTTTCTATATATAGACTTTTCTATATTGTTAGGAAAATGTAATGGAATTTACTAAATCTACCTTCCACCTAGTTTTATTGAAGTGCAATAGAGCAATTTCTGAGCTAAAGCTGTAGGCAGTTTTACAGGCTGGTGGGAAACCCTCAGCAGTAATATTAAGATTCATGGTGCACATTCCAGTGTGAAATGAAATGCAGTGTTGTTTTGGTTTGGTTTTTGTTTGGTTTTTTTTTCTATATTTGTCTTTTATCCTTGTATCAGGCAGGGCAAAATTTCTGCAAGTGTGAGAACCATACTTCCATTTTCCAAAAATCCATCTGGTAAAATCACCCTTCCAAATAGTAGTCAATTCTTTCTTATTCTAATGCACAGAAAGAAAAAGAGTCCTATTATTCTGCATAGTTTTGATTCATTTTCAAGACTTATCTCTGAAAAAATTCTTGTGTTTCAGTGTTAGTATGAACTGTATAATAATGATTTCTATCTTGTTCTTGTACAACCAGTGGTAGCAGATTTCAAATTGTTATATGGGTAAAAAGTAGATCATATTACAGGAGACATTTTGGATTTCTGCTAAATCAGTTCAGAAAAATCTTCTGGTTAAGGCAGAGAACATCTAAATAGAAGAATATCCAATGCAATATTTACCGATTTTTTCATCCCTTCATTCACCATATCTTGAATAAAATTTATTTTACATTGCTGTCTGTTTACAATATCATTTTTGGTAAATAAAACCCTAAAAGGTCAAAGCAGACCTCAAAAAAGTGACCTTGATAATATGCAAGATAAATTTATAACTGAGTAATAGAGTCTCATATTTATTCTAGCCAGTTGCAGCAAGGTTCAGTAGACAGAAAAAATTTACAATGAAGTTAAAGACAGTGAAAAACATAACCAGCTGGAAAAGTACCATGATTTTCTAGCAACGTCTCTAAATGAGTGTTCTGAAGGCAGAAAACTGCCAGTGTTAGACAACATTCATTCCTCTCTCAATGGTCAAAGCAATAGTGGTTTTATTGCAACCATATTCCCAGTATGGCTTAGCAAAACCTCAGCGTTGCTGAAATAATTTTGAATTTTACCATTAATTTCTCTGAGGTTTTCAGTTCCCCTTTTAGGCTTTTAGTACAGTGGGAATGTTGTTGACATTCATGAAAGGTGAAGATATCAGTAAAAAAAAAATAACCCTTACATTGCAGAAATTCAATAAAATAATGCATCACAGATGAACAGAATAGCTTAAAAAGAGCAAATTTCCTGTTTAGATATTAAAGGAAGATCTAGCATTTCCAGCACTTTAAGCAATACTGCATATAAATTTTATAAAAGTATAGTACATTCAGCTTGTGAAAGTAGTGTATTTTACGTGAAAATAAAAAAAGTCCTGACATGTAACTGCTCACTAATATTTTCAAATAAATTCTTGCTGTTGCACACTTTGTTTCAGTTCTGCTTGACAACTTTCTTGCTCATCACTGAATGTTCAGAAATGCAACCAAAAAATTGCATGTTACTTGTAATTTTCTCAATCAAACTCTGAACTCTTTCCTTAACATTTTCAACAATTCTAGCATGTGGTACTTGAGATTGTCCTGAACCCAGTATGTTTTCCAAATGGCTAGATTTGCCTGTCACTAGTGTTTGCTTACCACCAGTATCATATGAATGAGGTGAATTTTCATTGGAAGAAGCATATTGAAAACGTGTGTGTATTCTGCTTTGTTAAATCTGTGTAAAGTTCCTCCCCCTCCCAATGCAATAGTTTTTACTTTCTTTTAATCTTGCAAAGAAATGTAAAAATGGAATAGCTGACCCCATGTTCAAAGTCGTTGTCAGAGACAATGAAGTCATAGGCTTCTGTTTTTAATAATGTCTTGCAAAACACAAAGCATCATTAATCAAATTCAGAGGATAAAAGACACACAGATTTCCTAGTCTCAAACTTTTCTGAAGCATTGAAGATTTCAGTGTTGTAGATTCACATAGATAACATCCCTCTGCACAGAAAAGTAAACCAGCAAAGGAAATGTGAAACAAAACCAGTTTTATTCCAGTATATAAAAACTGAGACTGCCTTTTATACAAAACAAAATAGACTAGAACGGCTATTCTGCAATAGCAGTTCAACAACAGATGACATCTGTAAACAGATTTTCTTATTCCCCCTTTTGGGATGGATTCAGTTAAACTACACCTAAGAACATAAATAGGAGTGTCTATAAGAAACAAGACAGATAACAATCATACTGTTGCTATATTAACTTTCTTACTTCCTTCCCAAATACATCGACTGCCAGTCCTGTGTTTTATTGAGTTTAGATGAATGACAGAAGCAAAATTGGATTACAAATTCCTCTAAATATTGGTGTCCTATCCAATGGTCCAGTCATATCAAGCCGAATTCTGTGAAATCCAGTTACCTTAAAATTTGAATCACTTTTGTCTGGAAATACAGTCTTAATTCATCAGGAAAATAATTTTGCTCTAAAAAGAGGGAAGTGTAATAGTACAGTTGAAATTTGGTCCTCTCCAACACAGCGTGTGCCAAGCTGGAAAGAAAAAATAGTCATGATGATGTGTTTAGAGATGTTCATTCAATGAAGTGCTTGAGAGCAGGCTTCACTCTGGCTTAAGTTCAAACATGTGCTTAAAATGCTATGATGAGTTAGGACTATGTTGTCAATGTACATGCAAACTGACAATAAGAAAGGAAATGTATAATGCATGCATAATATATGCTATGTTTGCATTTGTTTGATAAGTGAGAAAGAGAAGACTCTAACTTGCCTACAGTTACAGACCGTGTTGTCTCAGACAAAGGGAGGAACCACTAGTCTCAGTGTAGTCTGCAGGGGGAAATTCGGCATCTGTGAAAGCCATGTGAGACTTAACACTGATTTCAGAACAACCAAGATTTCACTTTCAGAGTGACACTGCTTTGCACTAGGATAGATTTATTCAATGAAAGATTTCTCCCCACTTGAGACAGCTAGAGAATGCAGTGTAATGTTTTGCAGAGAAATTGGGTGGAATGGAGAGAATGGTCGCTGGAAGTCATCAACAAAGTGGTGAAATAATCAGGATCAGTTTTTGTAGGAAAAAAGCCTCAGAGACATTTCCACAAATTAAGTTTTCCCACCCCATCAGCCAGAAACTGAGCCCTCAACACACTCTCAGCTCAGCACCCAGCAGGTCGCATAGACACCAGTGCTCCAACATCCACTCACTGTTAGAGCTGTCTATCTAATCCACCTTTTGGGATTGTCTTTATGCACTGTAGTCAATGAACAATATGATCTATTACTAGGTCAATTTCTACAACAACATCGTCTTAAGGTACTGTACATCATTTGATGTAATAGATAAATTGCCAAATTTGTAAGATATACAAGGTTATATTTGGAAGAAACAACCAATAATATGTTATCAATAAGATAGCTACACCACTCCTAACAAGAGGGATGAAATGCAAAAAAAAAAAAACCAAAGAAACCAGATAATCGTTCTATCTTGTCTATGTAACAAATTTTTTTAAACTAAAACACATAGAGTTTTTGTCTCAAACTCTTCCTTTTCACTGAATAAATGAAGATAAAATCATTTTGCAGGGTTACAGCCCCAAACTGACAATGATGAGATCTTCAGATGTGATCCAGATTCAACAGCAGACTCTGGATTTTCAATAAAAAAGAAATCTGTTTGTGAAAGATGATTTTCTGGGTAGCTCAGAATGTTCATAGATGTATCAGGGAACTGACTAACCAGGGTAACTAAAACAGGGATGGGATACACTTTAAACTGTAAGACTGTCACTTTTTCTCCAGTGTTTCTTTTCTGAAATTTCAAAAAGTTCTTAAGGCATACATAAAATTGCTTTGAAGTCAAAATATCAGTTTTCATTTGAAAATCGGTAATTTTTGAAGAGAGATGGGGGGTTGGAGTAGTTTTACTTGCATTAGATTTTTGTTAATTTTATAAAAAAAAAACTCTGGAAAAATCTCTTTCCATTTTATCCAAAGCAACATTTGGTCTTATATTTTTTGACTAATTCACCGTGCAGGAGGCCATTTCTTTGTATCTTGTATTTTTACCCATGACCACCTTCGTGATTTTATTTGCCTTGATACCAAAGTGCTCAACATCACTTTAATGTCAAATACCAACTCATATGAAATCATGCAAGTTGCCATATCAAGTCTGAAAATCATCAATCACTATTTATTTGTCATCAAAATTACATCCCTGTGGGCTGAGTAGCACACTCCACTGTGTAAGTAAATATAATGGTGTTTTGCATTTGTCTGGACACTTGTGCATGAGGTGTTACATAAGCAAGGCCGAAGACTGATGTATAGTCTAATTGAAAAAGTGAATATGAACCAGTTTTCTATATTGGTATCCAACTGTGCTGTAAGAAAAATTGTTGATTATTCATGGATTGTCCTTAATCAATGTTTTATTCCTTACGGATTCCATTGGATTTCTTTCAGTCTTTTAGACGACAAAGATTACAAAGATGACAAAAAGGTTGAATTTAAGCCAAACTATGAGTATTTATTGAGTGGAATCAAAGCATAAACGAAGAGGTCATGGCAGGATTTTTTTCTTGGCTATCTTAAATTGCAGCTTTTTTTTCATAAAGCTATATTACAGCAGGTCCAAATAATAAGGATAATATTATCATGTATTTGTGAAATCTTTTTCATCCAAATGAATTTAAACAATAGCATCTGTAAAATGAGAAAAGCAGAACAAATAAACACCCCAACCCCCTCAAAAAATAAAAAATAAAAAATAAAAACTCCATCCATCATCACTTGGAAGGGTGCGATAATGCCTCTCTAGCCAAAGCATTGGAATTACAGAGACGACTTCATGAATGCGGAGCAGTATAGCTGTCATTCACAATATTGTCATATTTTAAGGAGGGATTGTGAAAGGGAGTGAGATCACAGAATCCCATTGCTTCCCTAAATTGAAGTACTATTTTTATTTCATTGTCCACTTCCCAAACACTGAAAGTGACTGAGATTCAGTTCATGAACAGTATATTCCAATATGTCATAATCTTGTCTAGAATTGACACAGCCTATAGTTTCTTCATTAGGGACAATACTTGACTTTACTAAAAGAGAAAAAGCAAGGAGAGTGAATACCTCTGAAGTTTCAGAGAAGTTTATCTTCTTTTGAGGTTACCTGCGCTTTCCTTTTTCACATAATAAAAAAGAATGTTTCTAAACAACTTTTGTGCAGGTTTACGGGATATAAATGTGGTAGAGTTGTTTTCTTAGCACGTGGCACAAAGGTCAGCCTTAGTCCATTACCTTTTTTTTATGGATGCTTGATTACTGCTTGCTGATTTGTTTAACCCTGAACCACATAAATCAGTAAATCTTTCTGAGAACTGAACCATTTAGCAATGCAATGCTGAACATCTGTCTCTACAAAAACTGTAAATTTATTTTATAAAGAGGTAAATCAGCATAGCTAATAAATATGATTTCATGCCTTTTATGTTTCAGCTGTTTCCAGGTTCTAGAGTGTAATCAATTAGTAACTTTTGAAACCCATTGTAGGGGAATAAGCTACTAAATGCGAGCAATATTTCTTACTAATAGACTTCTACCATACAGAAATATTAGGATGTATTTTTATCACGGAGACTAAATATTTGAGGATCTGAGTTGTGCTGTACTGCCACCACTTCTAGCTGGTATAAATATAAATGCCCATAATAACTACAGTGAACCTTGTTTCCACAGCTGATCTTTATCTCTACAGCTGTTTTTGAATATCAGTTTGCTCTATACCCTCATACCAGATTTCCTAAAGAAACATGATAATAGATGAGAAATAAATAACAAGTGAAAGACCACAACTGAAAGGGTTGTCCAGACTTTCATAATCAGTAGAGAGGAACAACCACATCCAAACTGTGAAACATTACATCGCGGGGTGGTATTTGAAACAAGCTGATAAATCCTGCTGTGAAATCCTTTTTCATTCTTCAGATGGTAAGAGACAAGAATGACTCCTCCAGATCTAGCCCAGGGCCTGAAATGTGACCAACAAAAGTTAGACAATGTGCATTTCTGAGTCTGTTTTGAGAACCCACCACCTTCAACTCAGTGTTGAAAAAATGTAACTCTTCAGCGGAAGCAGAGAGAAGAACAAGAATTATTTTACTTTGCCTCAGTCCTCTGGCCTTAACATTCAGTTTTTTACTCAGGCTTATTCTACAAAATGCATTTGTTTTATGAGTAAATATCCTTTTAACATGAGAAGAGTAATTCCAAATATTTTTCTTAATTTTTTTCTGGCACCATTTGGAGACTACTTTTGAAGTATGACAGTATTTCTAAGGAATCTTGTAATTTCTCATTATATTATTTGAGGTGTCAGTGTTTTGTCTTGTCTGGGTTAATGCACTTAGCCATGCCATGCCTGCCAACATTCAGGAGCATTAACCTGAATTTGCTGTCTTTGTTTTCCCAGAGGTGAGATATCAATTAGATGCATTCTAGTCAGAATAAGAGGGCAATTTAAGGCATTAGCACTTCCTTTCCAAAGTGGGAGCACCTGCTGAGTGCTCAGTGGTAAACGTGAAATGGAGAAAAACCTCAAAATATTTGCTGGGTAGATACTTTGGGTATCTACCTATCCTGGCCTGTCCATTAGGCTTAACTGCAATTAGGGTGTGAGTAGCTATCACTGTCCTTAATTCGCTAAGAAAACATGAATTCTAATTAGCTTCAGCCAAAATTAGAAGTCTCCCCAGAGGGATTCTAGGTCCACGTGGAAGTTCCCAGTGGGATACAGCCTGAACATCCTCCAGCCTCGTAGCAGGAGATGTTAAAGCCTCATAGCAGGCTGGAGACAGAGCTTTATTAGAAACATCTCCTTTAACCCTCTGCTGTGTCTTCAATACCACAAATAACAGCACATGGAGTCCATTTTTTTACAAATTCTGGGTTTGGCTTGTAAAAAATCCAAAGGATATTTTATGCTAATAGCAACATTATGGGCTCTGTCTTCTCAAGCTTTACCGAGGCCTTATGTGGCAAAATTCCCATGGTCTTGGGTAGGTGATTTGCCTTTGAAAACTGGGCAACTTAATTACTCAAATGACTAATTTAAATTTTCAGATTATCCATAAAAGCATTCTCACTGCATTACTCTAAACTGTTTTAAGGGGTGGTTATGAACTACTGATGGGGTTTTTTTCTTAAGATATTCATGATTTATTTCTTGGTTTGAACTGCACAAAAGCACTACTTGAGGTTTTGTGATGTGATTGTTACACTTATTTGATAACAGCATCTCTGTTCATTGTTGAGTCCCTACCTTGCTTTCCTGTGCAAAATGCTTTAACAAACAATTCTGAATTTGAGTCTATGTTTGTTTTACCAAAGAATGCTGAAATCTGTCATTGCCTGGGATTTTTAATGATTTAACGGTTCTCTAATTAATGATTCAGCTGATGTAGGATTTTATCCTAGTTTTGGAATTAAACTGTTTTCCCTTCTTTGGTAGGTCCAGAATTTTTTTGATTTTTAATTTTTAATCTTGAAGTAGCAGAGCAGAGACCTCAGTGCTGGGGAGTTCATGGTGGGCTCCATATGTATATTTAACTTCTTGGGACCACAAAGAGGACACAAGATACTTGCAGTCCCCATCCCAAGTCATTTCTACCTTGGAAGGACAAGAAGAAAGCATTTTTAAAAATTCATCATGTGAGCAGGACACTGGTAGCAAGCTAAAGAGTGAAGGAGATGGGAAAGGCAGTGAATTGGCAGGGAACACATCTTCTATAAAGATTACGCTTTGTGCTATGGCTGCTTGATATTTATTCTGTCATCTTCAAAAGTTTTACACAAAGTCTTCATTCTCTTCTTAAATGTCAGTAGTTGTAAGTTTAGCTAATAATTTAAATCTCCATCTACTCCTCTTTACTATCTTATTAAAATGTTTCTGCTCCTCAGTTTCCTCCATAAGCTGCTGTTTTATGTATTCCTCCTAGCTTCACAAACGTGATGGTGAAATCACCTGCTGTATTTCCACATTCCTCCCATTCCAGTTATGTTCCTTGTTTTGGCTCTCTTCAAAACTTGAACAGGATGATTCTGTTAATTCAATACATCTCTTAACTTAAGCCAATCACCCACAAAATGATCAAGACGCTTTATTTTTAATGTAGGATCTCAGATTAAGTTCTTCCTTGTCTCCAGAAGTTCTAGACTACTGAAATTTTGATGATAGCAGTTGCGAGGCATTAATGAATCCTGTGCCACTTTTATATCATTATTCAGATATGAAGAAAGGGAACAAGGAAATACATGGGAAGCTGAGGTGAGGTAAGGCAAGGCAAAGGATGGGAGCTTTTTTTCCAACATAATAAATACCTGATAAGAAACTGAACCTAGTGTTAAAGAGCAAATAGAGTGACAAAGCTATGAATCAATGATCTGTAGTTTTCCAGAACCAGTGTTGGTCTGTAGCTTTTTATCCTAGTCCTTGTAATATTTTCAGAAATATTTAGTCCACGAAGACTGACAGTACTATGAAAATAATAATAATTAGTAATAATAATAATAATAATAATACAAAACTATAAAAGGGAAAGGTTTTAAAAAGCTTCAAAGAGTGATGGATTAGATAACCTATCAAGCCCCTGCCGGATCTAGTTTATTCTGTCTGATTTCTTCACCTAGTAAACGGAAAAATGAGCTTAAAAAAACAAAAATTCAAGGAATTGGTCAATATCTTTTTACGTCAAGTGCTCTATGAATTGTCAATCTAGACACTAAAATAATTATTTACTGCTGCACATTTCAAAACTGACCAGCAACAATTGTCAATATTTTGTTGGGAAAGATTAATGTTGTACCAGCCAAGAGGAAGGGGAAAATTAATTGTTTTCTTACTACTACTTCTCTTTATTTTGGACAGAGACTTTGATGTAACTCAGTGTTTGGAATGCTTAAGGTAGTCTAGGCAGAGATGGATGAATGAGGCAAGCAAAGGTGGATGATAAATGCAGTTTATTTCCTGACCACATATGTGGTACACACTTCTTTAGGATCAGTCTAGCAGTGCCCCAGTTATCTACTATTCATCAGTATATTGCACTATTGTATGACTGTACTTTTGTTTTCATTCTCCTGTTGGTAAAATTAGAGAGTGGTCAAATCCGTAAGCAGTATTCCAGGCTTTTGTATAATTTAGCAATTGTGCTGTGGTAATGAAAAGCTTTTGCAGAATTCATATAAATATTCACTCAAGTAATGTTTTTAACTTGGTGAACAATATCAGTTGTTCCAAAACAAAGAAAATCTCAGTTATGTTCTGCTTTTGGGTAGAAAGAACTGATGCAATTGTTTTGATCGAAAACCAGGAAAAGAAAGTTCATCATTAACTCTGGGCCCTCTCTTTCAAGCCATTCTCATTCCTTATTTAGGATGCATAACTGCATAGCCTGCCCTTTATGCAGGGTGCCCTTATTGTCAGGAATGGAACTGGCTACAGAAGTTCTATATTGGTTCTTAGAGGACCTGCAGAACTCAAGGTAAAACGTACAATAAGCTGTAAAGTCACCAGCATCCTTTAAATGTTATGGGAAAACAACAGGATTATGTGCATGAACAACACCAGAAATTAGTTTTTCATGGATGGAAAATAGTTCCCCAGAGGCAAGAGAAACTAAACAATATAGAACAAAATACAGTAATTCTGGAATATGAACACATAACCAAATCGTTTCCTTACATGTATTTTTGTTCAAATCTAATTTATGTTTTGAAGGACTGCCAAAATAGGCCAACTTCTCTCTCTGTAAAGTTCTGTGTGATTCTTTTTGGAGTGGGTGTGGAAAGGGGAGTCAAATGAGGCATGCTATCAAGTAACATATATAGTTTACAGTGTTTTGAAATTGTGGTGCCTTTATCTGGCTAATGGAATTTTGCCAAGTATTGACATGAAAAGCAGGAGGAATTTAAATGAGTTTGTCTCCTAGCCTGCCGGAGGATGGTTCTTTATGAGCTCACTCCAAACCTTCAGTCCCAGTATTTCCCTTGAAAAATGTTTTGGCTTCTCTCCATCTAAAACGTTTGCTGATCCACTGTATTTGGCACATTAATTTTTTCTGATTATTTTGGCAGCCATTATACTTTGTCTAAGCCTATCATAGGGAAAAAACAAAGAAAGAAAACATGGGTATGCTTGACATGGGATAATTTGTTCCATTACTTTTGTATTAGTGATAGTAAGTACCACTTCATTTACCACAAAAAAGGTGCAAGATAAATTTATAGAAAAGAGATTATAACTTTTTTTAAAAATAAAATCTGACCATTTACTTGTTGTTGGATGCTAAGAGTAGTTGTTCCAAGCTATAATATTCACATCACTGATAGTCTATACAAACTTAATAAAGCTTCCCTGGTGTTGAAAGGAGAACTTGAGCCTGAAAGAGAGCTCAGGACAAGTATGTTTGGTTCTTAGTTTTCAGGTTTGTCACACAAGAAGAGACCTCTCGTGGCAGGCACAGGAACCACCATCCAGCAAGAACCTTACAACTAGAAAAAATGGATTTTAGCCAAGTCAAGTACAAAAGGAAATAAGGCCCAAGTAAGGAAAAAAGTTTAAAAAATTTCACAATATTTTAAAAATATATCTTGTTCTAACAACAGAATGCCATGCAAAAAAGGAAACAATAAGTTAAGTGAAAATCTGGGGTGAGGTGAGTGGGAAAGAAAGAGCGAATTTGGTGAAAACTATCTGGAGTTTCCACTGAACTAACTACAAGGCCCTATAGTAAGATTTAACAATTTTGTGTTTCCTAGTCATTGCCAGTGGGTTTGGGATATACAGTGCTGTAGTCAACAAATTCTAAAGGAAGCTTTATGCCAGAGCTGGGCTGGTAATCCCTCCATAGCAGCCATTCTGAATCCATGTAGTACAAAGCATCTCTTGTGCATCCTGCTGGTGCACATGAAACACATAAAGCAAGATAAGACCAAGCAAGTAAAAGCAGTTTAAACAAAGCAATCTGTTGCTTGTGGCCTGATTTCAAACTGCCTTATTCAAATAAAGAAATTGCAGTTTAAACTTGGGGGAAACAATCAAATATATCCTGAAACGTGGTAAAAATAAAATACATTACAGCATGTCCAATTATTTCAAAACCCATCATTTTCAGCCAGTAGAAGATAGACTATTGTTTATGTGTGTGTCTAAAATTGATGTTGATGATACCAGTTTTATGTTATTCACTGAGAAAACTACTTTGGCCAAATTCTATTAAAACCAATTCCTCTATCTTTGAAGCAATTCTCTTGCCAACAGAAGTTCTAAGTAGGAATTCCACAGTTTAGCCAAGTAAGAGTTTTCTTAGAGAAACCACGGCTTATAATGCATTTCTCAGCAATGTCACTTGTAAATTTAGATGGAAGCCAGAAAGTATGAATGAGATCTTAGAATAGCCAGTAGTCCTCAAGGTTAGAGAAATTTTCCTGAAGAGCCAGATTTATGCATTTTTTGAAACTTAATATTCTAGAGAAAAACACAGACTGAGTGATGACTTTGATGTGAAACCTTTCCCTCTTTCCCAGCATATTACTTCACCCTGGCTTAGTGAGTTGCTCGGTCTTTAAAGTACTCCCATTGAAACTATTTTGCCCTCATTAAATATTCATTAACTGGATTTTGGAGAACTCCATGCCACACAGCAGACATATTCATTGCTCTGAACCACATAGTGTTAGACCATGAACATTAATGAATGTGCTACAGCTCAGGTGGGTGTTTACTGGCTTTCTCTTCCCTTCCTTACTTTGGAACTTCTCTCTTTTGACATGTCTTCAGGTGGAACAAGAGGAAAAAAAAAAAAAAAAAAAAAAAAAAAAAAAAAAAAAAACCAACAAAAAAATACCTATGGTTAAAACCTCAGAATACTTCTGTCATTTTTTTCCATCCAGCTGCAGCAAATGCCATCCAAGTTAATTCCCTATCCTAGGGAAGAGTGGCAAAAAATTAGAAAGTGTATTATTCCATCCTTTTGATGATTTTTCAGCAGCTTCTGTTATTCAAATTATTTTCAGATAAAGACAATAAGATAATGGCTGGTTTGTGCATAATAGGCAATTTCCTGACTTTTCTATGTTTTCACTATTGTGAAGCTGCAGGAAGATGTTGCATTCTGAGTTTTGGTTCTAGTCTATCCAGATTTGATAGAAGCACCCTTATTTCATAAGAACTGTCCTCTAGAGCAGGCCTACCAGGATGTATAGGCGGCAGAAATTCTGTATCATGAGTCCTGGTCTATCTCTTTGAGCATGATCACCTCTGTGTTGGAAATGCTGGGAAAGTTCTGCAAACAACCAGCAGCAGAAACACAGACAACCAAAGTCAGCCAGGGCAACAAAACTGAGTTAGACTTCAAGTAGCTGAAATTTGGACTTATGGAACTAAACTTAGAAATTGTTGCCTTTGCTATTTTATGGCTGCAGCCGCTGCATTACTTACTCACTTTAGAAAATATTAACCTGAATGTCTAATCAGAGTCTCCAGATATGACTGGAATATAAATAACCCCCAATTATTTTGGTGTATATTAATTCTCAGAGAGGGTAGCCAAAATGCAGTCATTTTTATTAGTGCTCTGCTGGTATTGTGGGGTTTTTTTAGTGGTTTAGGGTGGTGTTCTCTCTCTTTTGTGGCTGATGAGTTTCTTAAAGGCAAGAAGAAGAAAAGTTATGTGACTGTGATAAGCACTTCTATACTCTGACTGTGGAATAGGCAGTGTGTCTCAGTATAACAAAAAGCTAAGAACTAGCCCTTTAAAAAATGAGATAATAAGTGATGTCTTGCTCTAGGAAAATAAACACTAAACAAAGCTTTTGGAGATATTTCCCATGAAGTTATGGTGGATAATTATCAGCACCCTTAAGAGAGCCAAAATATAAAATCTTGGAAAGGTGCATATATTTCATGTTACCAAATGTACTTTGATGTCTCAGTAGGAAATACAATTAACATAACTCAACTTATGAATCATCTTTCAAGTTGTTTATACTTATTTCTTCCTACTCTTTTTTTTCCCTTTAATTATTTATTCAATATTCCCACAGAGAAGTAGATGAGGGGGAAAGAATTATTTATATAATGGAAACCACATACTGCATAATGAAACATTTCATAAATAGCATACACACTCTTGTCCTTCATAAGTGTTCACAAAGAATGGTTTTATCCTCCATAAGGCAGGTTTATCCAAAGTAAACAATGTCCTTCTCGAGGAGTGTTATGTTGACATGTTTGTGAAAAATGCACGCAGTATGCAAGAGAGACATTGCCCTGGATTACAAGGAAAAACCAATAAGGATGGATATTTTTACAAGAGATGGGGAAAATGGTTGCATTGAGGATATAATTCACAGTAAGCTTGTTAAATGGAAATCTTTATCTTTAAGAAAAAAGTGCAACATGTTGCTATTAATCTTTATTTTAAAGGGGGTACTATAATAGCATTATAATAAGTGAACTGCTTTACTTCATTGTAGAACCAGTTGGGAATTTTTCAAAGAAACATTTTTTTCATATCCCTGCTTCTCATTGAGAACTAAATCACATAATTCTACACAGTGCTTCACTCTGTCATGGGGGTGAATCTGTAAAATCTCTTCATCTCGTTTCTCTCATATACTCTTTTATTCCTTAGTGGCTCACTTGGCCAACAGTCATGTTCAGTGTGTTTGGAAGCAAACTCTTATTTGGGAGGTATTTTTTTCTCAGGATAGTTATTACTCTGTAATTATTAAATGTAAAATCTTTTAGGAAAGTAGTAATTCTACCTGAAAAGCTGCAAGTTAAGAATTTATTAGATTTTTTCACATTTGAAAAATGCACCTTTGGAATGAAAATGTTTCACAGTATTGTGCTAATTTTGTAGAAAATAAAAATCAAAATAATGTAAAAAATAAAAATGGTTTTGTCATTATATGGTCCTTGTTCTCAGGACCATTTTTTTTCTGTTTGAGTGATCTCCATGTTCTATCTTGTGATGGAACATGCTAGACAAATTCAGGTAAAATGTTTTGACTGAACTAAAACAAAACTTACCCAACCCTAGCCATTTCATTTGTGGACTATATAGAATCTCTGAGATTGTTTTTGTTACAGTCATCATTTTCCAAATGGCATTTTCAGTCTCCTGCAAGATTCGGTAAGGTGTATATGCATATGTATTTCCATATGCATTTCTGTTATATTATAGATATATATTCATAACCATTTAATAGTGGTTTGGGTTTTTTTTCAAAAATATAAATTTGTTGTAAATTGTATGAAGAAACTAGATGAGGCTAGATTCTAGACGAGGAATTTGATTTTTGTCTCATGGTTTGAATAAATGTTCATTAAAAGTTGTGATTTCATATTCAGTCCACAAACAGAGGTAAACACATTAATGAAATCATATTAAGAAATTACTGAGTTTTGGTCAACGCTTTAAAAAGCAATTCTCTGGTTTCAAATTTTTCCTCTCCATACTCTTTTCTGAAAGGATTACCTTTCCACCCCTTCCAAGAGTATCTTGTTTTGGATGGACAAAAAAAATATCAGTCACTCTTACTAGTAACCTAAGCAGAAACTAGGCATTTAAACACCTCTGAGTGGAGGTGACTTCACAAACGGGACTTCACAAATCTGTACTTTGTACCTCGTTTTCTACAGTTACTCATAGGCAGTGAACATGTGCTTAAAACTCCGGGTTCTGGGGTCCTCAGCTAACAGCAACCCTCCGTGCTGGGACAAATTCAGTTGTGAAGTCATGGCCCCCACTTGCACCCTAGAATTCCCCTCAAATGCCTTTTCTGAACTTGCTGTTTAGCAAACAGCCACAGAGTACTCCAAATTGGGAGTGATCTGGAAAATCAGACATCCTGGGATGTGATTTGTATCATTTGATTCTATGTATCATTTGAGTAAATGATTTGTATGATACAATTGTTAATTTATTTCTACACTAAAGTTCTGGTCAGACAGTTCCTTAAAATTAGTATGCAAAAATTTTATCAGTTTGTTATGCCACTAATTCTCAATTCCTTAAAATTAGTGTTTAGTGTATTATTTAAGAACTTTGCACATCTTTGAGAAAATCTAGACATTTGGAGTTGCCATTCTATTAGATACTATTTTGTTCAAACATTTGTCTTTCTACTATTTTTTTTTCCTGGAACTATAAATATTTAGGAAGTTTATAGTGAGAGATCTCTTGAGACACGTAAGCAATGCACTTCACGAGATGAATTGGCATAGTTCAAATGAAGAGAAACAAATGTCCTGAGGAGAAACTTTTGGAATGGGATCAGAATCCAACCACCGGTTATTTGGAACAAACTCCTAATTATGTGATTTATGATTTATCATGGTATTAATTACTGTAATTTACTGTCAGAGTACAAACCTGAGAAAAAAGTAGTAAATGTATATAATTACAAAATTTAAAAAATATTATGACCCCCCAAAGGGATGGAATAAAAGGGTTTGGGTTTTTTAACCTTGTCTCTTCACTGAATACAGCATCAGTCTTGTTCCCTCATGCAGGTCACAATAGAAAAGGATTGCACAAAGAAAAGACCCTCACAATGGTTTCTTCTTCTTTGTTTCATGTGTAAAAATGCTAAGATTTCTCAAAGGAATTAAAAGCATGAGAAGCCCATCTGTTAGACAGAAATCCTTATGGTGCCGTCCACATGGGAATGAATTATACTTGATACAAATAACCATAAAGCTGTTGTAATTAACAAAATCTTTAGTCAAATTAAAAAGTGAAAACATTCACTTACTATATTATATTTTTACAAACTGCAATTTAGAATAATTTCTTATGACACAGCATAAGACTTTGACTTCAGTAATTCTTTTAATTCTTTTCATAACTAACATCACTAGGTTTATTAAAAAAAAAATAAAGACTCATATCACCCAGTTAAAAGTTAATTTGTTGAATTCTTTTGGGGTTTAATACCTTCTTTAACCATATTTCCAAAAGATATCACATAATGCTAATATCCAATGGATGAACCTTCAAGAAATGATGACTGAATGCACCATGCTGGATGTACTACCATATGGACATAACTTTTCATATTTTGATATTTCAAAATGTTTTTAGAAAAAACAAGTCTTTCCCAAATCAAGTGTGTTTCCTTAATAATTTTGTGTAGTTGCCTGGGAGAGAAACTCAAAAATTAGCTTCGGTTCTTTTCTTTATCAAATTGAAAGTCTACCCAACCTTAAAAAGAAAAAATCAAAGTACTGTTATGAAGTGTTGTCATAATGGTTTTCATTTACAGCCAAATGCCCTTTCAAGCTTTGTTTATTACTTTTAAAATCTCCCAAATTGATTGTTTGCTTGTGTGCATACGTAGGAATTTCTGCAGATAGTTTGGAGGTGTTTTCTGCAGGAGAAGGTTAAACGTTTCCAAAATTTTCATGAACTACCATCAGATGTCTTCCAGATCACTACTGGTTCCCAGAGCACAGATTGAGGAATACTGTGTTAAAGGAGACATTTCCTTTTCCCATTGACTGAGGAGGGATTCTGAGGGGATTTGGCACCCCAGGCTAAGGTTGACCTTTGTGAACACCATCTGTAGTTTAATTTTAGTCACATATTTTGGGGGATGGTGTTATGTGATCACAAATGATTAACATTCATGGATAGGCAGTCCTTAAGCAAACAGGGCTTATTCTGAGAAAGAAATACAACACAGGGGGCCAGTAAAAGCTGTTATACAATACTTGCACCATTATTAAGACCTTTTTGAGGTCTTCATGAGACCACAGGTAAAAGTGGCAAAGATGACTGACTAAGGCTAGGAAATTACTACATTTTCTCTTTGGGTGTAAGAAGCACTGCTTGGTCTGTGTTCTTGAACCTCTTACATTTTGCTTCTGGAGACTCCCTGGACATCCCCACATCCTTGGGAGGAGCTATACCAGGGACCCTGGCTATGAACAGAACTACATATTAGCAAATGAATTGTCATGTTTCTGATAAAAAAGTGGCACTAGAATAACTACTATACAGTATCTGTGCTGGGTATTTCCCGAAGATAGGGATATTGTAAGGCTATAATTATGGCTTTTAGGAGCTTACAATAAATTTCCAGGAAGCTTCCATCTACTGTGCTAGTGCTAGCTTTCAAACCAGTAGGATGAGGAGCTAGACCAAATACATCTGAATAAATAGAAGCCACTTGCAGAAGTCTTCCTGCTCTTTTCACAGGATGCTCTAGGAAAGCTTCAAAAGTACAATAGTAGAGCTGGAATTGTATTCAGCTCAGTAAAAGTCTTACAGGTCACCAATTATTGTATTAAAATTCAATATCTGCTGGAGAAGGAAGTTAAAATTTTAAATTAGTCTGAGAAGAAGTAAAATTCACTATTCATAGGGGACTTCTCTCCATGAAGTGGAAGGTAATACTCCTTTAACACACGGAGTGGGTTTATTGTGTAACCAAAAGAGAGAACCACTTAAAAACCCAGCATGATACGAATAAGTGGTCAACACTTGGCATGTATAACATATTCAATTTTTATTTCAACATTTCCCCCTTCCCCCCACCCTGGATTTTTATGCTAGGTTCTGAAGTACTCAGACAGTTACTCTGCTGTTTCAAATTCTCACTTCATCTAGTCAGTAGCCAAGAAGCCTGATGTGAACTACCAATATGAAAATTTCAAATAAAACAACGAGTTTGAACTGTGTTTCCATCTCTGTTAGAGCACTAGAGGTAAAATGCGTTTTTGTATTTGTGGAGATTTTTCTTGCAAAAAATAAAAGCTTGTATTTTCTTAGGCGGTATAGTATGCGGTGTGCAAAGATGTATATACCATCTAAATCACAAAGCATTAAAAAAATAATACTTCCTGTGTATGAATGCACAAATGATATTAATCCATAACTGACTACATCCATACATGCATATGTGAGCATGTAGCCAACATACAGCATAATATAACAAATGACATAATGTATGGTATACAGATCAGACTATTTTTTATTAATGGGCTTGATATATTCAAAGCTTTTCAAAAGGAAAAGGAAGGGGAAAAAAGCTTTCATTAGTTGCAGAAGAACTCACCCTAAAGATATATGAGGAGGATAGGTATGAAGTGTTGAAGTATAACTCTGCCAGAGTTTATCAGGGTTGAAGTCCTGAGCTGCAAAAACAGAAGGAAGAGACAACCCCAACTGGGCTTCAAGATTCTTAACCAACAACACTGCACTGCTTAGAAAGATTGAGTCATCCTCTATAACTCACTAAGGAAATACTATGTTTGCAGTGATTATGGACACTAAAGCAGGTAAAAGAAGAAAAAAACAAATATGATCTTTTGAACTTTTCAGCAAAATACCTGATTGCTGCTGGGCTGCTGTTTCTTTTCATAATGACTTTTGTTTTTAGAGGCTGCCTCATCTCTACCCTGTCCAGCTAACATGTCAGCAGCAAGACTGATGGAGCAGGTTATCAGTGGCCAATACGGTCAACATAACATACTCTTTGTATATATCATCTGACACTATATTTTTGGATTTCTCTGAAATCTGGGCATGTGCTATACCACAGTTTCAAGACACATCATGTGGAAAAGGATAATTAGAAATAATAACTAGACAGTAAACTAAAATAGAAAAAATAACTAGAAACCAAATCATTATTATTTAAACTATCTCAGATTATCTAAAATTTCTAAAATACAAAACAAAACAACCCAGAGTAAATTGAAAAATATTAGCTAATGTATATGGTTGTAATATAAGTGCAAATGGCATATCTGAAGGGCTTCTGAGCAATTAAAGGAATGGAAAGTTTTATTGTGAGACGATGACAAGAAGGAAAGTGCTATCATTCTGATGCAGCTCATAGGGAGTCTGAAGCCCTGAAACCAAAGGAAAAAGGCAAGCCAGCCTGTAACATTACTTTCATAATTGCTTTTATATGTACCAAAGCCACATGCTGTTCCATTGACATTATATCATACTCAAAGGTGTTTCATTAGAGTATAAGAGCTTCCATCTATGAGACACTATTTTCCTAGCTTTAAACACATGTGCAACGTTTGCATGCAGGAGTAGGCTTACTGGTCTTCTTGGTACAATTCATGCAGGCCAGGATGGGGTCCTGAGCAGTGATATTTTCTCCTGTGGGTACTTTTAAAGTATATTTTATGCATGCTGTAACAGTTCCCATTTCCACACCATTTTCTTTATGTATTTACAGCAAATGAGCAAAGACATGGTTGGTTTTGTTTGTTCCAGGTAGGAGAAAAGATTTCATTTGAATGATGGGAAAAAAAACTGATTTCTGCCCAACTTTTCCTCAGCTAATGTCATTTTGGTTCATACGTGCACATTTAAACTCTATTAATAAACAGATGAAGAAAGCAATGATTAAGTATTTGTGAAACATAAACCAGACATTTGAAGGAGAGTCATTGAAGACAAAGACAATTAGTCAGACTGAAAAAACAAAACACTGAGATATGTATGTCTAGCCTAGATACACACAGTAGCTGCAGTCTGGAAGTATTTATCCTTGGATTACTTTTTATCTATTAATAACATTTGAAAAATTATTCTTATCCCAAGTTATTTTCATGAGGCAAATGTGAAAATGTAAAAATTTGCAGAGAGTCTCAAATGCAAATAGGAACTATGGATTGTACTTGAAGAACCTTCCATACGTTGCACTCTTTAGAATAAGGCAGCTCCTAAGAAATAATATTCCTTAAAATTAAGAAAGAAATCCTCTTGTCCATTCTAAACAATAGATAAATTGTGGATTTATCTTATTTTATTTGCTGAGGCTAGCTGTGTGTAGAGATGAAGGGCATTTAAAACGAGCAATTACATACACAGAATAACCAAAAATGATGTGACCTAAAAAGGCATTAATAGCTTGATCCAAAGCCTGTTAAAAGCAACCAGTGTCCTCTCACTCATCTGATTGCATTTTGAATCAGAGCCCTAGACAAAAAAGTGCAAAATCATGCAGAGCTGACTGCTGGTAGATTATTTTCTTTTAACTGAATCATATGAAACTGCATGATCAGATTGACAGTGAGAGTATAATAATGAGTGGTGAGGGACAAAATCCCAGAAGAGTATATAATGTGGCAAGTCACGTTCTTTAAAAGATCAAAACCAAAGGAAAGTGCATAAATCAACAAGCAGCCTCAGTTTCAGCTCTGGCTGTTAATGCAAGTTTTATTGCAACTTTTTTCTGTGACTTTCAATTAAAAAAAATCTGCTAAATTATCAGCAGTATTTGATACATACACTGGCCCCAATACAGAGCACCTTCTGAAAGAAATATGATCACCCCTGAGCAATTTCAACCATTCAATCTTTTACTGCATTTTAAAAGAAAAATATGTTCTATGTAATTCAATCATTTCTCCACTTCTTTCTTTTCCCTTTCTACCTTTTTTTCTGTCTCCTTTAGTGTCAGAGTTTAAAATGTTATTGGTTCCTAAATCAAAAGCATACATATTGTTCATAAGACAGGACACATAAGAGGAAGCCTGCAGATGCAGAACAGTAGCAATATGAAATATATAACTTTTGCATTAATATTGTGATTTTAGCTTCTTAACCATTGTTTCTATAAACCCATTCTCAATACAATAACGAAAATGAGGTAGAAAAGTGTGCCTTTCAACATCTTTGAAGGAGGGAAAGTATTCTGTTAACCCAAGTATGTTTCCAATCTATTTTTCTGGTAAACTGTCCTCTGCTTTCGCATCTGTAGCCTCCATAGAAAGATACTTTCTTTTTCCTGTGTGAGCAACCTGAACAGAACAGAATATCATCCCTATGGGAAATCTTTGGTGCTTCTTGAGGAACAGACAAAGGAAACACTTACTCATCATAAACAGAATCGACCTGCCAGCAGCACGGGAGACACAGAAAAGTACTGTCAGCCCTCAAGTGGTCCTTCAGATTTTTGATATATGTGGTCAGCTCTCAGCTTCTCAACAGTGTTATAGTTAAGGAGCAGGACCAGCAGCAGTCTGAATTTGATGGCAAGCCCAGTGAAATGAAGGGTAAAAAATTCTATTATCTTTATTTAGAAATGTAACATTACTAAATCCTGAGGAAGCAAGTAGTTGTGTGGAATATTTGAGCAAACTGATGTAGTGGAAGGTGTCCCTGCACCTGTGTCAGGGGGTTGGAACTGGATTATCTTTAAGGTCCCTTCCAACCCAAACCTTTCTATGATTTACAAATGGACCTAATAAATATACACAGGTAAATCTCTCCAAATATACATCTTTAGCTTTAATAAATAACCATCAATAAAACCTTTTTAGAAAATTTCCTCTTCTAGCAACTTTGAGATTTTTTATGTGTAGATTAGTGTGTGCAACTAAATACAAGGCTAGGATAGGTAAGAGCGTTAAGAGAGGACCAAGAGCCAACAAGGCTGTTTTGCTGATTTATCGAGGGAATCATAGCAGCTAACAACAGCCAGCAGGAAAATAGGTGCACAAAACAATTCAGTAGTGAAAGCTACCTCAGATGTAACTGTTTTTCTTCAATGAGCAGGATGAGTTTAATACAACTTTTACAAACCAGAAGGCTAGAGTTTACAGCTGTAGTAAATGACACTTTGAAATAATATGTACTGGTGAGACAAACATGAGTTTGTCCAGTAACTCTGCTTTCACTGCTACAGCCTAAATTAAACCATGTTATTCTTACAGGATGATTTAGCCTCCCTGATCTGGAGAGCTGTTACTGGTTTTCATTTAAAGAAGTTGCTAGGAGAAACACACAAGTGGAAGATTGCTTAAGAGAAGTGAATGGTGTGAGCCAAGTATTTTTAGCAAAAAACAGACAGTGTATACACGGTTTATGTGCTGGGGTTTGAACTTGGATTGAAAATCATAGCTATACACTCTGAAATAAAGACTGAAATATAATGTTGCACAGCTTAAACACCTGGATTTTGGCTTGAAAATGGACCATAAAAGTAAACATTTTTCAACAGGGGTGCTAGCTCAAAGAGATGTAGGTAGGGAAAATACCTGGTTAGACAGCATCAATTCTGCTTAGGAAAGAGATTTTTTGGAGAAAGGCGGGGTCTTGTTTGGTGGGTTTTTGTTCACAAACAGGAAAAAAATCAAAGATATTTCACTCTAATTTCTCTGTCTCCAGATGGAATAAAAAATCTATTTGTGCTGTCTTTTAATCTTTGGAGAAGATAAAATAATACGTGTATTATTCATAATGGTAATCAACCTAACATGCTGCAAACAAATCTTCAAGACTCTCCATTAAGTGATAATAAAAATACTTACTAACACATCTGTAAAAGTGTGAAATCCCATTTTATTCAGAATGGGAGACATTAAATAAGACACAAAAGTTCAGTTGTTATAACTGTGACAAACCCAAGACAAAGAAAGAATTGTGAGCCTGAACTGTTCAACTTTTTCAAAATTTACCAGTTAATCAAATTCCCTTTCTCACATATATGTTTAATCATTAAATTAAAAGTTACTACCCTCAGAAAAAATATCAGGATTTTCCTGATATCAAAATATTATGAGAAATCCTCTTTTCATCATGATATAAAACCAGAGATCGTGTCTACTCCTGTCTTATTGTTTCCTCTAACGATTAGAATCACATACCTTACCTGTATTCCAGAAAATGTTTGGAACTGTCAGAAAATCCTACATATAGTCCTAAAAATGTTTGTCAGGCAGAAGTCTGATGAACTAAACTTTAGGGACAATTCAAATTTTGAAATCAGCGTAAAAGCGCTTTCAGCTCTGGTGACATTTCATGTTCTGTATCTCCATTCAATTAATGTTTTGGGTTTTTTTAAAAGTAGTTGGTGTAAAACTATAACTTTCATTTCTTTCTTTTAACTTGGATGCCAAGGTGTAAGTTGTTTTACTGCAATGAATGAAGCTCTTTAATTGAATAATTACAGTTCAAATTTTACAGACAAGTTAGCCTACATAATTACCTTGCAAAGCTCCTTCAGGATGCAAGGGTGAAAAACAGCTAGAATTGCTGATGTCAACTGAAAGTAAAAAGGCATTACAAACATTAAAATGCAAATAACTGCATTCAACTTCTAAAGCAAAGGGAATTTTTTTGTGACTAGAGTGATCCCATAGAAAAGCTCATGTAGAAAATGCAGTAGCTTACGTTTGCTCAGGGATTCAGGTGAACTTAAGTTCCAGTTTCATTGCTTAATCAAAACCTGCTTTTTATGAGGTGATTATTTTTTCAGCACAGGGTAAAACCATTACCTAACATATCTACCATACATAAAGTACTAAGAAAAACAGTATTTCATTTAACTGATATGTTCATTTTAGTCCAAATACTTGAGTAATGAATAGTTATGAATTTATAAGCCTCCTACCACAAAAAAAAGGTTACTGCACATGATTAAACTGTTAATTAATTTCCTTCCAGTTTAGTTGCACACTCCCACGCCACAGACGGATGCACAACAAATTAGACAGTTTCCAGTGGTTATAAATGGGAAACCTTCAGCTTTCTTTATTTTCACTGTGACTAAAATAAAACAATCCTGTTTAACACAATTAAAAATATATAGTTCTGTTACTTCTCATGACATTTGAATTACTGGAGACATTCTGCTTTCCTCTTCTAATGAGGTGCATTAGTCAAGAGCTAAAGGACCTTTGACCCTAGGATCAAGTGCTTACCCTGCAGGGACTGAGCTCAGTATATGGGATTATGGGTTGACAGGAGGCAGCTGGAAGAAATACCTAAGAATTCACACTTAAAAGTAATCCCTGAAAATTGAATGTAGGTATGTGGAAATAACAATTATGTTCTCTAGTGAAGTTCTCTAGTGAAAAGCCTTATAAAAACTTAACTGGGGTTCTGGGACCCCATCAATGGCTGTCCCAGTGAATGAAACAATCAAGCATGTTTAACACTACACTCAACAGGGACTTAAGTTTTGTGAATGAGCTTAACGTCCAGTTGATTTTATTGCTGGCTCTTTTCCTCTGCTAATGATGTCCTGTGTTGCATACCAGTAAAATGTCACAGGATTTACCCACTATCTAATAGTGAAAAACCAAGTAGTTTACTTGTAAAGGTTTTTCAGAAGAAAGTGGTGACAAATACTTATAACTCCTTGAGACACATGGATTGATGGATACGTACATGCAGCAGGATAAGAACATGGCTCACATTGTCTGTGCACAAGAGAGATCAATTATTAAAAACAAAATTCTGGTATTCTGTATATTTAGTAATTTCAATTGAAAATATAAAAAATATAGCTACATTTTTTGAGTTTTTTCTGCCTTTTTACACTCATTCCTGTTTTATTACTAGAAATATAGCATTTTATAACAATATCATGTCTAACTAGATTCCAGCAAGATTCTAGTTTCTTATGGTCTGATAAAGTAAAAAATCAAATAAAAATGTTTTTGACCCAAATTAAAAAATATGAATGACAAAAAAATCTTTGAAGAGTTTTAAATTTCTCAAGAGTTTAATTAAAATGAGCATGTGATCTCTATTAAATTTTCAAGTAAAAAAATTTCCTCTGGGGAAAGAAACCCTTAAGATCTCTCTTTTTTACATAAGTTGAAATAAGATGCATCTGTCTGCATCTTGAAACAAATACAATCTTTCATATCCTTTTTTTTTTTTTCATTTTTCAGTTTGGATATATCACTGCCATGACATGGCATCTTTGTGTGTTTCCAATGAACTAATCTTTTGCTCCTGTTCTGTACTTGGAAATTCTCACACTGCTTGAGAATACATTAATTGTTAAAGGTATTAGGAAGTCAAAAGTGTAGCCAAGCCTGACACAAGACAGGAACATTTCTATGTTGTCCCTCTGTTCCACCACAAGGATGGAGGTAAGCAGGCTGCAGCTGACCTTCTGCTGTGACAGGCTGTCCTGCACTGAGACAGTTCTGCAGTACTACTGTGCAATCTGCTGGTGCTATAGGACAAATAAATCCTGCCTGAGCAACTGCTACCTAAAGAACTTACCACAAAATGGACATAGTATATCAGTTAATTCAGTAGATTGTATGTCTACTTACATTAATGGCCCATTTACATACACGTTAAATTAGAATCAGACTCTTTAAAAAATAAAATTACATTACTGATATCCAAAAGCTACCAAGGGTCCTGGGGAGGTCCTTCAGGGACTACACAGCCTTAATCTTCCCTCCAGTTTTTGGGGGAAGAGATGGTGCAAAACCAATCTCTCTAACCAATGCAACCAGAAGTTACAGGAGAAAATTTGCTTTCCTGGCAGCACATTTTGGTTTTTTGTGTTCAATTGCTGTATGACTGATGTGAGCATGAGGTTATCTTGAAAGCCTCACTGAATGTTCAGATGTGAACACCATGAATTAGTGTTGTTTATCATAGAAGAGTGCATCATTTTTCAGATATTGTATATATTTTGGAACTGCCATTTTAAAAATTCAACTGTTTTAAAAACACAATCAGGATTTTGGCACAAATGATAAATTACTATCTAAAGCTAAGTGAACTTGTTGTGTGATAATCCTTTAAGATCAACAGCTGCCTGGCTGTCTGGCTTACATTGGCTAAAGAAAACCAAATATAAATATATAATGCTCATTATTATAATTGTAGGCAAAGGAAGCAAATCTGTCCCTCTTTCTGAAAAACAAAATAAATTTGTGGCAAGGAGCAGATTTATTTACAATTGCAGCAATCACAAGGATAGTAATAAAATAAATCTTGTAAACAGTGCAATTATTCTGTTTATTGTAAACTTGACATTGCATTTGGAATGAAAACTCCTGAGAGAGTTCTTTTCCCTTCCACAGCTAGTGAGATGGATTTTTCTGCATGTAAAATGAAAGCCTCTGTCTTTGTGTAGTGCATGTATGTTTGGGTATGGGTGGGTGTACCTCTGTTCCTGGTACAGAAACAAGTGAGTTAAAGGGCAATGAATTTAAACTGAGCAGACAAAATGTTCCACAGAAGAAATTCATGCAATAGCTAAATTTAATCTGTAAAATAAGACAATTTCAGGTAAATTGTTTAGTGAAAATAAGCATCAAAAATGTGGGGTATTTAGAGCATTGATGGTATGAGTATTGAAGCAATCCATTTTTCTTTAGTTACACCTATATAAATATTAGAGTGTGTAAACATAACCCAAGAAAGAGTGGTAGAAAGAAGAAAATACAGATAATTGCAAATTATCTTTATTGCACTCTTGGTGTGTAAGGTACACATGGACCAGCTCTGCTCAAGAAAGAGAGTTCATAAATATGAACAAACTGAAAAGAAAGTCAAACAGGCATTTCATCCATCCTTCAGCATTCTCCTCTGAGATATTACATGTTTCTCTTTGGGTTTCCTGCAGCTTTGCATGGGATTCTGATGATAACCAGTGGGAAAGGACTGTAGCTGCAGGATCATTTAATGGAATGAATAACCCAGAATTATTATAGATTTCTTTAGCCTAAAGAAGGTAGCAGCAACCCAGAGGAAGTCAGCATAAGCCAGTCATGTTGTCAGAAACCCACTTTGACCCAGAAGCAGAAATGCATGGGCTTTTCTACAGCAATCCAATCTCTACCAGAGATCAAAATACTAATAATACAGCAACACTGTGAGGGAATTTCTAGGTTATTATTTTGTGGTTTGATGGTCCAAGTATCTTGGGCAATTAGAAATGTATATTAAAAATGTGTTTTTATCTCTGGCACCAACTCAATGACAAGAACCATTAGAAAAATTTTTAAAATATCTTTTTTTTTTAAATTTTGTCTGATAGCTTTCAAAATGATGCTTCCAAATATTTAAAAATATATGCAAATATATTAATGAATTAAACTCTGCCACTTCTCCTTTCATTTCTTCTTTTGGTAAACAGATATGTATATCTTAAACTCAGATATCTCCTCTGTTGATTAACATGATCGCAAAAAGTCAGGTAATAGAAACTCATCTACTGACTCGTCCAAAACCTGTAATCTCTATCTGAGTTATAGCAGCTTTTAGGAGTGCATTCAAGAATCCATCACATCTATATGAAAATTGTTCTTGTTGCTATTTGTCTTGTTAAAAATATTTTTATTTCTAGCTAGTGAAATAGAATGTGTGAAATAGTGATGGCTGCAACTTGTAATTATGCTTGAAGCAATGAAATTTTATGAGTGTCAGTTAAAAAACATGAGATTGTGTTACTATTCTCAGCAGCTACATCTCTTTGTTTGTGTATCACCAGTTGTAAGATTGAGCTCTTTGAGTGCAAAAAGCTTTAGAATAAGAACGTTCCTCTTCTATATGGGACCAAGAAGAAAAGAACCCTAATCCCAGATTCACTGCTCCATGGCAATCCAAATAAAAATAAATTCGCAACAGGAATGAGGAATAATGAGAAAGAGACAGTGAAATACTTCAGCAATACTGCAAAAATAAAGAGGGACACCAACTACTTTGTACTTTACTTTAGCGTTCTATATAGCGTGCTTGAAAATTGTTTCCTCTGTAAATATAAATGAATCAATTTTTCTTCAGTTTTTCATGATTTCTCCCCCCTTGGTTTGCCTTTTAGGACTGATGTAAGTGCAGCTGTGGTTTTTAAGAGGTGTTTATGCCATTTCTTGCACACAGCTCATCCATCACTCTCTGCTCAGATACAGCAAGAATTCAAAATGCAGCCTGACTGGCACAGCCTTTTGCCTTTCATGAAGTGGCTTGGCTGGACTTGGAGCATCAGTGTGTCACCAACAGTGCATTCCTGGGATGAATGTTGTGGTTTCTCCCATCTTCCAGAACATGTCAAAGATCAAAAATACTAATGTTTACTTATGCAGTAGTGAAACCAGAGATTCATGCTGGAATTACACCACAGGTCATATAGGGGCTCTGTTTCAGGTGTCATCTTTGGTACAAAATATTTTTCTTTGCTCAAACTTGTTGTTCCTAACTCTTCCAAAGGTAACAGCTTCTGCTAACATATGAACTGTTTTTCTTTAATATATGAGATCATCTCTCTGATTAAATCCTAGATTCAGATATTTAATAAAAATATATATTATCAGTTGTTTCCATCTGCTGCTCGACAAGCCAACCAAGTGTGTCCAGAGTGCTGTCTCTGACTGGTTCAATTTCATCAACTCCTGCTTTAGGCTTATCGGAAGCTACAGTTTTAGTTTGTATCTAAAATGGCAATTCACTAAAACATCCCTTCACCTTTGTGAAGTATGAATTTGGTACCACATATGTATGCTCATTTCAAACTATCAGTGTGAGGAGATAAATTCTGTCCGCTGAAGTTATTGGATATTAAAATGAACCTAGAAGAATCCCACAATGGACACGTATCATGCCTGCATGATTCATAGCAAGAAAAAGGCAAATTTTTACCTGTATTTCCTCCTCTCTTTCTAACCTACATTAACATTAGTAGTGAGAAAGAGAAAAATAAACAGTAAGTAAAAAGTCCGATCAGTTAACAATATAGAATTTAAAAATATAATTTTCAACATTAATTTGAGATAATTGCAATGACAGCATAATTAAAAAAAAAAAAAGAAAGAAAGGAAAAAAAAGAAAGGAAAAATCAGTCTTAAGTTACTATACTATCTAATAACTAGAGGGAAGCTTAATGGGTGTACCAGACATAAGTCAAGAGAAGAGGAAGCTTCAGATTGTTTTTCTAGGGATGGAATTTCAAGTTTAGTTCAGTACTGGATGAGCTTTGTTTCACCTCTGCTCACAAAGGTGACGATTTCATAAGCACTCCATTTAGGAATTAGATTGTCAATGTATCTTGACATTTTAAACTTACATACTGGGCCTCAAGTGCTCTCTCCAAGATAGGAAAATCACAGATAGCAGTCTTAAATAGAAGAATATAAGTTTTTTGGGTTTTTTTTAATCAGAACTCAGAGCAAGTAAGTGTAAATTAGAGACGAACAAGTGTTACAAGATTTTCTCTAGCAAACAACTTGAGTCTGCTGAAGCTCAGAGCAAGAAGTCTGGACTGCAAAACGTAACCGAAAGTGCTCCAGCATAATTCCAGGATACTAATAAATATACTTGTCACACAGGAAGTGTCTGAGCCAAATCTTCTATCTAGATAAGACTAATTAGAAACAATGGCAATATTTATGAAGAAATCATGAAAATAAGTTAGGAAAAAAAATCTGGAATGTGGCTTAATTATGTGTCATTTACCTTATTGTGATCTTATCACACAATAAGTATGGGACAGTGCTTCCTGCATTCACACGGGCAAAGCTGATATGCTTTACACTGCTGGTGTGAACTAGACATTAAGAGGTACCTGTAAAGAAAAGAAAAAAAAGTAGAAAAAAATCCTTTTTTTTTTTTTTTTTGAGTGATCGATTAAGTTTAATCAACTAACTTTACGTCAAGGAAATATTTTGCATTGTGTGACCATGGTGCTTTTTATCCAAGAGTTTGGACAGCTGGATTTATTATATAATCAAACTGTGGAACTTGAGGAGAGAACTGTCTGAAAGGCAGGCCTAGCATGCCTCTTCACCAGCTGTTATCTCTGAATCAAAGCACTGCAAATAATGATAGCTGTTTCACTGCTGAGCACTAAATGTGTGGTAATACTTCAAAAAATCATCTCAATAGAGAATCTTGCCAAGTGGTTTGTGAAACTTCTAAGTTAAGCAGTGAAATGCAATCCATGTTCTCTTGGTCTCAAAGTTAGTGAGCTTTGAAAAATGTTCTAACCAAAAAAAAAGGAAAGAGGTAGCAGATATTTTATAATGTTCAAAGAAAGAACACCCATAAAAGAAGAGGCTACTACAAAGCTGATTGAGCTATAAATCTGCAAGTAATAACATGACAATTATTTCAGGGCTTGACAACAAATCATCCTAAGTAGAGGAGAACTGCAAAACCTTTTGCTTTTGGCCTGTGGAAAACAATTTGAACATATAGAATAGCAGAGATGACACAGAAGAAGCCTTAATATATTAGGATTTGGGGGAGGTTTTCCTTTGATTTCAGGATTTAATCTTCTTTGTTCTGTATACATCTTATAAACATATCTACATTAAGGAGCATTGAAAACTTCAGGGATATTCTATTCCATATTCCCAAATTTAAGATTTTTAAGATTTTAAAATTTGTTTCTAGGGTGCTATAGAATACATCTGTGGCCTACTTAATATCTGGCACTAACCTGTGTAATTATTTAGACAATTTCTTTTTAAAAAAAAAAGTAATCACAAACCAGAATATGCCTATGGTTTCATTAAGTTTAGTTACAAATATTCAGCTTTAATCACGCTTGTCTCCAATTGCTTTATGTCACATTTTGCATAAAGTTTGAGGATATTTCTAAATTTTGGAGAAGTGCTGAATTATATCCATATCTTGGCTACTTTAGGATTTAAAATTTAACAGAAACACGTGTGTTTGTTCTATAGTATGGAAATAGTTCAACATCATGATTTCAGTATACATGCCACTTGAATTTGTTACCCAGCAAACCTTCCTGTAATCCTACCCAAGATGGCCAGCACTGAGCCAATTTACCAGCAGGGTGTTTTTTTGGGTTTTTGGCTGTTTGGTTTTTTTACATTGTCATATCTATATCTATATAATCTATATCTATATCTATCTATATCATCTATATCTATATTCATATACTTTTTATATATATATTAATATACTTATATATATTCATATGCTTTATATATATTCATATACTTTTTATGTATATATTAATATACTTATATATATTATATTATATCTATATAAAATATTTTATATATATATGTCTGTATATAAATCCATGACTTCTGCCAGCAGCTCTGCAACAAGTACTACTGTGTTTTCTGTTGCCTATACCTGGGAAACACAAATATGAAATTACACAAAGATAATCACTAAAGAATGGAGCGCTATATATCTTTCCTGGCACTGTTAGCTGGGCATGTCACTTGCCATGGTTATGGGTCAGAAAGACAGAAACAGAATTGTCTGAGACTCAGCTGGATGCACCAAAGTGAACTCTGAAATTACAGATCTCTCCAGCATTTCCCTTAGTTCCAGCCAGCTTTGAGACAACTAGTCTTGGAGTGAACCAGGTTGGGTAATTTTGATTTACTGTCTGCCAAAGATATGTTTCTTTATATGGACTTGATCCTACAGGGCGTTTTTTTTCCTTTTAGTGTTACTTTCACATTTTGGGGGTTGTTTCATGAGGAGGTATTTTATGAAGATGGATAGAATGAAAAGACTCTTGTTCCCTTCCCTCTTGTTCCCTTTTTTCCTTTACCCTTATCTTTCTTTATTAATCTTTTATCTTAGGGGGTTTATTACATATTAACTAGATTTTTGCTTCTAAATAAATGCTTTTTTGATTAAAAAAAAACAAAAGTAGGAAAAGAAATTTATTTTTTCACAGTACTGGCAATTATTTACTGTATAAGCCTGTATCCTCTCCCTTACCTCTCTTCGCATAGGTTGCTGATTTCATTCAATCAAATTAGAAAAGTTGCATTTGATTCCCTCTGTTCCAGTTAAGTTGTATTTAACACATAGACTTGAGAAAAAAAATGTTGTTTAGAAGTTATCACTGCTGCTTCTGATCATCTGAGCACAGCTTGGGGCCTGCCTGCTTATGACATAAATTAAAATAGTCTGAAGATCTGTGTGGAGCTGACAGCAGTAACCTTAAATAACTTCCTCCACTGTTGTTGCAAAAGAGAGACAGCCTCCTTGATCAGCTTTGTGTTGACTAGAGAGTCACCTTACTTCAAAGGCGAGGCATGGTAACATTGCAGTAAATCACTGCAGCAGCCGAAAGGAGGTGTATGAAAAGACATACTTGAAAATTTTATTAAGCTGTACCTTCTATAATTATTGTTACATATGTATGCTAGTCAATATACATATCTGAATCACAATTTCAGGAAGGAAAACCTTTCTAGTTTGCTACTAATGTCTAGATTTGTTGATCTGGATTCCTGGTTTACTATTTTCTCACAGCAAGTGTCATCTACTATATGACTGGTACCCAGCTACAACTAGAACTTTATCTGTGTAGGTACATTTATTTTCCTTGAAACAGACAGAGATCTTTCTCCCACCTTTCTTGCTCAAACTGAGATGTCTGAGCAAAGAAAGCAGGGGGAAAATGTCATCAGAAGACCTAAGAGTATCTACAGTTTTGGCATAAGGCAACATTTCTTTGTGAGAACAATAAACTATTGTTCCTGACCCAGTGCTGGAACCCTAGCCTCTTGTCTACTATGTGTCTTCTATACTTAGTTCTACTGGCACATTTTTTAACCTTTGACTAGTCCCCCTAGCTGGGAAACTGAAGATATATAAACAAAGAGAGACTGGATAATCAAATTTATAGCTATAGTGCATAATTTTAAGTATTCAGCCTACCTATGAAAGGTTATATTTCACCTGTCCTTAGGTAAGGTGGTAGTTTTTCTAAGACTCCCTCTTTTGCTGCAAGACACTGACAAAACAAGTGTATGTTATTGTTTGTGGGGACTCTGAGAGGTAAGGAATCATAAAATGAATCTAGCAAAATAATAGTGTCATGTGGACTATTGCAAGAGTCAAAGCACAGGATCAAAGGCTCAGGAAAAAACAAAGTTTGACAAAAAAGAATCAGTTAGGAGTAAGGGTCACAGCCAAACAGGAAGAAAAGAATAAAGAGCAGAAGAAAACATCTGCAAGCCTTGCTTGTGGGGAGGGAGAAGGAAGTAGGAAGAGGGAGGAACCTTTGCACATACTTGCCCTCAGAGGTTTGCATACATTTGTGTACTCCAAATTGTTTGAACCTGATTTATAAAATAGTTAAAATAGTTGCATTTCAGAGATAATGAACATCACAGATGACCTCTCCAGAGGGTTTTCCCATCCGCTTTATGGACAAGGGGGAGAGAACTTGCTCAACACAAGAATATAAAGACCCTCAGGAGCTTTGAACACCTAACTCTCATAACTTTTGTGGGATATGTTATATATGTGCAGAGCTGTGAAAGTCTCCTTATTTCCTTTCTAGTTCCTCATCTCAATCTATATGTGTGGCTCCATAAAATAGAGAGGGCAAGATTACAACAGAGAGATCCAGAGAAGGCAGATTTATTTGCAGTGAACAGCACCAGACTTGCTCTAACACCTGGCAGAGGTTTGGAGCAAGAAGCTCCAGCCTGGACAATGACTGAGCACAGAATTCACCTTGTTGCCTTACTGCCCGTAATCATCTTGAGGTGGGCTGCAGAAAGCCACTGCAAACCTAGGGACACTTTAATTGATACTAGTAATCACTCCTGCAACCACCTTTTATTCTCATGACTTAAAGCCAGAAAGATACCTTCTGCTTCGTAAATCAGTGGTGAGGCTTCAATTAAACCATTGTTTTAATAAAACTAACTTCAGATAAGCAAGGCCAACTTTCCTAGGCTTCATCTATAGCCAGTGATGTGAAAAATGCTGGTTAGGAGTTTTCTTTAATATCTGTGTTTAATGTCTGAGGAGACTGTCACTTTCCATTAATATGAAAGTTTCCTGTGCAGAAATATTCTTTTTATCAATATAGAATATTGCTGCTTCCTTATCTTGCCACACTCATTTCCTGCAGAAGAGGTTAGTAGCTGTGCCATGTCTCTAACCATCACAGGAGTTAGAAGGTATTACATAACTGATGTTTTACTCTTTGCATTTGGTAATGCATCAGGAAAACATCCTTTACATGTGTTCTTACACACAAGGAGTTAGGATACACAGAAAGCCTTTAGCAGGTAGAAATAGGGCAGAAAATAACATCCATGAAAGGAATCGTTCTTAACACTCCCTATTGAAGGGTTAATATGTTTTTATACAGTGCATTTTTTGCTACTTCTAATATTTATTTGGATATATTTTTGTTCAGCTGCTCCTGAGATAATGCTATGCTTCTATTTATGACTAACATGGTATTTAAAGTAGTGCCAATTACTCATCAAAGACCTGGTTCTGCAGGATTCTCACTGCCGTAAATTTTTGGACTAGTTTAATTCCTCTCTATATGAGTCCTCTGCAATGTAAATGCTCATAATTGCTTTCAATGGTTTCCTGTGTTTTGTAAAGAGGTGAAAAACTGGGAGACGATCTTTCAAAGATGTGACTTTAAACACAAAATAAGAAAGACCTTTTATTCAGACTTTGACTCAGACTTGTGAAACCTGTTTTCCATCCAACACACCATAAATGGGTGTTAGATGTGGTCATCAAAGTAATAACAGAAGAGTAAACTACCCTATGAAATTAGGGAGAGGGTTTTTCAAACTGGGACTGATGAACTTTTTTGAGAAACAATGAAAAAGTGTTTCATACTGGGAAAGACTGAAAAGTGAACCAGATTTTTCATGGGCAGTGGAAGAGTTTTAATCCCTTAAAATCTTCAGTTTGATGACTGCACAACATGTCTTAGACCAAATTTTTTTGGACTCAGACACAATTTGATTTTTTTAGTATGTTAACATTGTCTAAGGGCCAAATTCCCATCCAGATGCTCGCTGACTCCCCATCCCAGAAAGAAGCAAGGAGAAATCAGGATTAGAAGGTTTGCACATGGAGATAAAGGCAGGTAGATCACCTACCAATTACTGTGCTGGGCAAAACTGGTTCAGCTTGGGGAAGAATAATTTAAAATTTAAAATTTTGTCAATTAGAATAGCTTAGGGTAGTGAGAAGTAAAGGCAAACATCAAAACTACTTTCCTCCCCAGTCTCCCAGGCTCAGCTTTGCACCTTCACTCCCAGCTCCTGTACGCACCCCAACAGTGACACAGGATGGGTGAGGAGATGAGGGTCAATATATAATAATTCCTCTCTTCTCCTGCTTCCCTATCACACCTCTACCCTGGTCCAGTATGGATTTTCTGCATGAGTTTTAGTTCCTTCAGTATCTCTGCCCACTTCACTGCCCAGCTTGCAATGGATAGCTGCTCTGGTGCCCAAAGAATCTCCACGCCCATACCCTCTTCCTCCTTTTCCTCTGATCTTGGTGCTGCCTCAATTGTTCCTCAGTCTTTTGTCACCTCCTCCTCATCTCTCTGCCCGGGAATTTTGCCTTTTCCCAAGTGTTTTCTCAGAGGCACCACCAGTTTCATTGCTGTGTTGTGCTGGGTTCAGCACAAGACAGACTCTGCCCTGCTCCCAGAGAGGTCTCCTCTGCAGCCCCCCACTGCCAGCAGCTGAATGTCTACACACAGTACAGTTTCTAACACAAGAAGGGGGCAAAAACAAAATCCAATGGCTGGTACTCACGTTTGAGAATCAGCACTATGACATGAAAATTTTGTCTTTGTTAATAATATGCACCAAATGCTCTCATCAAAGCAAGTTCCAACTACGAATGAGCGACTGCTCCAACCCAGAACTTGCAACTGCTTGCACGACTGATCTGAAGCCTCTTCAGAACCTGAAATTTTATAGAAATTTTATTTTCAGAACCTGATATTTTATAGAAGACAAAGTCAAAAATGAAAATTAGTCTCTGAAATTGAATACAAATCCCACTTTAAGGCTTGTAAATGTTTCATATTCATGTAGTTTTGTCTGAACAACAGTTTACTGTAAATATCACCTATTTGAAAAGGCCACATAGTTTCAATTTCTGCATTTTAATATCTTTCATGGAACTTTCTGCAGAGAATTTGACTTAGTGTTTGAAATATGCATAGAGAAATTCAAACACAAACATTTTATGACAGCTAAAATATATACCTGTATATTTGAAATATATCAACAACATACTGTGTCGTGTTGTCTTTGAATAATGCAATATGAAGATGCAGCCTGGATATCCTTAATCATGGTAGTAACACTGTTTTATAAATATGGTAATAAATATTAAATCCTGTGTAATACACACATGGAAAACACAGGCTTTTTGAGACATGCAGGGTTATTTCAGCTTTGCAAATCATCTCACACAGGTAGAATTATCACTAACCTCTGCTTTTCATGGGAGCAGTCCCAGCTTCATCTTCTACTTGAAAAATTATAATAATTTTTATCCAAACATCCTTGCAACAAGCTGTCAGATATATTAGGGAGACATGCCCTTTTATTAACTTCTGTCAAAGCTTAAGAAATAACCATGCTAGGGTAAAAGGAGAGAAAACATGAGTGAGAATTTTTTGTGATCTAGCAAGTAGACTCTCATCTTAAGAAGTCCCCATCCTGTTTCACCAATATTTGCCAGATTCTTCAAGCATTCATTGGAACAAAAATTGGAGTTTTGTAATACTTCACCTAGCAGAATTCCCTTTGATGGCCTTGAGTTAGATGATGGCTTTGACATGCCTCCTAATGAGGTTTTCAGTATTAAAGAAAGATTCCTTTGCTTCAGTTTAAGTCCTGTGCCAGAAGATAGAAAGCCACTTCTTACCTCCCATGATCCAAGCAAAGTAAAATTCATTTTTCAGGGCAAATTCTCAAGGAAGAAGGAATAAAAATATGTCAAATATATAGAGGATGGTTTCTAATTCCACCTTGGAAAATCTTATCTGTACTATTTATTTAGAAGGGTGAGAGGACAATACTTATTATGTATCTGTGGAGCAAGTCAGAAGAAATTATAACTAGGAACTTTACTTAAAATTCAAAGAAAAGGTAAAGTAATACATCTGCCTACTAAATCTAACAGAAGATCTGTTGTGGTCTGTGACGTGAAAAAGCAATCTGTTCTATATAAATATCATACTTAAAAATAAAAAAACTTAGCCATCTGACAGTATATATTTCATATAATTTTTCCCTTTCCACCATATTTAGCATATAATCTTTTTTTTTATGTGTTTGTCTGCCAAAGCTGGATGAAAAGGATCTCTTCAAGAGATACTTCTGCAATAATGATGGAATCAAGTGTTGTTTCCTCATGCCCTCTGAACTTTGCAGAAGGGCAGCTGATAGACAAATAACCAACCAGATCCAGGGAGATGTCAATTGCTTCTCCTCCAGGATTAACAGGGAGAAATATATAACCTGTGGTTAATATGTTTCTACCATGATTTTCCTAGTACCAATATATTTGCAACTAGAGTTTGATCCCAGTAAAAGCTAGATGCTGACAGCACTTCTGTGGTAAACACTGAATGGAAGAAGTCTTTGAGTATGAATCCCATATGACATAGCATCAGCAACAACAAAAAATGCACACACTTAAGTGGAAAAATATGTTTCCCAATTCATGAAAACTGTTATCAAGACTGCAAGCTGAAAAAGGTGCAGACCAATGAAAAGAAGGATGTAGCTGAGAAAATTGAACCAGCATAGCATTACAAAAGATTAGTTCATGACAGTCAGGTAGTTGAATAGATGGAGAATATCAAATGGGAAGTGAATATGGAAGTTTTCTTCAGAATGAGAAGTAAAAGTGAGGAAACAGAGGAGGTTATAAATCTGTTGACCTACAAAAATAATTTTACATAGCTATTTTTGCCAATCATTCTGCATAAAATTATGGACAGTTTCTGCTTTGAGATGTCACAAGCTGAACCTTGAGGAAAATCAAGGACACTAGATCACTTTTATACAAATCCATAATATCCTACAAAACCAAGGAAGACAACTTAAAGAACTCATTTTTGGGTTAGACAAATCATTGCATGGGAGAGCTCTAATATTATATCACAGTTGTGTAAAAGGAACATTTAAGTTGCCATGCAACAACTTTGCTAACATCCATGAAACAGAGACAATAACTGAGAGCCAGCTCGCATATAAACTAAAGGAAAGCAGAGTTGTATAAAGCCCTGAAGAGTTAAAGCAAGCTTGATTTTGCTTTGACATACTAGAGGAATGCAACAGAACTATTTTATATAAAAACAAAGAGCTCTAAAGTCAAACTGGAAAGTAGCAGCAACACTTTAAATATGCATATTGGATGCCAAAAAGGAATGGAGGTGGAGAAGTTAAAATAAATAAAATGTCTTCTGTAACAAGCTATTGCAGTTTACAGAATTCTTGCCTCTGACAACTTCCCAAGGACCCCCATCTGAATACTGACACACAGAATAAATGGAAAATAGCCTTTATTATCCTGGGCTGTGGTTTACAGCAAAATCAATAAAGCTAAAGCACAATAGAAATTTGATTACCCCATTAATCTACAGGACCGAATACAGAAGCCAAATATCCTCTTTGTAAACATCCCAATAAATTTTCAGGCAGATCAAAACTGTGAGGGTTGATTTCAGGATGAATTAGTTTTTGGAGAAATTTCGAGACCTTTCACTAAGTGTCACCCATCTTGGATGCTTACTGTCTGGTGCTGAAGTGAAGAGAGGGACAGATTTGTTTATGTTTCATTTAAGGCAGATAATAAACCATGTTTTCTTCTTTTAAAAAGAGATAAATTTCTTCCCAGGGCAATAAAAATTCTCTGTGAACTTTGATCTTCCTCTTAGAGAGTGTAAACAGATGCATGCTTATAAAAATGTGAGTCAAGACAGAGTTATACAGTAGTACTTTTTCACTGGTTCTTTGCTACAATCTTTCTTTCTTTTCTGTAAATTATGTATATTCACTATATGTCTTCAGGGTGCAAGGTCCAAGATTCTTCCTTACACTTCTGTAAATCAGAGTGGAGAAGTGATTATAAAACTAGGAAACTAACCTCAGAACTGTGTGCCTAATCTCCATCTTTGACTCAGGAAAACCTCACATACTCACACACAGAGGTGCATGAATGATGAATAATTGCTATAAGAAGCAAGCAAGTGGCCTTTTCTCTTTTCTCAACCTAATAGCAGAAGACCTTGAGAACCTGACCTAGAGGAAAACAAGGCATAAATCTGCTAGGCAGATATGAATATATGCAATATAATGCCTTTTAAGGACTTGGGAAATTCTTTTCATTGTTCTGACCTCAAGCGGGTCAGAATTGTTATCTCCTGGCAATGAAGCATAGACTGGCAATGGAATAAGTCTGTGGTCTTAGGTTTTGAACAACAAAGAGCTTCTATGATGAAGCAGACAAGACTCAGACAGCATAGATTTCTCCTAAGCTAAAATATGTATCAAGCTCCTCACATAAGGCTCATTAATGATGGAGACTCCTGGAAGTTTTGGAAAATTTCATGGCTTGAAAGGCTCCACCTATAGTCTATTAAATTTCTAATATGAAAAGAGCTCCTTCTCACTGTCATCAACCCTAACTATGATTCTAAGGCAACACCAACAAAGAATAAAATAAAACAAGATCACTTATACTGGCTTATTTCTGCAGTCTTTGAAGGAAGTAATTGTATCTGCAACTGCATCTCTGGACACATGCCACAGGAAAAGTGAGACAAAGAAAATGGAATATTCTGGTCAGTCCTCTTCTGCAAATGTTCCATGTTTCTCTTTTTTGTAGACATAGAGGAGATTATAACAGCTCTGCTGGCATGACTAAGATTGATACAGATGGGGAGGTAAGTCCCAGAAGTCATAGTGAATTTTTTTTGTAATTGCACCTGTAGTTTACATATCTAATGAGTCTTTTCTTCGCTTTGCAACCATGCAACCATCCGCTTGGACTGGCACAGAGTATTCTCTTTCCATACAGCTGGGTTATCTGAGTGCTCATTTTTTCTTCCTTTCTTATGATCGTTGGACAGAGCAAAAATATTTGAGCCATTGCACTTTTGTTACCACTAAAATATTTTCTCACTTAAAAAGCATACGTGGCACAGACTTGGGAGGAGGAGAGATAAAATTCCTACCTGGAGTTTAAATATTCTGTTAAAGGAAGAAACTTTATTGGTATTAGTAGAAGTATCATCTGATCTAAATAACTTTGTGGCAAACTATTGACTCTTTATATTCCTTTTCTGATGCTGGAAATAAAATAGTCCCATGCCGAATTGCTTTTGTTATTCTGCTAGTGTTCGGATAGGTAGATGTCATTCAGTTTCATATTGGACACTATCATCCTTCTGAGTGCTGCTTATACAAACAACCACATAACAATGGCACATCGAAGTATAAATATGTTCTTTGATACATATCTAAACTTGAAATGAAGATAAAACTTGGGTAGTGATCAGCAACTTTTACCAAGAATGAGAAAGCAAGTTGGGTAGGCATATTTCTGTGCAGCCTCTAGGGAGGGAAGTAACCCTATGCTATCCCAGTGTTTTTAGGTACATCTGTGATATCTCTCAGCACTCTATATTTCAGGAAGTCAGCCTGTTTATGAAGTTATTGTAAGGTAGCAGTGGGCATAAGTAAAACACTGCTAATATAGTACTTGGCCAAAAGTAGCCTCCCATGTAGGAGTTTGTTTATAAATTGCTTTGGTCCACTTGACAAGGTCAAATCCATTCTCTTAATGATGAATCTCATCTGTTCTGGTGCAGAAAGAAATGTTTTCTTTCACTTCTACGTGTGGTAAGAGCTCATTCATCTCTGTATGTTCTAAAGGGAAATCTAGCTACATCAGAGAGAGAAGGAGTATTCAGAGGGCAACTGATGGCCAGGAAGATATATTGAATTCACTTTCCTGGGACAGACATTCAAATGGTAACAAGTGATAGAAAACAGCTCTATATTTCAGCATGATGTGTGCTCTCTCTCTTATGATTAAACCCCCTGTGGGCCATCTGCATTTAATGGGTTAGAACTACTTTGTAGCTGGAGTTTTTTTCTTCCATTGCTCTTATTTATTTGAGATGAGACCAAACTGCACTCTAAAAGTGCAGCATGTAGGAAACACTGCCAAAAGAATGAGAACAAAAAGGCAAATTTATGGGCCAGTGTTGTTTTAAGCATTTAACAGTATAAATAGAAAGTGTAGATAAATGTGGACATGTAAGCGACTCTGTTTATCTCAGTTACATTATTTGCCTAAATTCCAGAAGAGAATTGGTCCAATTAGTTTATACAAGGCTTGATGCCTCTGCACTAATGATTTAGCATAAGCATAGAACTGTTTTCACACTAAAACTAACAGTCCTCTTAGTATACATCTCCCTAAAAACAAAAAGCATTGCTCAGTCTATTCTTGCCTAATTCTGTAAAAAACATCAGACACAAATATGGAAACCATTGTAGTAAATCAGATGTAAACCACTGATTTAATAATTTCCATATTTTAAAAATAACTGAATGGATTACCTTAACAAAAAAAAAAAAAATCATATAAACTAAGTAATGATGTTGCTCCAGGACAATTAACTTTAGCATAATAAATCTATTAAGTGTTTATTAGGGATCATATCCTACTCCCAAGTGAGATCACTGGCAAGATTCCTGTTAACTTCAATTAAGATTTGATCATAAGGAGATTTTTGAGTAAAGAAAATTTCATTCCTCCTTGCCAACACTGAATTTTCTGGCTCTAAATATCCAACAACCTCCTGGCCAATGAGTGTATTTTCCTCTTTGCTCACTGTATATACTACTTAAGCATTTGCTAAATAATACTCACTAACTCTGATCTCTATCCCAGACCTTTTTTTAAAAGACTGCCAAAATCATTTAGCATTTTATTTACCCTATGTGTTTAAGTAATATCTGACAGGTTTTTCCATATATAAATATGTATTTCATTATACACTAAAATGTTTATAACAAGTAATGAGTAAAATAATTCTTAGTACACTGGAAGCAGAGCTGTTCCTCCAATATCACTTTGAAATTAACATGTTTTATACTGTTATTATCCATTAAAGATCTCATCTGTTTTCCATTTTTTAAACCAAAATTATTTCAGTAAACACACCTGAGTAAATAGTCTTACAAAGATTACTTCTGTCTGTCTTTGAGCATGCTGTTTGACAAAGCTTCATGTTAACGAAGCCCTTTTCTTCTTAGATGGACAAAAATATTATGAAAGTGTTAACTAGGATTTTATCCCAAATACAAGCAGTTTGTTAATTATAATCACACTGTATTCAACCAAAACCAACCAAATTAAAGGGTTTAAATAAAAAAAAACTTTACAAAACTTAGTCATTCCTCTCCATATCAATAAATTGCTTGCTCACAGAGCAGAAATAGTATCAAAAATCAAATCTTTTGCAACTACTGGATTAAAGCAGAAGACTGTCTCACTGTAATGATATGAGACTAAAGTAAATTGCAATTAGTACCCATAAATGGATTTTCTCACAGGAGTACGAGGCAGGGAGGATCAAGCCTATTTCAATTCTTTTTCATAATTAAAGAATGCAGAACCCAGCTTCTGAGAGATGAAGCAGACAACTATTAGATTACAGACAGCTGACATAAATAGAACTAGAGCATAGAAAAGCACTTCTGTAACAGCATCTTGTGAACCATCAAGTTCCACTCTACCAGCCAGTCAGAAATTATGACTTTTGACCTGATCCTATAATGCATACTTTTTGAAATTATGTTTTTCATGCTAACATCAATTACTTTAACCAATATTATTTCCTATACATTGACGTATTTATTAGATTAGTGCACTAGTTATTCCTATGGGAGTAATCACTGTTATGAAGTTGGGCAGTAAGAGTCAAGCTGAAGTTGAGCTGTTGAGTGTGAGGCCTCACAAGTACAAGGGCTCACAAACCTCTGTTCTTTGAGACAATAATGGATTTTGAAGATTCACCTACTTGGTTTTGGCTTTTTTCCTTATATTTTATGTCTTGTGCGGACTGTTTGAAAAGATTTGATGAGGAATTATGTAATTTATATGCTGTTATTTAAGCAGATTAAAAATAACTGGCAGGAACAGGACAATATCTCAAATCTGTTTTATGTGGTAGTGTCATGAAATATTCCTTCATTTTCATGCCACAGCCATATTACTTTTAATGAGTCTGTGGTGCAAAGGAGAATGGCTGTGCTTCAGGAATTTTGTGGACTCACTGTTTCAACCGTCGCTGTGCTTTTGCTTTAATGTTCTGTCCTCCTGTGGCTTCAAAAATGCAGAGAAAAATAAATCTTGAAATTCATGATTAGAGATGCTTCTTCACAAAACTATTCTTAATTTCACAGTATGTATTTATTGCCAATGACAGTTATACACCTACCAACACTACCTCTTCAAGACTTACTCTTGATTCTTTATATCCCTCCTTAAACCCATACTGGAAAGGTGGTAATAGAATAAGCCTTATGTTGCCAGGTCCTGGTGAGATTCAGGAGTGGTTTAGCATAGCGGGAAGGGAGGGCTGCAATGGGATTGGGCTTCCCTCTTACTTCAGCATTGTACTCTGACACTCCTCCCAGAAGGCTATTCTGTCCCCAGCCATCATATTCTCATTCACTGCACACTACTTCATCATTCTAATGCCAGACAGATCTAAAAAGATCTCTGCAGATGAATAAGGAGTATGCATTCTGGGAATGAGTCAGCCACTTGTTATTTGGGTATCAAAGTTCTGGGGAAATGCACTGGTTTTTGGCTGGGATAGAGTTAACTTTCTTCACAGCGGCCGCTGTGGCTCTGTGTTTTGGATTTGTGCTGAACAGAGTTGATAACACAGAGATGGTTTTGTTATTACTGAGCAGTGCTTACACAGAGCCAAGGCCTTTTTGGCTTTTCATACTGCTACCTTGGCATGAGAGTTGGGGTGCCTGGGAGCCTGGGAGGAGACACAGTCTGGACAGGTAACCCCAACTGACCAAGGGGATATACCATACAATATGGCATCATGCTCAGTATATAAAGTGAGGGGACAAGAAGGGGGGACATTGGAAGTGGTGGTGTTTGTCTTCTGAAGTCACTGTTACTGTGATGGGGCCCTGCTCTCCCGGAGATGGCTGAACACCTGGCTGCTCTTGGGAAGAAGTGAATGATTTCCTTGTTTTGCTTTGCTTGTATGCGTGGCATTTGCTTTCCCTATTAAACTGTCTTTATCTCAACCCACGAGTTTTCCAGCTTTCACCCCTCCAATTCTCTCCCCAGTCTCTCTGATGTGGGAGTGAGAGAGCAGCTGCGTGGGGCTTGGCTGCTGGCTGGGCTTGAACTACTACAGGGAAGAAATACTTGTTACAGAAGGAACTTCCCCTGAAAATATTTTGAAACTGAGAAAAATAAGTGGTTTTAATGGATTCTAATTTTGATCAGCCTGATTTAACTCTGATTTTGGAATAGCATGGATATTTAGAAATTTATCAATAAAACAACCTTTGTAATTTTGAAAAAAAAAATCTGTAATATTTTATTGTTTGAAAAATAAAATAATTTACTTATATCATGCTAACCTACCTCATTATTAAATGCACAATATAGGTTATATTTGTTAAATTTTATACTTCAGGGCCTTACCATAAAGTTCACAGTCAAAACAAAATGCCTTTAACATATTGAATTGAATTTTTTCAACACTTCATTGTACAAAATATTATGACAGTAAAGAAGTGAAGGAGAAATATAGTTCGTTTCAACTTATTCTCAGCAACAGAAGATGCTTTCATTGATATGCTCCGGTGGTATGTAACACTGTTAAACTGTAGGTAGAAATAATTTTTGTCAAACTTTTCTGACCATCTTGGTCATAAGAACACTGTATCTTTAACTGCTAAATGCAGTGTTGTCCATCACTTATGAGTCTGTAAAAATCATAATATAAATAAATTTACAATTCATCGGTAAATTTACATTTTTTCAGAAATTTGTTGAAATGCAGGCTTAATATTTTCAAAATGTTGATGAATCAATCACAGGAGAAAACTCAGTGCATCAATAATTGGAACAATATTTCACTCTCTCTTTTAACAGGATAAGGACTCTTTGCCCAGAAGTTCTATAAATTTACTTCTCAGCATAGCATGATGATCACATATCTCAAACATTAGTTAGCATGCTTGGCAGGAAGGCTATGTAAATCACCTCCTTTTGTTTTTAGTGCATTTTCCACATGTTCAAGAAGCACAGAAAAGATTAGTTGCTCAAGAGGAGAAATCATTAAGTGATAAAATCAAAGCACAAGAACACAAGTCCTGTGAAATGTGGGAGTATAACCCAGTAGAAAATAAAATCATTTCGCTTTCACAGAAACTCACTTAAATTATTTACATGTATTGAAATATCTCTTTTCTAGAATTTTCTTAGAAAAAGAGAACACTACAAATAGCCCTGTTGGGTCTCTTTGCACTATGTGTGGAATAAGGAGCTACTCATCTTGGTTAAAAAGTCTGAGTCTGGCCTTCAGCCAGCATGGGCCAGATTCTGCCATCCTTGCTAGGGCTGAATAGTACCTTAGGCTGAGCCCGATTATGAGCCGATTACTCATGTTGTGCTGAGAGGCTTTTTTTTTGCATGAATGGGGCCATTGTGGATAAACATTTACAAGTGATTCACAATTTGGCCTATGTGAGTAGTCTCACTCCCATCAATGCGACTACTCAGGAGTAAAGCACTACTAAATAAAACTGGCAGAATGTGACCCTGTTGTAGTACTTGACATCTAACACGAAGATACTTTTTCATTAGCTAAATGAAACGCTGCAACCAACAGGCTATCATTCATTCTTCAAGACAAGGCTGATGCAAGAGCATGACAAGCTTAATGCAGGCCTGCAACTTATCACACCTCAGGTTTAATGAGTGGTTGAATACCTATTTATTTAATGTAAAAAGTTATGCTAGCAACAAGTAACAAAAAAAATTTCCATGGCTACATTTGAGGATGAAGAATTAATTAGAATTGCATCCCTTTCACTTAATTAAAATCAGCAGGAAGATGACATGGCCTTTTATTTTCCCCTTTGATTTTGGAAGCTTCAAGCATCTGAAATTGTTGCAATATTTTGAAAATGGATATTTATTCTGTAATAAATCTGCAATTACAATAAATTCCTAGGAATTGTTACACTTTACTCTTGACATAAAAAATCTTGTACAAATTATTTTGGGGGGATTTCAGAAGAAAACAATAGCAAATTCTGCTATGAAAATAAATAAGTAAATTGAAAGAGGCAACAAGCAAAATGGATCAGAGATTGCCAGCTAAACTTATCCTTCTTTGTCCACTAATGAAACCCTAACAAAAAGTTCTGGAAATTGCTTTGGCATATTCTAAATATTGTACCTTAAAAAGTAATTATGTCAAAACTGAATAAAATATAACAAAAAAAAATTAACTGAAAACTGTTTGCTAAAAAATCTCTTGTATTTCCACCACTTTCATTCTTCTGCATGTGGCAAAAGTGTCTATACAAAACTAATGTGTCTACCTGTACCGATAAAATTCTTTTATTTTTGTCTTTTTTGCTTTAAATCATAAGTCTGGTTTTACTGCTGTTTAAACAGACCATAAAAAATGAAAAAGATAACTTCTAGCCAGAATACTCTTTTCCGGCTCCTCAGGCCAAAGTAGAAGCTAATTTTCAGAAGGAGAATCGAATCAGGAAACCACAAATTGGAGTATATGTATGTGTTAAAATTTGAGTTTATTACCAGTGGAAAATAAGACAACCTTCCTTTCAGATGTGTAAGACTCTGCTGTAAAAATCGCATTTTCAGTTGATCCTTATGGTTTCAAATTCAAGTTTGTTTATTTCCTTGAAAGGCTACAGAATTAGTCTATCTCCTATTCTTGTTTCAAGTTTAGCCCCCCTGAGTGGGAGAAGAGAAAATCTGGGGATTCCTGTGTGTTTGTTTTTGTGAGTACTGGTAGTTCTGCAGTTGCTGTGATGAAATCTGCTTCCTGATCTTCCCTTCTTCTCCCATGTGCTCTCTGTTCCTAACTAATGGCCAGAGAGAAAAGCAAGAATGAGCAGGGGGTGCCCCGAGAGTTGTATCCTGTTCTAATCACAGCCATGCAAGTCCTTCTTTATTTCAATTAATTTACTTTGCCTTTATGAACCTGAGAGACTGACTGTTGCTTTCAAAGAGGCTGACATTTCACTCATCTGAAGGAGCTTGGAATGTGACAGGGGAAAGGGAGGAGAAGTAAATCAAAGCAGATATCAATTCTCCAGATGTAAAGTATTTTTCTTCTCCTCTATTTTTTTTCCACCAGAAATGTCAGAAAGTCTGCTGACATTTTAATTCCTTTGTGATAGGCTGGGAGCTGAGAGCCAAATCTTGCTGCCATTGCAGTCAAAAAGATTTTTCCTATATACTTTAAAGGTAGCAAATTAGTCTTATATTCTGGAAAGCATATAGGCAAAGTTTCAACAAAACATAACTAAAACTAAATGAACAGTACTCTAATATCATCTTAAGATCAGTTACAAACTGAAACTGACAAGCCTTGTTGGACTTTTTTTTGTTTCAATCTGACCACTGAGTAGCAAAACCCAGTAAAATGAACTGTACTGGAAATAAGACCTCAGTGTTTTGTTGTTTGGGGTTTTTTCCTAATCTGTATTCTGCTAGAAGTGTGGGAGTACTATTCCATGTTGTATTTTAGTCACCGAAGCTTACTCTATCTGTAATCTTTAAGTTTTAATTTAAATACCCTAGTTGACACATAATCTGTGCACATCTTTGAAAACTCTGTTAAACACTATGATCCTACTTTTAATGTTATATTTGACCAAAAAAAAAATCTCATTATCTTTAATAGAAATACACTCCAATCCATAAGATAAAGTAGTGCCTTCTATCCTTATTGCATTAGTTGTTCATTGGTATAAATTTGACAAGCTCAACACACATTTAGGAAAACAGCAGAGCTGGCTTAGAGCAGCAGTTCAGTGCTGAGAGAACTCAGTCTACAAATTCTACTGACAACATGAATGGTCATATATTTCCTTCTTTGCATGGTGTGCTTAGAGATTTACATCATGGGTTTAGTATAATAAATTTATTATCTTTTACCAAGTTGTTCCTTTATGAAGCATTCATTTGTAAAGCACAAATTTTTTATACGGGATTGCTAAAAACCATGGAGTAGACACATTTGCTTAGTAGTTTTATTTTTTTTTTTTGCGGGTTCTATAATCATATTTCATCAACTGGTACAACAAAACATATATAAAAAGCAAAACAAAGAGGGCTTGTTGAGCTTGATGCATGGTAAATCTATTTGGTTTATTTTTAAATATTATATTGCATTTCTTTAAGCAGACATCGTGTATATTGTGATTTCTAGCATTCCACACACAGCAGCTTATTTTTGTTCCCTTTAAATATGGGAAATAAAAATGGCTTTAGTTTGCTTAAAAAAAAAAAAAAATAAAAAAAAAAAAAAAAAGAAAAAAAAAAAAGAAATTGAGAGAGGGTACTGCTATATTACATGGCCCAAGAAATATTGGCAGCATGCTCTTTGGCTTTCATCCGTAGAACGGCAATGCTGGAGGACCTTCTTTCAAACTCTGGCTTGGTTTCAAAAGCATGTCCATTGGTTGCCCCAGAAAGCAACGAGTCAGTGAAAAAATTATTGAGGGGCATGTGGCTGAATTGATTCTGGTGGTTTGAAAAGCCTGTGTAGCCAGAATCTGTCCGGGGTGAATGGGAGTAAGGTGTCATACAGGAGGACGTATCTCGTGGCAGCATGCAGGAGGTAACCACAGAACCACTGGCCGCATTCCCTGCCCACAGATTGTTCTGAATCTGGAACATATAAAATGAATACAATTAAACTTAGTTCATCTTTTGTTTTCTGCAATGCTTGGTTTGCTTTACTTCACACATAATTAGTTCTCCTCTGAAACAAGCAAAAAATATTTAACAAGTTCTCTGTAACCATGTTAGAAAATAGTGTGAAGAGATCATGAGTCAAAATACAAGATTGTTCACTTAAGAGCAAGGGCTGATGAGTCATGTTCCTTACTTTGCCATCCATTTGTCCTGTGGCTCCATATATGATGTCTAGTGTTAAACCTCAGGATGCCATCAGCCCAGCCAGTCAATAAAATTAATGGAAACACACAACTGACATCAGAGAAAAGGTGTCAAAAAGTGTACAAGATCATAGATTGTTTTCAACATAAATACTTCTCCTAATTAGAATTCCCACTGTAATCGTAGGAAAAGGGTGAACAGAACAAACCAATTCGGATTTCTCAAGCAACAAAGCCCAACAAGTATTTGAAAAATTTAATAATGAGAAGCCTTGTGTAATTACTTTAAAACAAATGAAACCCTAAAACATAGGAATTACTAATAATACATTCAAGACCTTTTCTTAAATTTGTTTCAAAGATAGATTTGACATAAAATTTCTTTTCTAGATTTTTTATGTGCAACTATAGTTTGAAGGCATTTCTGTTTCAGCATTCGGCCTTAGCAAGTCTCATTGTCCATCCCTGGAAAACATCGCATGACAGACCAGGACACAAACTTTGTGGTTACCAGCAAAGTCTGGAGTGACCATGTATTCAAGCTTTGATGTATAATCCTTTCTATACTTGGCAATCACTTAAACCTTCATTCTGAGTCTCAGGCCTTCTACCATCTATGTATAGATGCTATTTATGGATAGGTATTTTTCACTTGTTTGTTACTAGATGAACAGACAGGAAGATTTTTAAGACCTAACATAAGTCAGCTCTTGTTGTTATCTCAGATTGTATGGTCTTTCATTCCTGCTCTACTCACTTTGATTTGATCAAACTTCACACTCAGCAACTGCCCTTCTGTTTTTCCAAACTCACTTCTCTCTCTCTATCAGTACTACATGTATATGATATCATTTCTGGCATACTCAAACTTCCTCGGTCATTCCTCATTTGCACACACCATTATACAATATACAGCTTTATGTGTCTTCCTCACTTTTACCTATATATCTTTCCTGAATGCTGATTTTTTTTCATGTACAAATAACATCAGGCAAGACATTTTTAGCCCTCATTCACAGTACAGATCTTGTCAGCCAGTAACTATAGCCTTTCCTATTTGTTTTCCTTTGCTAAATTTGTCTTCACTCTAAACATCTGTTGTCTGTTCAGTGTATCCTTGCCCTGATGCACTGCGATTGAGCCCATGTGTCTTTGTTCTCTGTGATATGTTGGAGCAACTCAATTACTCTTCAGTTAGCACTGAAAAGTGAATTCCCACTTCGAACTTAATTTTACATTCGCATTCCATATCCATAGACAAAGGAATTTTGACTTTAAGATAGAAAGGTTATCTCTCTAGCTGAGTGATATTTTCCTGTCAAAGTAGAGGTCAGTGGAAGTAATGAATTATGACAGACACATATATAAGCACACACAGAATGAAAACATGCTTCTAAGGTTGATGGGTTGTGTTTTCTCCCATTGTCCTATCACTTTGCAACAGCACATACCAAACCACCAACAAGCTAAAGCGATAAATTATGGTTCGCTGAACCCATCTAGCTGAGATCTAGTGCAGATGGGAAGGATGAAATAGTCTTATTTTAAAAGTTAATATTTTAAACAGTTGCATTAGCAAGGTCATCAGGAGCTGACAAACTAATCTGGACTCCTTGGGAGTTCCAGCAGGAAAAAAATAATCCAAAAATTGCTCCATTTCAGTTTCCTGCGAAAACCTGGGGAAAAATCATGATAGAAAGACATCTCCCCAAAGTCTGGGTGTGCTCAGCTTGTTTACACAGACATGCATGCATGCAGTTATAGTTCCACACTGTAGTGGTTTGGGTTCTCCAATTTGAGATTTCCCAATAGACGGAACGCTCACGGACGTGCCTTTCCACGCACACACATACACCCACATAGCTGGGCACACCTCAGGCTTCTGCTCCTGCATATTTTAGGGGGTCTGCTGGGAGGCAATGGAGGGAGTAAAGAGTCTGAGGAAGGATACGGAAGATCTTTCATCCTTCTTGTGGGCCTCCTGAAGTCGATATGAGGAAATCTAAAAAAAGTTTCAGAACTTTCCAGTTGCCTCCTCCCATAATCGCTTTCCAGAAGACTCAAACACCAGCCCATGGGAGACCCTCTAGTTTGATATGATTCCCAGCTGCCTTATTACTCCTTAATTAACCTACCTGAGCCAGTTTTGACTTCTAATCAGGCAAATTTCCCCAGGGAGAAACTAGTTAATCTACAGAGTGTCTAATACACAAGCTATTTCTGAAGGAGCTCATAATCTCCAAACTAACTTCCATGCAACAAAGTCTTATTTATCTGACTTACTGAAATTTCTTTCTAAGAAATGCTATACCAAATGCTGCAGTCACCCGGGCAGCACAGATATAATTATGGGAGGAATTAAAAAAAAAAAATTAAATACAAACATAAACAAGTTTGCCTTTAATACAGTCGTGATGGGAAGTCTTCAAAAGGTTCAGAGGCTCAGTTAGAAAGTGTCCAATAACCTATGTGGTCTGGAGGAATCACAAAATCACTCTTTCTTCCCATATTTTGAGTAGTTTGGTTTGCAGTAAACTAAGTTTAGTACCACCAAGGTGTAAATGAGAACAGAATTCAGCTGCAAATCCTAAAATATGTCAATGTCTTTTTAAGGAAATATGTGAACAAGTTATTAATTTCTAAAATTTTAAAGGAGTGCTCTAAGTTGCTTCCTTAGAGAAAGGAATCCAAATTATTAAACTTAACTTCAGAAATGCCACAACATTCTAGGAAAGCTTTGCATCTTCTCTCATGAGGCAGTTATTCTTTCCAAAACAATGTTTCAGTCATATCAATTTTCTATTCATTTTAGTTGGCTGAGTGACTTCACATTTGATATTAAATTTTCATTTCGTTACAAGGATTTACAACATAAATATCTTGTACTGAAATTTAGGGGCACAAGGTATTCCTGTATTAAAAATAAATACAGTAATGTTTCACAATAAGTCAAAATGATCAGACCTTCTTCTGGTATGTTAGAAGGAAAAGCAACATTATGTTCATGAATTTAAAGAAAATATTTTTCCTCTTAAAATCTTGTGTGATCCATGAACTATATAAAAGGCAATTCAGAGACTGTGAATGAGGCCATACATACAGCACATCTCTGGTTTCTGTTAACATCACAAACAACATGAGCTTTGCTCTTGTGGTTACCCTGAAATTACCAGAGCCCTTCAATATATTTACCTACTGTATGTTTTATACACACATACAAATGCACACACCCCCTTCCCGATAGAAAAAGAAATAGGATTTCGTAGCTGTGACAAGAACATAACTGGAGAGTTATGGTTATTAACATGGTTATGATATAATTTCCTAGGCACATGACCTTCTGTTAGACACTGCAGAGGAAAATGAGCTGAGGTAATTGGTCATCCTGGTTGGTGTTATTGCTTTTTTTCTGTTAAACTTTCAAGCTCCCCGAGCTTCAGCTTTTTTATGCAGCACCTGGAGAAATCACATAAACTCAAATATCAAACTTTTCTGGGTGTTTTACTATCATTCCCCTAGCTTTGTTCTCCCATCATCAAACTCTTGACTCATGTTATTTCAGTCACCTCCCTATCCAGACTAGAGACTGTCTCCAGCAGATATCCCTGAGAGCACACACAGCTTCTGTCTGAGTGCTTCGCATGGGAAGCAAAATTCTAATCTCTTTTAACATCTGTAGATATCAAGAGATGTTATTGTTATGTTACATAATAAATGTTATATGTGCTCAATATTATTATAATTACCGTAGTAAGTAATTAGAAACTACACATTTACTCTGTGAAAACAAGAGTGGCACTAAATCAAGAGTTAAGAATTTATGTAATTATAGAAAACATGTGAATGTCAGACTGATTTGTTAAATTTTTGTCACTCCTCTCCTTGCACTGCCAGAAAATATCAAATCTGTGCTAGCACAAGGAGCTACTTTGGGGGATTAAATAGCTGTTAAACTGTTCAAAACTACTTATTCACAATTTATATCTGCTGGTCATTCCTGGTCCATCAGCACAATTAATTTGGTCTGTAACTTTCCACATTTTTTTTCCTGAGTGCCTCTTTAGAACATCCAAAAAGATGAAAGGTAGAAAGGTAGAAATTTGCCTGTACTTCCCAAGCTTGTAGATTCTCAGAATAGTTTAAACCAATAAGAGCCCCTGGGATTATTTTTCTGAACCCTTGCTTGCAGTACTCTCGAATTTAGATAAGGTTACTCAAGCCCCATCCAGCCATGTTTTGAGTTGCTCCAGCTGCAGGAGTTCATTAATTTCTATGGGCAGCTTGTCCCAGTGCTTCACCACTCTCACTGTATTTTTACATTTATATCTAGACAGAACACTTCTCAGTGTTTAATTTGTGATCATTTTGTAGGAGCTGTTGGACAAGTGCACATGTGAAGATCACCTGTACTGTATTGGGCTCATGTATGAGAAAGATGCAGCACACAATTTTGAGATATAAATAAAATGCTAATTAGCACATGTTAGTGAGAGGTTTAATGGTATAGATATAAAATATGTGATAGATGCCTTCAGTCCACATTTGGCTTACACATGGTGAACAAAATAAAAATCTGACCATTAGATTCCTTAAAAAAGAATTAGAAACTTAAAAAGGTTTGCTAAGCTTCAAAATAATGTAGGATTTGAAAAGTCATCAAGCTCTCATTCTTGTATGGGATGTTTTATAAACTGTAAATTCTCCCTACTGCAATCTCGAGGCCAGCTGCCATATGGATTAATTATATTTCAACTCTGTGATATAGTCAAAGACAATACTTCAAATTTTGAAAAATACTATTAAAAATTGTGCATAGAAGAATTTTCATATAATTAAGCCCTAGTAAAGTCACTCACATTTAAAGAAATACATCTTTCACAAAAAGACCCCACAGAGCAACAAACTGAACGTTGAGACTATGAGAAGGACCACATACAGTGGTGGTTTATTACTTTATTACCAAGAAAAATAAAAGTGCAGTGCATAAGCTACTTCGTGTGGAACAGACACCACCCAGAAAGATTAGAAGTGTCACTTCACTCTTGTTGGAAGATCAGCCACAGCAAGGCAAGTGAGCACACATGCAACAAGACACACACCATGCAGGTGTGGCTCAGGCTGAGCTCCACGCTGCCACAGCTAGACAGCATGAGTGTGTGATAAAACTTCTTTGAAGCTGGCTCAGATACGTCTGCCACATCTACTCATGCTTAATCAGTGTACCCATAGCCTTAATGAACTATTGTGATTAACTGTCATTTATATGTCTACTACAGTTAAAAGAAATTTTAAGCCATATAACATGTGGTGCCTAATACATTCCATATGAACATTTAATTGGAGCATGTAACTTTGATTATTGCTAATGAGGATTAGCCATATGTACTGAGGCTAGAGCAAACTATAATGATGATCCAAGGACTTAGTACTTAACACATGTATGCTGATACCACTTCTACACTCTTTAACTGCCAACACATCATGTGATGCCATGCTGTTCAACATATTAATTTGATTTATCTTTCTGGTGGATGGAATGCAAAATTCAGTCTCTTCCTTCTACTTCTGAGATTTTAACATTTTCCTTTCTTTCTATACCTTCTGTATCATTCCTGTTCCCATACTTTTGAAAAGCTTTTGCTGTCTTAGGATTCCCACTGCACTAGGTTGGGATTTTTCAACTAAAACAAAAAATTAAATTCTATTCTATCCAAGCCTTGCCTGCATTTTCAAGAAAATTTTTAAAACACCCAAACATTTTACATGTGATATTAAGAGAGAAAGTAGAGTGGTGTCACAAAATTAATCCTTTTAAAAGAACTTAGAAGAAAAGTTACAACAAATGAACATGATTCAAAGAACAAGTAAGAAGGAGGAAAGACACAAAGAAAGGAAAGAGCCTAGGTGGGAGAAAAATGTTGAGCTTTTTTATCTGCTTTTCAGTGATACAATGTTTATTTACATACTGATGCACTTTTTAATAAAGATAATATCTTTATCAATTTGATTCATACAGGGAAAGCTGGAAGTCTGTGTGATAATAGCATAGGCTCTTTTGTGCATAAATAAGGAGGGGATAAAATGAAAATTTGTCTCAGGTTTGCTTGTTAGTTCTCATAGGTAATCATTGAATCTGATGAGATCAAATACCCTTTGTAACAGGAGCCTTCCCACTAAGACAGGGTGGCAGAAGGAGTCAGAGACAAATAAGGTAAGAGAAGAACAAAGGTAAAGAGGCTTTTATATTATTTATACATCTGTGTAAGATAACTACAGATGACTGCAGCTGAATCAAGTATCAGAATAAAAAATATTTAGTGATATCTTACCTATTTTACACCTTATGTTTTAGGAATAAAAAATTTAATTGATCAGATTTTTGACAGCTGTGAAGGGGATGCATGTCTGGCATAAAAGTCCCTTTGGTTAAGTTTTCTAAATACAAACGTCTAATACTTATCCGACCATGGCTGCCTAAAATGAAGGATGGATCCTTCTTTTAGATTCTGTTCACCACCACTTCAACAGTGTCTCAGATATCCAGAGACATATTTAGTAACACTCTACACTGTTTTTAAGTGACCAAATTAAGTATGCCTTTTTTACTAACATTCACTCCAGTGAAATGAAGTAAACTTCCCCATGAAAGGAGCCTGCATTCATTTCCCCAGTGGTGTTAAGATGTTCCACCTTCGCTTTCACATCATCAGTAGGATATTGCTAGTTAAGTTAAAACTGTCTAGGATATGTGTTTTCCTGAGCACACTTAAGATGACTTAGACCACAGTGTGTTGCATCTGCAAGAGAACCTTGAAGTTCAAACACTGAAACATTAATGCAACTGAAAACTTTTACCAAAATGAATGAAAATCACTGTGCATAAAATTTTCCTAGAAAAATCTGATTTTCAGCATAATGTTTTTAAGGCCTTGAAAAAAACATCTGAATAACAGATAATTGTTCTAGAATACTGTACAAACTGCCTTCCTCTGTAACCCAGATTTTGAAAGTATAATTAATGGCAGATATACGCATGCAGAATTTGGCCAGTTTAGGAGATATTCGATTTCTTGGCAGGTAGACAAGCAATTTTTAAAAAACAAAAACACAAACAAAAATCTAAAGTCTATGTACTGTAAAAATAATTAAGGTTAGACAGAAAGAGCAAAGAAAATAATTATGATCAACAAAAAAATCTAAATTTTTATTATTGTGGAGATGAAGATGTGGAGTTTAACAGCAAAATTAGACTGGATTATAGAGACAGGTGTTGCACCAGACCATCTTCAGACATCACTTCCAACCTCAACTTTTCTCTGACTCAGAGCCAACCTTCTGTCTGAAATGAGTTGAAAGATTCATTTTCTCAGAGGAAAAACTTTTCAGGTTTATGAAGTCACACAATGCATAGCAGCATTACATTCTTAATTTTTATTTGATGAAGATAATTGCTGAAGAGACTAAGCAGAAGTCTCCATGACACCCTCTGTTTTCTCAACATATCCATGGTTGGACTCAAAAGAGAAAATCTGCAGCCTGCAAATCCTTATAATGCACACCAGAAATTCATTCACTTGTTCCTGCTCTTTCTGCCATAAAGCTGCAAACTCCTCAGCTTGATTTCATCATTTTTCAACATTCAACCATTTTTTTCCCGCAACAGGGAGTCTGTTTTTCTCCGTGTTGATTCTCAAATAAGCTCTAGTGATCTGTGTTCCACAATCCACAAGAAAAACTATTTATTTAAAAGTATGGCAAAGCTTGTCTAATATTTGCCTATTTCATTGTCACAAGAGAAGTGCATGTGGTGGTGGTGGTATGGGAATAAAACAAAAGGAAAAAAAAATATTTGTTTTCTTTTCTTACATTAACTACAATGAAATAAAGGAATTGTTGGGGAGATCAATTTATAACATTAAAATGAAACACTCTTAAATACCTTTTCTGCCTGAGTTGCAGGATAAAATGAGGAATTTACAGCAAGTCAGGCATTGTATATTTATTTTCCATAAGTGAAGCACTTAATAATGGGCATCTATTTCAAAATATTTGAATGCAGTTATGTTAGTAGTCGTATTTTTAAAACAGATTTTCATTGTCTCAGGCATTCTCACTGGAAATGTTATATATATGATAGAGATATGATTTTACTGAAGGAGAGGATTTCAGAATGTGAAAACTAAGAATTACCACCAGGTTAGCAAGAACATGATTTTTTATTAAATGTTCTTTGATAATTGCCTGGATACCGACTCATATACAGAAAAGTAGCCAACTTTTTTCTCTGAGGAGTGGGCTACCTTGTTTTTATCATGCAGCCAAGCTATGCAGGCAAGCACTCAGCTGAAACAGCCCGTGCAAAGTGCACTCAAGCCTTCATTTGGCTCCTTGCTCCTGTTGCTGGAGTACAGAACAGCACAACCCAGCTGTGACCAGACTCATGTAGGTGACCAGACTCGATTACACGTTTGTGCCTCCCTGTTTGCCTGCAGTCTCTTAGTCTGTGGTTGTAGGTGAGCACATCGCATTAGTGTTTGTGAATGAGTACATGTTTTGTATTTCTACACATTTTAGATATGCTTGATCTAAGATTAGGGGACCACCATTTGCATTTCAATCTTCTGTTTTTAAGACTCTATTAATTAGTGATGGAAATATTTGTCAGGCTGAAGCTTAGTTGTATGTCATATGTCTAGCAGATATTTTTGCGGGTTTTTCAACTAAAACAAAAAATTAAATTCTATTCTATCCAAGCCTTGCCTGCATTTTCAAGAAAATTTTTAAAACACCCAAATATTTTACATGTGATATTAAGAGAGAAAGTAGAGTGGTGTGACAAAATTAATCCTTTTAAAAGAACTTAGAAGAAAAGTTACAACAAATGAACTACTTATAATATAAACAAAATATTAAATATAAAATTTAAAATATATAAAGATTTAAAATATAAACAGAAATGCACTGAATTCGTCTTTTTAACAATCTGAAAGTACAGAATACATATTTTATTGGGTTGGAATTTTATAGATCATATTATCATATAGTTTAAAAATGTGGGATTTTTGAAAGACATTGATTTAAGGACAATCATTTTAAGTGCTTACCAATGACTTATATTATTACATTATCTTATACTAACGAAACTTTTGTAATTTAGGAAAATGTGTAGATAGAATCCTACTAAAAATACAGGATAAGCTGATAGACACAAATTTAGTCTAGAAATCCCAGTTCCAGCACTGTTCTTTGTATCACTTGTTGTGATGCTATCGGTAAGTCAGAAAGACCTTCAAAGGAGTTGACCACCTTGAATGAGATCTCTGAGTGAATGCATATCTATGTCTTCGTGAAACTACCTGGGGCTACCTGAGATTGTGCCCACCTACCTAAACACAGAGTCATGCAGCAGTTGTTAACACAATCTGGGTTATTGCCCTGCTACATTTTAAAATAAAACCAGACAGACTTACAAGTGCCACCACAGCTGAAAGGTTGTGCCCATGTTCTGAGCTGCTGGAACACAAGCCAGCTCTGGCTCAGGCACCAAACCTAGTAATATGCAACCTCTTCAGAGGTTAAGCATGTTAAACTGAGTAGATGACACATGAGCCGAAGACCCCTGGTTCATAGCTAACCACATTCATAGAATCATAGAATCACTAATGTCGGAAAAGACCTCCAAGATCATCAGGTCCAACATTTGACCAAACAGTGCCATACTAACTAAAGCATAGCACTAATCGCTGTTTCCAGTCAATTCTTGAACACTTCCAGGTATGGTGACTTGGCCACTCCAATGCTTTAACACCATTTCAGTGAAAAAATTCTTCCTGATGTCTGACCTGAACCTCCCCCGGCTCAGCTTGAGGTTACGTCCTCCTGACCTTCACTTGTTCCCTGGGAGAAGAGGACCAAGGCCCATCTTGCTACCATCTCATTTCATTCAGTTGTAGAGAGTGATAAGGTCTCCCCTGCACCTCCTTTCCTCCAGGCAAAAAAGCCCAGCTCCCTCAGCTGCTCCTCGTAGTACTTGTGCTCCAGCCCCTCAATGTCCTTCTCATAGTGAGGGGCCCAGAACTGGACACAGGATTTGAAGTGTGGCCTCACCAGTGCCAAGCAGAGGCGGACAATCCCTGCCCTGGTCCTGTGCTACAGGCCAGGATGCCTTTGGGCTTCTTGGCCACCTGGGCACACACACTGTCTCATGTTCAGGTGCTGTCAACCAGCACCCACGGGCCCTTCTCTGCTGGGTCAATTTCTAGCCACTCTTCCCCAACCCTGAGGAACTCTTCATTCAGTCAATTTAGAGCACGACCAAAGCAAGCTCACATAAAATATGAGTATATTCTTAAGGTTGGCAGAGACCCTGCCACCTAATGAAGCTGAAAAGCACCAGAACACCAGTAGTGGAAGGGAACCATGCAAGATTTTTTGCTTTGCATGGCGCTTTTTCAAATTAATTATGTGGTAAAAGCAATGTGAAGCCAGAGACATGGAAAAAATGGCTTCAGAATAAATATTCAATGTGCTAAAACAAGCAAAGAGACAAACAAAAGCAGAGAGTGAGGCAAAGCACTAAACCAAAGGACTGGAGGACAGAGACAGAAGATTACAACCTTATTATGCAGTATACTTTACTATTTACTAACAGGCAACTGAAAAAGAAAAAAAAACAACAAATTAAACCAACTACAACTGTCTGAGAGAGCTGTCCTGTCCCTCTGCCTCTCTCCCCTAGCAATATACATTCAGTTCTGATTCTATGTGGCTATATTACAGTTTCATGCTAGTAGGAAACTTGTTCTATTTAATGGTCTGTTGAAGGTCCATAAAGAAATGGTGCATATTTAACACATCAAAAGGAAGCTGTCTAGAGATCAGATAGTTTATACCTCTTCTTAGCAAAGTATACAAAACCAGAGTTGTTAAGATGGCTGGCAAATGCAGAACCAAAGTACTGCTTGGTCTTTACCATACCTGAGGGTAGCTGTCAGTCCTTGGAAGAACAGATATATCATAGGTGGCAGCAAAGTGGCTCTTCGCTTGCTGGATCTGACCATAGCGTTCTCTTTTTCTCCATTTTGCTCTTCGATTCTGGAACCAAACCTACAGTATACAAGGAAAGAGTCATCAGGGTAAACAAAATTACATACCGTGAAAAGGGTTTTAGGAAAATAAGAGATTTTGGACAGTGGTTTGAAAATTTCTGTTTACGAAAGAGAAGTTCTTCACCTGAAAATTAATTTTTTACTGTTTCAATCTTGTAAATGTCACACCTGCTTAACTTATTGCTGGCTATTTTAAACATACATATTGTTTCATTTATATTATCTCAAACAGACAAACAAACGAACAAAAACCTGAAACAGATCAGTCTGTAGCAAGTAAAGAAAGGTTCTCTTGAATTCCCATGCCCACTGACTTGCTATGACTACCCATAATCTGCCTCCTAGAGGTGTCCATAATCTTTATCAAGAACAGTGATAAAAGGGTAGGAAAAATTGGTACAATAGTCTTCACAGCAGGAAAGGTTCCTATAAGGAAGGCTAAAAGGCCAGGAAGATAATAAAAAGTCACTATGTCACAGACAGTTTTTGAACTATCATGAATTTTTTTCCACATTGGTGTTAGGTAATATCTGTTTCTTTTAAAGGAAGACAAAAGAATTGTACTATGAAATAATTTAGATTTTATGCTTAAATTTCTTTATACTCCTTGGTCTGTTCTGTAATATTTTGAGTGTCAAGTATTACATCAAAAACCCCTTCTATGCCCATTTCTTTCTGTTACTGATAACTGTCATTGTCCCATGGTTTTAATAACTTATTTTTGTCTTTCAGACAGCTTAGTTTGGACTGGTTAGGAATTATCCTGAGGAATAAAGGGGATTGCTAAGAAAAGTAACACTGTATAAGAGTAATATCCAACTGGTGTACACTTACTGGTGTAAGCAAGCTCACTGAGACTTTTTAAAGAAGTCACACTTTTAACTGAATCATTTTTTTTTTTTTAAAGGAAACAATGGCATTGGTTAGTCATCATGCTAAATTCATCATTAATTAATTTTGATATATACATAAATAAATGGTACTTTTTTTTATAGATACTTCCTGTATTTTGAGGGATAATTTCTGATGCCATATTGTGGGATATTTAAAATAGCACTGTTCAGTTTATAATTCCATTCTTGCATTGATCTTTGGAGAACTCAACCATCTTCTCATACTGCTTAAGCAACCAGGGCATAATTTTGCTCATTTTGATTCCCAAGGACTTGTGGCAGATGTAGTATTTGCAATCTTTTAAAAGATTCAGCAACCAAAGCAAGGCTCATGAATATAACTCCTCACATGTTGTTAGGAACCTTGGTGGTAAACTTGTGTTATTTATGATGCCTGAGGTTCAGCAAAAAGAAAAGGGAAGGCAAAAAAAAATCTCCTGTCTCCACAGGAGGCATCAAGGATGTGATAAGGAAATTTCTTCACGAAGTTCTTTCCTTGAAAAAGGCCTTGACAATCTTCTTAAAATGGGTACCAATTACTGGACTGACATGCAGCAGGAAAGAGAACAACTCAGATAAATTAGGTTCAGGTTGGCTCTCTCTGCATGTGTGCAGGACAAATATTAAATTGGATGTTGATGAAATGGTGGTGAAGGGAACTGTGGGTAAGGTATCCAGCTGATCACTCTGCTACACTAAATCAAACAATTTGCTTGAATTCATATAAGTAAATGAGAAAAAGCACATATTTTTTTTCCTTTGACAATTCCCCAAAATGTTTCTGTTTACACCACTTTACTAGAAACTTACTCTTGGCAGAGATAAAGTAACCATTTGCCTCCACAAAGCAATGTAGAAATCTGCTGCTTGTTATCCTTGAATTGCCAGATGCTTGCCTTTAATGACGTAAGACCTTGCAAATTGCTTAATCTTGTGATGGAATACTCTTGCTACTCTGGATAGAAATGATCAACATGTCCTTTCATATTTAGCATATGAGAAATGCAACAGTTACTTTTTAAGAAAGGTAAGAACATATTCAAATGGAATAGAAATGAATATCCTGTGAGAGTCTGATATAGACACATATTTTTCATTTACCATCTTCTTTTTAATACTCTTACCATGTGAAGCCTCTAAGTCTTAGAAAATAATGTGATAAAAAGTCAGATGACACACTTTAGTTCAATTTCCCCCTCCCTGTTCTCACTATTAATTTGTTCTTGAAGCAGTTCTCCTTATTCTGGAATTACGCATTTCTTAAAACAGTGTTTTAACATTATGCTACCTTCTTTTTTTAAGTGAAGACTTAATCCCAATGAGTGGAAGTCATACTCGGAAAGCTGTACCAAATTCAGGAGAGGGATTGTGCAGAGCCTAAAGAGTTAAAAGCCACTGAAACAAATTCTGTTGGCATTGCTGATATCACATCGATGTAACTGAACACAGTTTTGGACTCTATTTTCTGATGACAATGGCAAAAGTGATGCCTGCTTGAATAGACATGAAAAGAACACTTCTTTATAAAATGAATTAGCTGACTTTCTTTCTGAAAGTGTTTCTGATTTATTTTCAGTTTGTATGCATGTGCACTGACGTCTATTTCTCTATATGCGTGTGTATGTGTTTAATTACAAGTTGTGAGGTTGTTATCATATTCAAGTCACTAAATTAAAAAAAATTAATCCCAGTCTGTAAGAATCACCAGGACTCTTATTCTCTAAATTTAAATAATGATTATTACCAGAACAGGGAAGATATCTAAAATTAAGATAAATTTGCAAAATGCGGCTCACACCCTTTCCAAACAGAAGACCTCTAAACAAGGGGAAAGACTGAATTTCCTGGATATTTAGCTTCTTTTCTCACCATTGCACATCAAAAGCCATAAATATTATTGAGATTACTATATGAGCACATACTGAATGAATCACATTTATATGCAATTACAATACTCAAATAATGTACTAACTGGTCACCAGTATGTTTCGTTCCAAAAACTAGAATAACATTATTCATCAGTTATGAAAGTTTAAAAAACAGAAATTGTACCTCCTAATTTTGTGATTTATGAGATCATTCCATACAGAAAAGATGAAAGGGTTATGTCCTTGTTTTATAGAGGCACAAAACACACACATACACATACTTATGTAAATATAGAGATATATATATATAAATATATTTATACACATATATGTATGCGCAGTTTCACTGCATACTCTTTGGACAGAAACAAGGAATTTGGTTACTTTTTAGACTGCAATTTTTGTGCCATAACACACTCAGAATCCTCTGCATCTGAGTTCTGCATTGTCATCAGTCTGAACTACGTGCAACAAGTCTTTACTGGGATCTCTTCATGTAGCAATTTATGTTTTCACTGCTAGAATTCTACAAGAGATCAAGACAGCTTTACTATTGATGTTGTTTTCTCATCCTTTAAACAAGTGTTCAGAACTGCAACACAAGCAATTTAAAAAAATAACAAGTTATTTTTGCACTACAGCATAACAGCTCATGTCCATAAAGAAATGAGGCAAAACGAGCTGTTTACTTTAACTTTACAGGCTTTTGTACAATCCCCAAGACTGTAATTTACTCATTCCTACAATGCAAAATTTGTCATAGAAATGCTGGAATCTGGTTCCTACCTGGACTCTGGCCTCAGTGAGCTCTGTTCTCAGAGCTAGCTGTTCTCTTACATAGACATCGGGGTAGTGAGTTTTCTGGAATACTTTCTCCAGTTCCTCCAGCTGCAAACTGGTGAAAGTTGTTCTGTGTCTCCTCTTCTTACTGCTGGAGACGTTGCTGTCACACTTATCACCAAGTTCATCCAGGTCCCCCTTCTCCTGCAAGCCTTTCACTGGAGACATCCTGAGATTGTTGCAATTGTCCACGGGCCTGCTCAGCTCTGTGTGAAGAGGCTGTCCTTCCACTTTAGTAATCCCGTAGTTCACTGTATACAAGGTGGGTTAACAGCTGGTTAGCAAATGATCAGGGGGGAAGGAGAGGTGTTTAGATTCAGGAGCTCGTATAAAACAGTTTCACAAGGAATAAGATTCCATCGTGGCAGTGTTATTTCTATAGGAGCTCATTGAAGAGGAATTTGTAATATTAACTACAGATAGAACAAAAGTGCTAAATCACATTGAATTTTAACTGAGAATTATATCTGAAATTATTGTCTGAAAACTTAAAGGGTAAGGAGACTGTGCAAGAGACTAGAATATTTTCACTCTGCTGCTATTGCTGCTAAAGTAGTTAACAATCCATGAAATCAGCATCAGCTAGAGTTGTACAGATAAGGAATCTTAGCCCAAAACAGATTTTCATAGAAGAGGCACAAAGCTATTGGCAAATGTGACTTTAAACTTGGAAGAAAATGTAAAAGACTCTATTCCTACGAAAATACAAACTAACAGTGAAGTAAATTTAATAGCAGTAAACTGACAAATCAAGAAGCAAATGAAACCAAAAATTAAATAAACTTAAAATTTAATAAATTCCATATAGCTCCTTTTGGATTTGTGAAGTGGAATTGTTTCCAATGAGGTTTGCTATGGTTACAAAATACAGGGCATTTCTGCAAAATGTTAGCTTATTAAAAGAGATTGCTTCATATATTTTGCAAAAAAATTACAGGAACTATTTGTCTTTAGGTAAAACTTGAGTGGTGGAGATAATAAATATTCCGCAGTAGCTTCTTAATAAGAAATGAAAACATTTCCTAGTTTTCAATATTTTTACTTATCACACATCACTGGAAAAGTAATGAGATAAGTAAAAGAATTCAAAAAAACCCTTTTTTTTCTTTTCTAAGGAAAAAGCAAAAAAAATATTCAAACGATAGAAATTAAAACTTACAAACATGCTATGTAACATAATAAGCTTGCTTTGAGATTTTCTCACGATGTCAGTAATTTCTTTCAATTCGAGCTGATTGTAATGAAACACAATTTTTAGATACTTACCATCAACACATACACAGATAGGAAATGCCCCAAAGCCCTCGAGGCACACAATAAATTAGCTAATTAAGAAAAATTCCAATGTATAAATCAATTTTATATGGGTTTTTCTTTTTTAAACTACACTTGAATAAATCTATCAATATTTCTCACATTTTTTTCGTACAAATAAAAGAACTTTCTCAAAAAAATATATATACTTCAATGACTATATGAAGTCAAAAGCATATGATTTTGTTAGTCTTATTGCAGCTGATCTTAACCATGTTTTCCAATTTTTCTAGGAAATTATTTTCTAATTTTTTTTTTTTCTGTAGGGATTTTCATCATGTTGGAATAATGAGGAAGAGTTTTAATGTTCCAAAAAGAAAATATCCCACATTGTCCTTGCCTATAAGCTAGAAACTTTTAATACTTGATAAAATGTTTAGCACTATTCTTTGGATGACCGACGTGCTTTTCGGAAGAATCACCTTTATGCATCATTTGGTAACACGGCAAAGAACCCGGCTACCGTGGCGGGACGATGTTTGAAGGAAGCACAGATGACCAAGCGACCTTCCGTTCGCTGCCTGAATCGGCACCGGAGAGCCAGCCGTGTCCGGGTCCCTCCGACACCGACACCGGCACGGGCGATGCTTTTCCCGGGAGTTTGCTGGGAGAAAACGCCGCGGCTCGCAGCGGGGGCAGGAGTGGCGGGAGAGCGGCCGGAGGGCGACCGGGGGCTGGCCAGGGGGGTTCCGGGGGTGGCCAGGGTGTTCCGGGAGCGACCGTGCCCCGCAGCACCCTCCGGGACCCGCCGGTCCCCCGGGCAGGCTGCCCAGGGGGCGGGCGGGCTATGCCGGCGTGCCCGGAGCTGTGCTCTCCGCCAGCCCGGGACCCGGGCCGGGGACAGTGGGCAAGGGTGTAGCTGAAGGAAGCTGAAAGGAAAAGAGCTCTTCAAAGTAGGCGTTTGCCTTCTCTCGGATTTTTTTATAATAGTAGTGGCAGTGGTAGTGGTATTATATCAGTAGCATTGTTACTGTTATTCTTATTTTACTACGACCTGACAGTCCCTCGCATGCCCACATCCGAAGTCTGCACAACTGCCTTTGGTCTCCCTCGGCTGGAGAATCCCTGCCCTCCCCCGCACATCTCCAGGAGGAGGAATAACCCTGGGATGACGACTCACCGTTGTTGTCCTGGCAGGGTGATGTCCTCTCCAGCCTCACATGATGCTCAGCTCTTTGCAGAGGATTGAAGGCCTGTACGCATTTGCTGCCTGACGTTTTGCTATAAAAGGACTCATTGTCCAAAGTTTCCATAACGTGCTCCAAACTGCCTCCTGCTCCCATATAAAAGTCACTGTTCTTGCTCGGCTGGCTCTTCAGGGCAAACTTCTCGCTCAGAAAATCCATAATCATCTAAGGCTGCTTGAGACAGCGGCTGGACTGTGAGCAAGGGAGGGAGAGTGAGTGGATGGTAGGGAAGGAAGGAGGGAGGAAGAGGCGATCAGTGCTTAGGGAGCTGTTTTGCCTCTGAGCCTTTGATTTGTCTTGTCTTGAAAGTGGAACCCGAAGTTGCTCTTATATCTTGAAGCTCAGCAGGACTTCTTGTGCAACCTCCCATTTCTAATGAATATGAAAATAAGCAAGCAGTCTAACTCCACCCCAGGTCCCCCAAGACCTAATCCCAACACAGGAGGGAGTTCCAGGCCCGTTTTCGACAGACAGATCTGTTTCAGACAGACACACACAAGCATTCGGGGAGGGTGAGGGTAGAAAGGGAGGGAGGGGAGGGAGGAAAAATAAAAAGGACATTTCCCCTCTGCAGCCTGTTGTCATTTCTCCAGGGACTCTGGAAAGAGTAATCCCTCGCTTCCCTCCCTCTCCCCCCAGCTCCCTGAGAGGCTCAGAGCGAGGTAATTTCAGGGGCACATACCCTCAAGTAAAGGATCTTCTTTAATCGATTTGACTGATACCTCAGTAGCTGCAGTTCTGTTCTCTGAAGCTGTAAAATTAAGAACCGGTGTTCCTTCTTTATTAATCAGCTCAGAAGTTTTGTCCTAGAGTTAAACAGAGGAAGAAATATTATAGGCAGCTGCTTGTGTAGAGAGAATGGAAAACAGAGAAACTTAAAACTAGAACTCTCTCACATCAGAAACTGACCTAAAAGAGAATTTGTTTGCTATGAAACAGATCTCAACCAGTCTGCTTCTGTATGTGTGTTTGGGGTTGGGGAGATGTGTGTCTATGCAAAGTGGTTAAAACGGACCTTTATTTAAAATCTCCTGAAATATTATCATTAAAAAACAATACTGTTTCTAAATGAAAGTATTTTCTTTTTAAGTCTTAGGTAGTAAAAAGAAATGAGCCATATACATGCATTCCTATGGATATTGGGAATGCGGGTGGTTTTCGCCAAAAGTGTGAGCTTTGAAGTGTTGAATTCCTTGGTCCTTTCGCACATTGATAAGATTTAAAACACAGGCGAGAGAGATAGCGGACTATTTCCAAAAGGCACGAATTAAGGAAAAGATCTTCCGTGCTTCCTCGTGAAAGGAGTACTCAGTGAAGTAAAGCAAGCCCGAGATTGCAGTCATTTCAGATGAGGAATTCGGCACCGTGGGCCCACGCTTGTCTTTTCTACTGAGGGTATTTTAGAACCCAGTTCGGTGGGCCCTTCCCCCGCTGGGGCGGGGAGGGGAGAAGAAGTGCGGCTTTAATGAGTGGCTGAAGTACCGGTGCAGCACTGGCCAGCCGGGGCTGTGGAGCTGCTTAGAGACCTTTCCTGTGAACCCAGTCAAAGGTGAAGGGAAGGCCAGTTCGGGTCCAGCATATTTCCCGGCAGGCAGCTTCCCTTCCTTCTTCAGCTGGTCTCTGTTTTGATATTTTCGCTGGTAAATGGATGGTTTTTTTCAGCTACCACTGTCTAGTAGCTGTGGCACCATCCCCACACACACAATCTACATTTCCCTATCATCTCTCAGGGCCGGGCTGCCACCCCCACATCTCCGTCCCGATCTCCAGCGTTACCTGCTGCCATCACAGAGCTGGGGCTGCGGGAGGCTCGGAGCCCCGTCGTGACAGAGCGCAGAGGTGGTGCTCGGGGACTTGGAGTGGGACGGGTTTTTTTGTGGTGTGGGGATGTCGCTTTGGCGGGGAGGGAGAGGTGGAAGCGGTTTCCGTAAAACCGCGGGAGAAGAGAAATTGAAGGGGCGCGGAGGACGAGCGGTGCCCGCGGTGAGCGGCCAGGTGCGGCGGAGCCCAGCTCGCTGCCTGCCCCGGGAGAGAGGCTTCAGCCTGCCCCAGAGGCCGCTCCAAGGGCAGTTCCCGTGCCCAGATTTCTCATGAAAAACGACACGTTTCCTCCTTGCACCTTCTGGAACAACGCCTGCTCCGGACCCGGGGAAATAGATCCTCTCCCTGCCCCCGCACAGCTCCGTGCGCTGGCACTTCGGCAGCGTGTTTATAACTGTGCCTTAAAAGCACTAAATGCCTTGGGGAAGGGAAAAAAAAAAGAGGGAGGCACAGGGGGAAGTGAGACAGAGACAGGGAGAGAGAGGGAGAGGGAAAAAATGGAGCTCTGGATGTCTTTTAAATGAAAGACACGTGCAAAGTTTTTGCAGCCTACAATCCACTTTTATCCCAATAAATGTCCCTCTTTAAAGACAACTATTAAACTCCAGGAAAGCCGAGGACAAGGAGCATCTCCTATGACCGTAAACCCCCCAAGATCTGCCCGCGGCAGCAGGGCTCTTTCTCGGGAGTCTGGAGGGAGCGCGGCTGGCTCCGCGGGGATGCGCGTGTCCCGCTGGCGGAAGGAGCCGCCGCGGCGAGCAGCCCTCGCTCCCCGCCGAGCTGCTCCGCACCCCGGCGGCCCCTCCGCCCTTCCCTCCCGGGAGGACCGAGCCACCCCGGCCGCGGCCGCGGCTGACCCGCGGGGCCGTGGAAGAGCCGGCCTCGTCTGGGGACCGAGCTAGGGACGGGCTGCGGCGTCCTCTGTGCTCTCTACCCCTGCTCCTCTGAGGAAACACAACCCTCCTGCAGCATCTTCCCCCGGGACTCCTCTCCCTTATCGCCCCGTCTTTGCGAAGCTCTCCCCGCCGAGATTAGGGCCGACATTTATACATATGAATATATATATTTACAATATCGGAGTATTAAATATAGAGCGCGATACCGACTCTAACCGGGTCTTAAATCCGTCCTTTCTCAACAGGAAATAATAAATAAATAAATTAAAATCAGAGTGATTCCACATCACTGTTAGCTCCAGGGACCAAATTCTGCTCTCATTTACCTCTGTGCAACCCAGCGGACTTCAAAGGGAAGGAGAGATGTAACCTAGGGGAGAATTGGCGCCACGTATGGCATTCGTTCTCCTTAAAAGCTTGAAAATAGAAAGCTGACTTCAGCGGACTAAAACCATTTGAGAGGGGTTGGACAGATCTCGGGGGAAAAGGCGGCAAAGGGAAAAAAAATTCTGTGCTGAGGTGAGACAGCTTTGAAAAGCATCTTTCTTCAGGGACCTACTCCCTCCGCCAGGCAGCCCCGTTATTAAGAGCCGCATGCAGATGTGCCGCTGTGTTTCCAGAGATGGAGTATCTCCCAAACCTTCTGTGAAAGGGTGTTATGTGTGATGGAGAGACGTTTCGTGACCAGAGGTGGTGTGAAGGAGCTGGCCCCTGCAGTGCATAGGAGCTCCTTGGGAGAAGCCTGTCCACTGGGACAAGCCGGGCGCGCACACGGAGGGATGCTCCGCGGTACCGCTGGCCTCTCCTGCGGGGACGGCAGGCTGCCTTACCCCCGCCGTCCTGGCATTCCTTCCCTTCTGAGATCAGAAGTTACAGACCTAGCGTAGGAACGACGATCCCGCTTAAATTTCAAACGTCTCGCTGCCAAACAGTCAAAGAATTTGGGAAGAGAAATGTGCGACTGCAGTTCGGACCTCCGCTTCGGGGTCTGCAGCCGCTGCTGCTCGTGATGGCAGTTTCCAGCCGAAACAGGGCTACTGCATGTTGAAAGCGTCTCCTCACACCCTTGCATTTGTTTAAATAAAGTGAGAACGGCAACAATACGGGCGATGATGTCCCTTTCAAATGCCCAGGAATCCCTATCCCCTCCCGTCCCTCCTCCCCATTTCTAATATCGGTTTTTAACTATGGATGGTAGCACAGAAAGAAGATTTTTACTTTTCAATTTTTTTACACCAATGCTTCTCTTCCCTCCAGAAGCGTTAAAGCACGAAATTCATTTAAAGATTGAATGGGAGGAAATTCGCGCTACCTGGGACTCGGCTAAACGAATTTTGGGGGTACTGTTCAATTCCTTCCACATACGCACACTCCAGTTGGCTGGGAAGACGGAAGGTGAAGCTGTGAAGATAACGGCTGGGTGTTCCCGGGGGGGGGCTGGCTCCGCAGTGAGGGGCGGCTGAGGGATGGTTATAGGGGAAGAAGAGAAAGCATATATGTTTTCTTGAATGGGATCAAGCACCCCAAAAGCCGCCGGGGGAGAAAAGGGGGACGGTGTGTGAAACACGAAGAGAACTGTCTATCTCGAAAAACAGGTGCTCAGATGGTTCCATATTTCCACAAGCCTTCTGGTTTCTTTGCTGAGGCTTTACCTAGGAGTTCATTTCATGTTCAGACACGGCTATTTTATTGCGTGAGATGGGCGTAGGCTCAAGAGAGACCCTCTGAGAAATTAGTCTCTCGGTCTCTGCCACTCGGTCCTGGGAACTGACCTGACGTGCAGAAGCAAAAATAGGTGTAAAAAGACACTCTGTGACTCTCTCCATATCTCTCTCCCAGTGGAATGTGGCGAATTGCAAGTTATCATCCAAAACCTAGCTTGGCTGACTAATAATTTTCCAGACATCCTGTTTGTGAGAAGAATGACGTGAAATATTCTTATTGCCAGCAAAAAGAAGTGTATTGCCTCTCAAAGAACACTGAAAGAAGTTGAGTTTTGGGGACTGTTGGANGTTTGTTTTTTGGGGCTGTTTGGTTTTCTTTTTTTTTTTTTTTTTTTTTTTTTTTTAATTTTATTTTCTGATTTTGGTTTTTTGGGGTTTCTTTGGGTATGTGAAGCATCACTATTTTAATCCCTGAAAATAAAGATTGTGTTTCGGATTTCCGCAGCCAGGCTGCAGAAGGTCCCAATCCAATCCCCCTTTAACGAACTTTCTTCCAAACAGGCAGGTTTTGTTCACCTGAGCAAACACAAATCGGTTCTGGTGTACGTGGATGGCTTTTAACACTTTCCGTTTGGAGAGGAAGTGTTTAATTGACACTGTTTGGAGTGACTCTACCAAAAACCTGGGATCTGTAGCTTCAGAAATCAGTGAAAGCGTAGGAGCAAATCGACTACACTTCTACTCGGTAACTTAATTCTGCGTGGGCAGCGGACGGGTCTGCTGAGCCCCGCTCACCTCGCACAGGGAAGGTGGTGTCACCTCTCATTAGGTTGTGCCCGAGCCTGGAGCCTTTCCCACTTCCCCAGCCAGGCTCGAGGTTCAGACGCTACCAGGTCTCGTCCACAAAACAGCCCGAACGTAACGACAGCAACCATTTCACGGTTCCTGCAGCTTGGCGCTTTGACAGTACCTCAGCTGTTCGAGAGATGTCCTGTATGACACCTGCACAGACAAAATGAAGATTCCATGTGCCTCAAAGGCATAATGAGGGGACAAGCAAGAAATTTGGTGAATGGGGGAGTTACCCCGTTAAGAAAGCGGGATTGCTGTCAGGGCTGGACAAACCTCAGCAATTTTCTTCTTGCAACAGGTAGTGACCCTTCTTAAACCTTTTTAAATTTTTTTTTTAAAGCAGAACTGAATGAGATAATATTTAGTGTGTTGATTTAATCTTAGCCCCATAGGAAATCTCAGCAGAGATGCTCTATAAAAGCATTAATCTCTTATCTTGATCTAGTCCAAATTATAATGAATCCTACTTACATATGTGTTATAAAAACAAATCCTACACGAATTTAATCTATGTTTTATCGGACTGCTATTGTAGCCATTTATCAAGTTTAGAAAGGATTTGAAAGTTGGGTCGTGGGACTCAAAGCCCCGTGCAGTTTGGAACCACCAGAAAGAAGAGATTTGCTCCTAAAGATGCTTCTCATGTCCGATATACATATTTATTCCCCTCCACTCCACGCCCCCCCGGCCGCCGCACTTCGGCTAAGGGTAGGATCTGACTGCTACTCGGGCTGTTAGGTAAGGCAAGCACAGAGCTGCTCTGTGCGCAGCCCGGAGCAGGCGGCTGTCCCCCCGGCCCTTACCGGGGGACAAAGCTTCTGGCGGCTCCGGCCGAGCCGGGCTCCCGCAGCCGGAGCGGCTCTTCAGAAGCCAAATCCTCGCTCCCACCCCCTCTGACAAGATTTCGAACAAATTATAGACATATTCGCAAGGCAAAAGACAAACACCGTTCTTCATATCACAGAAACAGACGCCTTAGAAGAAAACTCTAGATGTGAAAAAGCACCCTGTTAGGCTTTTACGGGTGAACATTTGCTTCTCCTCCCACCCTTATCCCTGGAATTTATTTCCAAGGAGAGGCCCGTCCCCCAAAGGAGCTGATAGCGAGCTTTTAGTGAACAATTCTGTCTAAATTACCCCTTTTGCTCTCCCATCGCGAACGGACGCTAGGCTGTAGGGCACTGAGCATTAGCGTACCTATGCAAGGGAACAAATTAAAAGCAAAGCCTTCTTTTGCAAGTTCCCCAGCCTTCCCTGATGGCAGTTTGATTGGTCCTGGGACAATTCCGAAAATATAAGGGCTACATTACCGGAGCGACCCGAGGCTCTGAATGTATCGAGAGGCCTGGAGAGTGTGTGGGGGGCTGCCTTGTCATCTCAGATGAATTGATTTCTTCTAAGGCATGAAATATGGGTCGACATTGTGGTTTCTAAGCACGAAGGTAAAGGAAGGTGTGAGACAGAAGGGGCAAGGTCTAAGAAATAGATCCCTGTTCAAGTTGGAGGTACTAACAAATGGATGCATTCAGCTGCTTTGACAAGGACTGCCGGTTTTCAAGGCTACCTCGTTTGAAAGCACCCTTGCTCTTTTTTTTTTCGCATTTTTTCCCCCAGTGTGATGTGTACTAGATGCGATTAAAAATGTGTAATTCAGCGATGCTGAAACCCACAGAGCAATTTTATTCCGGTCTTTCAGCACCGCCTCTGTACAGTCTCAGCCTTATTTTGTCATTTGCTGAGAGCTGCCTGTATCTTTTGAAACTCTAGCCTGCATTAAGGAGCATCTATCCCCGAGCCTTTAGACTCTGCCCTTCCTCCCAGAAACGGCTAGATGGATACAAAAAAGAACTTAGTGGTTAACCGATATGCTGCTAATATTTCATGCGCGGGCCTCCTTCTCCTTCTTCCCTCCCCCCTTTTAAAACTTCAACTCTTGGAAAAACAACATATTTTAAGCTTTCCACACAAATATTGATATTGGCAAATAAAGCCAGCCCCCAGCCTTTGGTAAGAGACAGTCTTCTTTTTGTTTCTACCCAGGGCAATCCAGATTAATCCACTGTATTACAAATTGCCTCGAAATATTTCACGTTTCCTGACAAAACCCATACCCGACATATGTCACCATAGGAGACATTTTTCCTAGTCCGTTTGTGTGCTGGCTCTTTCTAGAGTGTATCAGGCAGCGATGGGGACTGAGGAGATGGCACGACCCAGCAGGAAATTATCTCATTTCTGTTTGCATTTGTGCTGTGTCAAGGCACAAAATGTTTCCTGTTATCAAGTAATCAGGTAAAACCAGAACTGCGTAAGCCTGAATCTTTGCCTCACCTCCTGTCGTCAGGGCAAGAGATGCCCACCAGGTAAAAGCAGATCCCCCACTTCGACCATTTGCCAGTCACCACAGCCAGCGCATCTCTCCTGAGCAGGGACAACTCCTTCCCACATCGCCCTGGCCGAGGTTCTGAGCTTAATCCGGCACACGGCCAGGCTACACGTTACCTGAAGGGCAACAATTTCCCGAGTCATTACCTGAAATTAAATGCGAATGAAAACGGCACAAACGTGAAGGCGCTGTGTAGGATGCAGCTCTTAGCTATTGTTTTTGTTTTGTTTTGTTTGTTTGATGCTTTTTAAAAACTTATTTTCGGTCAAATTTCGCATAGAAATCCATGGGGCTGGACCCGCACTGGAGAATGAAGCTGTCGCTGGTGGAAGCCAGGATCTGTGCCGGCTTCCCGGACACAGCCCCTCGGTGTCGCTCCGGAGCGGGGCTCACGCAGCCGCTCCGAGCTGGCACCGGCCGCAGCCGCACCTCTCACAGAACCTGCACATTAAAAAGTAAACTGCGAGGCAAGAGAAGAAGCCACCAGAAACTGTCACTTCTTGAGACTGAGAGGCCGGTATTTTTATTCTCTTATCGCCCAGCCGTGCTTTTCTAATGCCGCAACAATCCTTCTTTTCTCATATACAGGACAGCATCGCCTAAAGAAAAACTGCTGGAGAACTCTATTGAATCGCACGAATAGCAACGTATTAGGACAAACGAGCCAAACTTACGGCTGACCCGTGTTCCTGCAATGGATAACCTCTCGAACCTCTCCTACCTGTAATGGTGACAAAACCCACACTATTTGGACAGAACAGCTCTCATCTCATGATCGGAATGTAGCCTGAATATACAGCCCGTTTTATTTGTGTACGTTCCCTTTTTTTTT